>JARFJB010001896.1:1772500-2012500 GCA_036346205.1 Vesta saturnalis | reverse complement strand
AATTTATTAAAAAGATTTAAATATGTACTTAATAAATACCGATATATACATATGTATATTAGTCTCGTTATATCAAGTTGTCAATGTAAAAATTTGTATTTCGTTGTTATAACAATTTGTAAATAACTGCAGCCATTACAGTTTTTTTGTGAAAATAACATTGAAAACTAGAATGAATATTTTAAGTGAATGATATATTAGGAATAGCTGGTGCATGTAAACGAGAAGAGTTATGCAATATAAAAATAAAAGACTTTGAGGAACGTGATGGATTAACCATTGTAAAAATACCACAAACGAAGACAAATATTCAGCGATCATTTGTTGTTATTAACATTGCACATAATAAAGTTAACTATTTGGACATATAATACAAATATAAAATTTCCGTCAAAAAAGTGCAAAATCATTTCATTTCTTTTTAAATTATCGAAATGAGAATTGCGCTAATCAGGTTATTGGAAAGGGTACATTAGCTGTAGCGGAAAGGAAACTCATCCAGAAGAGTCGACCAGTAGATGGTACTGAAATTTTTTCATTGGCATCTGTTTTCCAAAATAAGCTTCCGGTGACAATTGGAAATTGTAATAATTGTACTTTCAATATTTATGTGAATAGGTAAATTATAAAAATTGTTATTATTTAAAACTGAATAAATTTACTTACCGTTCTAGAAACGCTGTAGTATATTGAGTATCAAGAACAGTAAGGGACGTTTACCGGTCGACGGCCATATTTGTAGGCAGAGCGATAGCGATAGCGGAGACCGGTACCACTCTTAATGTTCGTGATGCTCATACTGTTATTTGGACGATTGTATTAAACTTACCACAATTGAAATTATTTAATTTCTACCAAATAAACGAAAAGTCAAAAGTGACGTTTTAAATAGAAATGCCCAAATTTTTTTCTTATTGTAAAGGATAGTACCTATATATATATATATATATATATATATATATATATATATATATATATATATATATATAGTTTTACGTTGGTAAGTAAAAGACGTCGGTAAGTAAAATTTTACATGTGAGAATTTGAAACGGTGTACTGAATAATTTATACGCAAATATCTTGAAAACGGTCACTGGAGAGACATTTACAAGGTATAACTTTTTTTGTAAAAAGATGGAAAATTCATAATCTTTAATATTTAGGCTAATACAGGGAGATACAAAAAAATTAGGTCATTTTTAATATATGTAATGTACTGTAAGTGGCGGCCTCTACAAGTGGCGTCCAAAATAAGAACGGATTTGAATTTCTCACCCCCGAAAACCCCCACATATCTAATTTTGTGCCGTTATGTCGCCCTGTTGATGAATTATTAAGAAAAAACGAAATGCAAATTAACACTTTAACACCCTGTATCTCGGTTAAGATCAACTTTTGGACTAAGGTAAGTTTGGCTAAATCGCAATATTTTTAGCAAGGAATATCCAGTTTTGCTGTGTACCATTAATTAGCGGACACCCTGTATATATTCGTGATGAACTAGCTCAAAATAACTCAAATGGGGGTATTATAAATGGGGATAGGATTCATTTAGTATTTGTTGGTCAAATAAAAAAAAATATAATTTACACTTTACTATAAATTTAATTTTTTATATGTGAATTTAACATTATAATAAATAGATCGTATGTGAAATAGTCCTTAATTAAATTTGCACAAAGACACATGCGTAGCGTCTTAACTGAAATTAACAGCAGCCTGTCAAAATTGTCAAATGGAAAATTCTTGAAAATGTGAGTTTAATAAATTTATAATTGAAATTGAAATGTTGATAGAATAAAAAAGGTTCAATTACTTTACAGATGTTTACACCGTTATTGCATAAACATATACACATATAAATGAAACACAAATGCAGGAAATTACACAAATACTGGATACAAATTTAAGGGTTATTATAAATGGACTTACATGTGTATCGGCATATTTCCAAAAGATATTTTCATTTGGCTGGTTCCATATACAACTTGAGTAGGCTTCTTCCCATATGTAGTCGATGTTACTGGTTCGCGGTTCAAATCGTTGCTGCATATACTTCCAATCTTCAACCACCGTACACCTAGTTGAATGACGACTTTTCTTTTTTGGTAATCGTGATATTGCTTATATTGCTTAAATAACTTCAACTAAGCCCTGTATTGTTAATTATATTTTATGTGTTGTTTAAAATATTTGTAAAATTTACGATTTAAGAATTTTAAGAAGTTCGTAAAACTTTAATTCTTATTCACTTTTTGTTTTAGATCCCGATATGGAATATCGTTTATTATTATTATATGTCGCACCAGAAAATTAAACATAGATTCATAAAACTGAATAATTTTATTTACGACAAACATAAACAAAAACAAAAACACATCAACCGAATTTTGAATACGGTAAACTTGAATCGAAACAAACTTTTATTATTATAGAAAATTATCGGTAACCTAACTTTATATTTGATTGTAGGTTAAGAACTATTGTTTCTGATTTCTCGGCTCTTCACTAACCACGTTTTAAAATTTTCCGATAGTAACGTAAATTGAAACTTACATTTTAACACAAAACACAACACTTTGACTTTTGTAAGTAACTTTTAAAATTGGAAGAACAATTGGAAGAAAGAGAGAGGAATTCAAAATCAATTCTTTATATACTATCCTGTTAGCTACAAAAATTTCAACTTTTTTCTTACAATACAAACAAAGTAACTAAGCTTCTGATTGGTTTAAACAAATTTGAAAACTTGACTAAAATACAAATTATGCCATAACTTTCTTAATATACTTCTGATTTACATTTTGATTACAGAATTGGAATCTGTGCATAATTCCGCACAAAATCATACCTCACAAGCCATATATTGGTTCAAAAATGTACGATTTGACATATTCTAATCTAAAATTACTTATATCTAAAAAACATTAAATTCTACACTTAAACTAAATACATATTCGTGATCTACACGAAAAACTGAACTAGAAAACATTTATTTAAACTCAAATATCTTAATTTTAGAGGAAAATTCTTTTTCATATAGGAAATTTAACACCATTTTCATGATTTTATGTTTAAATAGCTTGTACAAAGTAAATTTTTACATGAAGATGAGGAAAACCTCCTATTATTTGCTCTAATAATTTATTCTATGCTCAAACAATTCTATAAAAACTATAAATTTGCAAAAACCTTAAAATTAAAACTTAACCTAACTTTATACAAATATACATATAATTTTCGTTTCTAAGGTCCAAATTATTTGAAATGTTACTCTAATAATTTGTTAAAACTGTCTTCAACCTCAACACTGTTTACTTTTGTTGCAACGTCTAAAACTTTCTCAACTCAACAATCCATATTGTTAAACACACTTCTTCAAAAATTTTGCATAAAAAGTATTTATATGTAAAATATCCATATGTAAGATTGTTGTTTATATCGTCTTTAATGTTTACAATGCACTACTTCTTCTGTTGCACTTTTTGTACACCAATTTTGTGAGTAAAAACTGAACCATGTCCGCACCATAACTCTTTCTTAAGATTTTAAATCTTTCCTGCATTTTATCTAACCCGATACATGTTCTAAATATAATTATAAATCTAACCGTGTGATAAACATCTGTAAGGTTTGCAAATTGCCAAAATACTTTATAAATATAAGCTATAAATTTAATGAAATATGTTCTACGAACTTAATCGCACTTACAAATATAACTTCATCTGATCTTCCTGGCATGCTCCTTACATAGCACAATGCTTTTTATAATTAAACAAACTTGTGCAAATTTCACGAAGCCTGTTTCGTCAAATCAAAATCAATTTACTTCACTCGTTTACAATATTACTTAATAAAATGCAGTGTAAAAATATTCTAATTTATCTCAGATTGCCCATTATAAGAAATACAAGCTTACTCACTCTAGTCCCTGCGTTAAACTTATATCTAACCATCTCAATATATATATATATATATATATATATATATATAGCGGATGTCAACGAGACCATGTATCAGGCCCTCATTTTTTTAGGTTTAATAATATTTTATTGAAATTTGAAGCATGCAGGCCTGTGGAATTTTTGACTAAATTAAAGTTTTAATATCACTTCCGGTTCGACCGGAAGTGTCCTTGATTTTCTTATTTCAGGTAGCACCCTGTATATTTTTTAGTACAAGGTTGTATGATAAGTCCATATTTGACTTCAAAATGGCGGTATATGGGCCATTTTCAAAAAGTTGGCGATGAAAAACCAACGAACTTACAAAAAAAAATATTTTAATCATGAAAACGTAAGAATGAATTGTCATTGACTTGAAAATGCGCATACCAACCATTTATTATGTTTTTAAAGTTATTTTAAATGTCAGTAATCTTTTTTCGTTTTTTTCTTAATAAAACAAGCCATATTTCCTATGTTTAAATAGGGACCCATATTTTTTCTTAAATAATTTCGAAGATTACTACTTATTCTTCAATGTTATGGAAAAATAAATTTAAATTTTTTCATTTGTGAATATGTGAATATTTAGTATAAGAAACTCACCGCGTTTGTCTAAATTATCTATCAAATATTAAAATTATAAGTAGGCTGTGGAAATAAAGTACCTATAAATGAAAGTCTTAAAACAATGAGGTATCGATTAACAACGTAATTTGTAAATAAAATACGCTACAACGGAATATTTCACACATCCCAGTTGTTTTTCGAAATTACAAACATAAAATATTAGGTATGTTTTTCCTCTGAAAAATTGTCATATCATTTAGCATTACAACATTTTGTTTATATCTACGTCGAATTTCAAAAAGTCGTTAATTACAATAAATGGAGTTACAGTAAATTAGAAAATTTTCAAATACAAAATTGTTTTAAACTAAACCTTTATTTCTAACATTTAATTATAATTGAATTACATAAATTTTATTATAACAAATGTTCAATGTGTAATGATCAACAACGATTAAATTGTAATCAAATACTGTACAAAAAATATTTAATACCACATAATTTGCCTTTGAAAATGAAAATGATACTCCTATAAATTTTTCGTTTGGCTATCGTAATTGAAAATACGTGAATAAAACAGACTGAAATCGTAGTTACCTTTGAAAACAATTGAAATGCGTAACTTAAATGACAGTTAATATTGCTTAGTAAATGATATAATAGTTTTTTATGTTTACAGTAGTTGGTGTTAGTATATTGTTGTTAGTTTTTCTTGTTTTAAATTTTTGTCATTCGTATTTTGCAATTTCTTATTAACAAGCTAATTCTAATTTATAAAAGATGTATACGCAGAATGGAGAAGTTGACCTGATATTAATTTTTGGCGAATGTTGCAAGAATTCCAGAGCTGCTACTGCACTTTATACTGAGCGTTATTGCAGATAAAAGACATCCTTCTCAAAATTATTTTATAAGATTGGAAGCACAGTTGAGGAACATAAATATACAAGTGGATGATGAACAAGAATCGTTTATTGTTAATGAAGTCATTGAAATAAATGTTCTAGCTCTTGTACAATTTGATAAAACTGTCTCACTTAGACAAATTGGTCAAGAACTACAAATCAGTCACGAATCTGCAAGAAAAATAAAAAAAAAATACCACTACAAATCATTTGAGTACAAATTAAATCAACAACTATATGAAAATGATTTAAGAAGAAGATTAAAGTTTTTGTAATTTTGTTGTTGATAATGTAAGGAATAACAACAATTTTCCTCGCAATATTTTATTTTGCGATGAGTCAAGATTTACAAATGCAGGTTTATTCAACTGACAAAATACAAGATACTCGGCTCAACAAACTCACAGATTATTTTTTGAAGGAAATCCGCAAATGTAATTTGGATTCCATGTTTGGCTAGGGATGGTAAATAATTACTATTACCTCCTTTAATTTTTGACGGTTCATTAACTTCCTAACGGTACCTTAATTTTTTGGAAAACCACATTATGACTTTTGTAAATAACTTACCCGTGGAAGAAAGAAATGTCGTATGTATCCAACAAGATGGTGCGCCCACCTCATAATTCTATTATAGTTAAAAACTGTTTAAATGAGACATTCCAAAATCGTTGGATTGGCACAAATGGACCATTAAGGTGGCCGCCTAGATCGCCTGACTTGACACCTCTAGATTTTCATGTTTGGGCATTTTTGAAAGAACGTGTTTATGCAGCACGATCAAATACTAGAGAGGAATTGGAAAATCATGTGAGAGTAGCTATTAATGAAATAACCCAACCCAGTTGAATAATTGTATTGTAAAATTTGTTAGAAGGATTAATTTATGTATGTATAAATGCGGAGGATCAACGCATTGAACATTTGTTATAATAAAATTTATGTAACTCAATTATAATTAAGTGATAGAAATATGGTTTAGTTTAAAACCATTTTGTATTTGAAAATTTTCTACTTTTTTAATCTACTGTAAATCCATTTATTGTAATTAACGACTTCTTTAAATTCGACGTAGATATAAATAAAATGTTGTAATAGGTGTAATGCTAAATGATATGACAATCCTTTCAGAGGAAAAAACATACCTAGTACTTTATGTTTGTAATTTCGAAAAACAACTTGGGTGGTGTGAAATTTGTGTGAAATTTGTTCCATGTGCAGCCCACTCGCTAAATTTGGTTGGAAATGCAGCAGCGGAAAGCAGTATAGAGGTAACAGCGTTTTTCAATATTATTTAAGAACTCTATGTTTTTTCTCCGCATCCACTCACGGGTGGAATATACTTGAAAGCTGCATGATGAAAAACACTTAACAATTAAACCTTTATCTAATACCAGATGGTCTGCGCGATCTGATGCTGTTAGAGCCCTAAAAGAAAATTTAACTGCCATTAAAACAGCGTTGCTTGCCACAACTCCAACCGAAAAATCAATTTCTCGAATCGAAGCAGGCGCATTATTCAATAAAATTGACGGATTCGAATTTGTGCTATTAATGCGTATTTGGGACAGAATTTTAAGCACAATGAACTCTGTTAGTAAATCACTGCAGTCCTCTAAGGATTCTATATCTACTGTAGTAGCACTGTATGATAGCATAAGCAACTTTATCTCAAATATGCGCAACCATTTTACTGACTTTGAAAACGAAGCAGGGAAAATTATTTCAATAGAGTATACAAAGCAACGACGGATTGGCCGAAAAATATTCTTTGATGAGAATAATGACAACAATTTTAGAAAGAAGGGAAACTTTTAGCGTGAATCTGTTTTTGAATGTGTGTGATGCAACAATCTACAATTTGTGTAAAAGATGAGACTTGTACTGAAATATAAATAATAAGTTTAAATTTATTGATAATTACAGTAATGCAACATTTGTACAATGTAAAGGTTACATAAGTGTAGTTTATAGTCCGGATGTGGATGTTGAGGAACTGGAAGTAGAAATGGAACAGTTTAGTTTGTTAAGTCAAGCTGAGAACTTACTTAGTGCATTTGATAAACTTAACTTTATAATTGAGAACAACATTGTATCAACAATTCCAAACGTTGAAACTATACTGAGACTTTACTTAACGCTACCAATCAGCAATGCCCGAGGAGAGCGCTCTTTTTCGGTAAAGAATTATTTGCGGAGCACTCTTTCGGAACAAAAACTTAATGATCTGTCCATGAGGTATATTGAAAAAGATGTACCCAACACGTTTTGTTACGATGATATCATTAATATATTTACTGACACTAAAATTAGAAAACAAAAAATATAAATTTCTTCATTTTAATTTCAAGTTTTATAATTTTAGTTTTTATCTTCTTTCGGAATAACAAAGTCATTTATGTTTAGTTATATTGGTACCTACGTTAAATGAGCGAAGTTGAAACCGTATTTTTATTCTTGTTGGTTATAGAAATACAGATCTGGTGGGGCCCCTAGACTACTTCTGTGGCTAGGGCCCGAAAAAGGTAGACACGGCTCTGGGTACTTTATTTCCACAGCCTACTTATAATTTTAATATTTGATAGACAATTTAGACACAATAAATCCTTACAAAATATTCACAAATGGACAAATTTAAATTTATTTTTTCATAGCATTGAAGAATAAGTAGTAATCTTCGAAATTATTAAAGAAAAAATATAGGCCCCTACTTAAACGTAGGAAATAGGGCTTGTTCTATTAAGAAAAAAGCGAAAAAGGATTATTGACATTTAAAATAACTTTAAAAACATAATAAATCGTTCATTTTCAAGTCAATGGCAATTCATTCTTACGTTTTCATGATTAAAATTGTTTTTTTAATTCGTTGATTTTTCATGGCCAACTTTTCAAAAATAATAAAATGACCCATATACCGCCACTTTTAAATCAAATATGGACTTATCATACATCGTGGTACTCATAACGTTAAGACAAATCATAATATGGAAAAATATACAGGGTGCTACCTGAAGTAACAAAACCAAGGGCAGATCCGGTCAAACCGGAAGTGATATTAAAATTATGATTTAGTAAAAATTCCACAGACCTTTCTTACATACACGCTACAAATTTCAATAAAATACTATTAAACATAAAAAAATGAGGGCCTGATACATGGTCTCGTTGTCATCCGTATATGTATATATATATATATATATATATATATATATATATATATATATATATATATATATATAATATATATATATATATATATATATATATATATATATATATATATATATATACAGGTGATTGGTCGAAACCATTCATTAGAGGTATTAGAGTTCCACATGGCTGATTTCTGAAAGTTTGTATGTGACTAAGTGATCCATATTCTATTTAAGAAAATATTTTCATGATGACTACACTTCCGGTTATACCGGAAGTAGCCATCAACTTTGTTATTTTAAATGGAATCGTACCCTTTTATGGCATATTCGAATTGTACTCGCCATTTAAGTAGAAATTTTATCAATGTTCCCTATACTTAAATTTAATAGTTTTTGAGATTTAATTTTTTTCGAAAATTATTGGTTGAACACTATGACATTTGACAATGCCTACTGGCGCCATTTTTAGTATGAAGCAAGTAACAGTGACGTTATGCATAGGGGTATCCTGCTTTACGCTGATGCTTCCGGTACTGCCGAATTATCTACAGGGTGTTCAAAATGTGACTTCCATATTTTGAAAATAAAACCATCAAAACTTAACTTTTTCAAATACAATGCCCAATATTTTCTTTCTTTAACGGATGCGGAATAAAATTCTGCATTGATTTGTATTAGCATTCCCTATACCTATCTTCAACAGTTTTTCAGTTATTCAGGTATTTCTAAAATCTCGTCCGAAATTTAGAAAAATTAATTCAATTTCTCCACGGCCGAAGCCTACTACAGATGCAGAAACCAATTACATTAATGTAGTTTATCAAAGCAAACAGACCTGTTAAATTTCGTCAACAAATAAGATGAGAATAAAAGTAATATGCTAATAATAACTATTAATATTATTGAAAGTAAGAAAACAATACAAAGTTTTATAAATGTTCTATGTGGCCTCCATTTTGTTGAACCTAAAAATCTTGACTGAACTTCTTTCGTGCAAGCTTTTTGACGTGATGACGATTTAACTGGCGAAATGCCGTCGTTACTCTTAAGCCTAGGTCTTCCCTTGTGTGGACTGGAGTGGCGTATACTTGATTCTTGACTTCGCCCCACACGTAGAAGTCGAGTGGAGTTAGATCGGGAGATCGGGAGGCCACCGCCATGGTCCGTTTCGACCGATCCACTGATCACCAAACATAGTGGTGAGCTCTTGATCAAAGCCACGCGTTGAATGTGCTGGAGCTCCGTCCATTTGATACCAGCAGTATTGTAAAATATTAAGAGGCAGATTTTCTAAAATTCAGAGACATCCGTTCTCAGAATCTCCAAATATTTTATACTTGTCAAATTTTCATCATAAATTTGAAAAGAGACACGACCATTCATTACAAGACAAAACACGTTAAAACTAAATTTGTTTTGAAAATTTGATTCTCGTTTGAAATGTGGGTTTTCCGACGCCCAATAGAGCCAATTACGTCGATTAACAATTCCTTCTCTGGTAAATTTTGTTTCGTCCGTCCAAATTATTTTTCGTAAAAACAGCGGGTCTTCCTGAATTCTGATTAACATTTGCTCACAAAATTCCACTCGCTTGAAATTACCGCCTGGATGAAGTGCTTGAACCAAGGTAAACGAATAATCATGTATTTTATGTTTCTTTAAGATGTATTGTATGGAATAGTAAGACAGGCCCAAATCTTCTGCAGCAGATCGTATCGAGCCGTGGGGATAGTTATTAAAATATGCTAGGACATTAACTTCATTAGCTTCTTCGCCAGTAATAGGCTTTGATCGTGTTCTGGCAACTTTCTCTTTTCCATACCGTAAAAAGTTTGACTCTATTCGCTTAAATTTGTGCTTGTTCATTGGTGTTAAATGAGGATATCGGTCATTAAACAAACGGCAAGTTATGCTAATAATCTTATCACATTCTCCATGAATATAAAATAAGTTCAAAATATCCCTGTTTGAATACTTCCCATTTTCCATTTTGATAAACCCAACACAGAAACACAACAAAAGGTATTGACAGTTACTAACAACAAACTTAGCTGTGGTTTCCATGGCTATCCATGGAAAAATCAGGTAAATCATTTTGAATTGCAGAAGAAACGAACAAATACCTCAATATGAGAAAACTATCGAAGATAGGTATAGGGAACGCTTAATAAAATCAATGCAGAATTTTATTCTGCATCCGTTAAAGGAAGAAAATATTGGACATTGTATTTGAAAAAGTTAAGTTTTGATGGTTTTATTTTCAAAAGATAGAAGTCACATTTGAACACCCTGTAGATAATTCGGCAGTACCAGAAGCATCAGTGTAAAGCTTAAGGATACCCTATGCATAACGTCAATGTTACTTGCTTCGTACTAAAATGGCGCCAGTAGGCATTGTCAAATGTCATAGTGTTCAACCAACAATTTTCGAAAAAATTTAAATCTCAAAAATATTAAATTTAAGTATAGGAACATTGATAAAATTTCTACTAAAATGGCGAGTACAATTGAATATGCCATAAAATGGTACGATTCCATTTAAAATAACAAAGTTGATGGCTACTTCCGGTATAACCGGAAGTGTAGTCATCATGAAAATATTTTCCTTAAATAGAATATGGATTACTTAGTCCAGATACAAACTTTCAGAAATCAGCCATGGCTGGAACTCCTAATACTTCTAATGGATGGTTGAAATCACTTATATATATATATATATATATATATATATATATATATATATATATATATATATATATATATATATATACATACAGGGTGTGGCATTACTGCGTCGAAGTACCATATATCCGTTATTAAAGGAGATATCAAAAAGTTATTTACAAAAATTATGGGCAACTTCAAATTTCACTTTATAATATTATTTTAGTATTTACAGGGTGTTAATATTACCAGGGTGAACCAAATATACTTTTTTAAATGGGACACCCTATATATTACTTCAAATTTAGATTAAGCTCATCTCCCCATACTTCCAATATAGGGTTTCATCACGTTATACAGGGTATTTCAAAAGTCTATAAGCTATAATTGTACACGAAAATCATTCTCATTTCAACGTCCTGTATACCTTAGACAGAACAACCTAACAATATTTTTTTCCAGGCATAACTTTTTGACATTGGTACAGTGTTATGAGGAAGTGCCATTTATTTATTATTGCACCAATTGAATATAGAGCGAGCCAAAACTCCAACACATGATTTCAAATGAATCACCTTGTGTTTTATTTTAAAAAGTGTAAATACATTTTACGTTCTTTCATTTTTATTAAGCACTCTCTAGCTAAAATCGTTAATTTCGGAGATATTTTCGGGGATAATATAACTAGTGTTATGGTTATCATCGGTGATAGCTCGAGTTAAAACCGATGAAAATTGAACAAGTGCGTGCAATTTCCTACAGGTTTTAATGAGTGGTATCATCGATTATTAATCATAACCCGTATTATATTTGGTAAGAGAATCTAATGAACGTTAATAGAGAATATATTTTTAAAGTTTACAATTTTAAACGATCTGTCACTTTGATAGTTAATATTACAGTTGCAAGATAATCAATACAGTTATTTATTTCTTTGAAACTTTTTGTCACTTTGACAGTAAACTACTTTATTCATTAAAATTAAGTGACAGTCAACATGCGGTGATAAAATTATTACCAATTTGATAGCCTATTCTGCGATTTTGTTTTTGTATTTTAACCAATGAAAGTAATCAAAAATGTACAATATGGCATGGAATTATATTCTCAGTTTAATAACAGAAAGAGATTTTTTTAACAATTTCTATTATAACAAGTTAGCCGTGAACAAATGACAGATAGATATTATTCGGTAATAATTAGTAGCTTGTCATTTAACAAACTTCTTTGAAATTGTGTAGTGTTTATGAATTTGTAAACACTTAAATACTGTTTGAACTGAACTTTCCTGTTGAGGAATTAACATAAATGATATAGGTACTAGGAGAATGTATGAAAAATTGTTTATTAGCACAAACAATTTACAAAGAGAGATATCCTGCACGAAGACAACCTGAGAAAATAACTCTGTAAAGGTTAGTAGATCGTTTTAATCGTACGGGTTCAGTAGTTTATGGAAAAAAGGAATTGACAAAACCTGTACTTAACGAGGAAAATGAATTTAACATGATGTTTGAAGTTACGCATAATCCACATGTTAGTACACGTGAAATCTCGCGACAGCATAATATTAGTGACAGGTCCGTCCGAAGAATAAAGTAAAATAAGATGCATCCATACCATATCCAGTTACATCAAGAGTTACTCGAAGATGACTATCCCAGAAGGGTTGCTTTTTGTGAATAGGCTCAGCAACAAATCCACAATCAGCCGGATTTCTTTGGTTTTGTCCTCTTTGGAGACGAAGCCACGTTTCATAGAAATGGAACTGTGAATAGGCACAATTTCCATTATTATTCGACAAGTAATGGCCATCTTATAGCAATTCATAGTCAAACTAGGTGGTCTTTGAATGTTTGGGGTGGTATAGTTGCATATCACGTAATTAGACCACATTTTTTGATGGAATAGTGAATGGTCAGGTTTATTTGAACTTTTTAGAAAATCATTCACCGTTACTCTTGGGAAACGTTCCTCTTAACATTCGTCAAAGAATGTGGTTGTTACACGATGGAGCTCCGGTACATCACACTAGATTAATTCATAATCATTAACACCCATTTTCCTGGAAAATGGGTGGGCAAAGGAGGACCCATTGCATGGCCAGCTATTTCACCAGAGTTAAGTAAAATTGACTTCTTCAAGTGGGGTTATGTGAAAACCATGTGTATCAATTACCTCCAGCGACACAAGATGATATGAAGAATAGAATACGAGGAGCATTCCAGAGTATTAATGTGGAAATGTTAAGAAATGTCACTCGAGAATTTGAAGATCGACTGCAATGCTGTATTGATGTTTTCGGTGGACATTTATTATGAAATTAATTAATTTTATAAGAATTTTGTCTTAATAACCGATGTTTTTGAACTTTTTATAATAATTTGTCACGCTTTTATTTGTGCACGGATAACTTTTATAATAGAAATTTAAAAAAATTTCTTTCTGTTATTAAACTGAAAATATCTCAGAAATTAACGATTTTAGCTCTAGGGAGTACTTAATAAAAATGAAAGAACATAAAGTGTATTCTCACTTTTAAAAAAATTATTGTTAGGTTGTTCTGTCTCACGGTCTGTATACTACTACGGTTGCCTCATTGGCTGAGAACCTCTTATAGGTCAACACCGTGTGACGTCGGTCAGCGACTTTTAAGCTAGGCGTTAGAGCACTGTTATGAGAATAACAATAACTAGTATATAAATTATCACTGCGTTAATGTAAAATCAACTTAGTAATAATTAATTAATTAAAAGAACAAGCAATATTTATCTTAACTAAATGTAGCAGTTCCGTAATTCATATGTTATTGTGGTAAACAGAGGTATGCTGTTTTCAAACGAAAATGACACAATAAAGCAAACCATTATTATTATTAAGGACATACGTAAGTATATTACAAACAACAACGCAGATTAATAATAAATATTATTTAACCGTATTAATTAAATATGTACATTTTAAAATGAAGTAGTTCATTATTCAATTTCAATTTATCTGCTTAGCAGCAACGCAAAAGATACTAAAAATGAATTTTTGAATTTCGTTTGGTTTGAATTACTACTACTTTTTAATTTGTATTAGACTGGAATTACAATTGACATTTGTAATGTTGTGACTTCTGAATTACAAATTTGAATTGAAATGTCAGAACTCGTTTAAATTCTGATGTTTCTCTACTATTTGTTTAGCTAAGAAGTTATTTGTTTTTCTAAACTGTTGTTGCATGTAGCAACAGTACAGCGACACCAGTCATTATTTGTTTGATTTTAACAATATAATTTTAATTTCAAGGAAATAATGTAATAACTAATATAACAAATACTCTCTGCAACTGCGAACAGCATGCACTCACAGGCTTTCACGATACACCGGTCGCTCAAACAATCGCTGAGTGACGTAGGCTTTCCCCTGCTCGCTTGTAACGTAACGCCTACAAGCCGGGTTATGGGCAACCGTAGTAGTATACAGACCGTGGTTCTGTCTAGGGTATACAGGACGCTGAAATGAGAATGATTTTCGTGTACAATTGACCATAACTTTTGAAGTACCCTGTATAACGTAATGAAACCCTATATTGGAAGTATGGGGAGATGAGCTTAATCTAAATTTGAACTCAAGTAATATGTAACACCCTATAAATACGAAAATGATATTATAATGTGAAGTTTGAAGTTTCCTATAATTTTGTAAATAACATTTTGATATCTCCTTTAATAACAGATATATCGCACTCCGACGCACTAATGCCGCACCCTGTATATATATATATATATATATATATATATATATATATATATATATATATATATATATATATATATATATATATATATATATATATATATATATATATATATATATATATATATATATATATATATATATATATATATATATATATGAAGGTAGTTTACGTAATTATTATCTAATGAAAGCTTTGCTGTGCCAGGAAGCTTTCGGTCGCAGATTAACAACAAAAGATCGCCACTATCTTTATTACCTACAATTGTAAATATTTTAGTTAGTCTACGGGTATTTCATTTAAATCTAATCTATATTACAACATAAAAGGTAAACACATATATACAAAATGAATAACCAATTTAAAATCAGACTCCACGAAAATACAGGTGCTTCACGGGGTTAAAAGAAAAACAGGGTCGGTGGCGTCGGACTGGTCCCGACGAAATCAGGGATCTGTAAACCCCACAGTTGACTTTATGTAATTATTTAAACTCTCAAATAATTATAATCACACGCAAATTAATAATTTAAAGAAAAAAAATTTACTCACAAAAATTAATACCGTTTTATTCTCAAGCATAAAATGAAAAACCAATACTATTTGTTTACTTTAAATTCTACGAACTATAATATTAAAACTATTCAAACGTTCATATACAGGGTATTATTTAATAAGTGTCCGATACTCTACAGGAGGATTCCTCAGTTATTTTTAAGAAAAAAGTTTATATAAGCATGGGTCTACAAGGCCTTCATTTTTGAGGTACAGGTGTTAAATATTTATTTTCATTTTGTTTTTCCTAAATAATTTTGAAATTTTAATTTTTTAATCAACATGAAAACATTTTAATCGCAAATCAATAAATAACAATAAACAACGGTATGCAAGATAAAAACTAAAGCAAAATCACAATAAATGTTGGAAATATCCTCCTCCTGTCTGTATGCACGCTTACTTGATACTTTTCTTTTCAAAGAGCCCGCGAATAAATGACAAGAAGATTGGATGCATTGATTTCTTTAAATCAAAATATCTCGAAAACAGTTGATCGCAGCAACTTTCGATAAGAATACCTTTTTTACGTAAAAATGGTAGGGACATCTATTTTTCTACTAGAAAATAAGATATAAACATGCACAAAAAAGTTGTGACTCTGTAAAAGAGAAAAGAATCTATAGATAGCGCCCTCAACAACTAAGAGCCAAACTAACCTCAAATTTTTCGTGTTAAATAATTTCCTAGTACCAATTTTGTTAAAATATTGCGAGTATTTCAAAATTATTTAGGAAAACAAAATTAAAAATAAATCTTTAACACCCTGTATCTCAAAATGAAGGCCTTGCAGACCCATACTTATATGAACCTTTTTCCTTAAAAATAACTGAGGAATCCTCCTGTAAAATATAGGACACTTATTAAATAACACCCAGTATATAAAAGAATATTTCTATAAAACTATTCTGGGAATTTAACAAGAGGGGTCATAGCTCTTCTATGAGTGCAATGCTTTTATATAAATATCGGTCACTAGGTCAAATGTTTTAAGACATTGGGTTTATAATGAATACTTCTCCTATTTAGCAAACTGGGACAAATTTAAAACATGACACGGACCGTACATTTGAAGATGTATGAAGATATTATATTTAGGGCTTTCTTCTAGGTTTTTAGGAAGTGTGATAGTTTCGCTTTTTTTTTTGTTACTTAAGATAGAAATCAGGAATTAACTTTTACTTTCTAAGCGATTTCTCGCTTAATGTAAATACTTACACATAGGGTTCTCTTTGCAAATTTTAATTTAATTTAATGCGTAGAGATTTAAGGATATACTTTTTCCTTCAGGAAGTGTTATTTTTAAGATTCTTTAAGTGATTCCTTGATTATCACTTCTCAGAAAATATACAGGAGCGGAGGTCGGAGAACGGAATAAAAATTGGGTCTAAGTTTCCATGACTTTAATTATTTTTCGGGAGCAAGTATTCTCGATAAAAATGCAGGATTTCTCAGGATTTTAATGACCGGATTATAACGGTTTTAAACAGGATAATTTAACGGGAGCAGCTTCTGTATATTGTACGATCCTTTACCTGTAATTATATACTAGTTCGCTCGTGTGTATGCTCGGTATCTGCATTTACGAAAAGGTTACTTAGCCAAACGGATTTACGTTTTATTGGTTAAGTGGAAGGATGCTAGATCAAAGAGGCCTACGCCCTTCGGACAAGCAAAGGTAAAAGAATCACCTCTATAGGCATACGTCTTAGGAGATAATTCCCTTAGGAGGCCTCAGTACTCTTCAAGAATACTCCTAAATGCAAAGAGGAGGATTTTGCGTAAGAATATTTGTTTTCCGCGGGCTTACGCTCCAAGGAAGTGTCAATATATCAGGTAATGCGGTGTTTTACAGACAGGATTGATTTAGAATCTACCAAAGGCAGAAAAGAAATCTTTATGACTGGAAACTGGTCGGATAAATGTGATAGAAAAATTACTATTAATTTTATTAAATATATAATTAAAAAGTTTACCCCAACAGTGGGTCGGCAGGTGAAATAAAACAAATTCGGCGGTTAAGTAGGTGGATGAAGACATCAGGACGGAAGAAGCGAGATAGATGCAGACTTCAGGGCAAAGTCAAAAAGACAGTTAATCTCGCTTTTTTTTGTTAGTATGCTCATGCTTATGGTTACTATTTACTTACATATAGCTTATATATCTTATTCGTAGACTGTTCGGGAGTCCTTCTCCTCTTCAGCCCTGGTCAATCCTTGTTTGTTGGTGTTGCGATGTGGTTATTTTTGGTGTAAAAGAAAGAGAAAAGAGATTGGCTTGAATGTGTGTGTTGTTTAGTGGGGTGTAGCGTGCTTAGTGTGATTATTAGATTGGTTGTCCGGTTTCTTACTAGGTCGTCATCGAGTAAACGGGGGGATGCGGAGGGCATATGGGATGTTGTCTAGGGAATCCTCTATCTCCTCGGGGAGGCCATCAAGGAGTTGTGTTAAGGATCGCTGGGGGAGGTCTGAATTTTAATTTAGGTTTTCTTCGTGGGATTGGGGTCTGAGTATTCGGTATTCACAGGAAGCAATAGAGGAAAGGTGGTAGGGGTTTATGTTCGTGTATAAGGGTGCTCGGAAATCCATAACAGGAGGAATATATGTTTTGTAAGTGTGTTGTAGTGTTTTGGGGTGGCAACCTCTGATTCTACCCCGGAGGGCGCCCAGTAGGTTTGCGCGGTTTCTAGTCCTGTTAAGTGTTCTTTGTGCAGCGGGGAGCCAGTTGAGGGTTCTAGTAAAGAGGATTCCTAGGTAGGAGACTTCTTGTTGGAGTGGGAGTCTTTCTTGGTTTAGGGTAAGGGAAAGGTTTCTGGAGGCAAGGTTTGGGAACCTATCTTCAGGGTAATTAGGATGTCTGAAGAGTTGGAGAAGTTCCGAATGCTTTTGGATATGAGACGGGAGGCCGTTTCGCTGTTCCAATTAACCGTCCAGAAGGCGGTGTCATCCGCAAACTGCGTAACGACTACTCCGGGTTGTGTGACTTCGGGAATGTCGGATGCGAAGATAATATAGAGGATCGGGGCTAAGGTAGAACCTTTCAGTACGCCTGCTGTAGGTTGGAAAGTATCTGAGAAGGTTTTCCCTACTTTGACTAGAACTGACCGATTCGCCACGTACGAGAGTAGGACTTTTGAGAAGGTGTCGGGAATGTTGAGGTTACGGATATTGTGCAGGAGACCGGCATGCCAGACCCTGTCAAATGCTTGCTTGATGTCCAGAAACACAGCCAGATTGAATTGCTTGTGGTTGAATGCTCTGGTGGTCTCTATAAGCAGCTTCAACAAGGGATCGTGACACGTTCGGTTGGGACGGAATTTGTTGGGAAGGAGGTCGTTAAATTCTAGGTGGTCCCTGAGTCGCCTGGCTAGAATCTGCTCAAAGCATTTTCCGAGGCAGCTCAGGAGGGAGATTGGTCTATAGGAGGAGGGTGAGGTTAGGTCGGCGTTGGGTTTGGGTATCATGACGGTGGAGGTCGATTTCCAGTCTGTCAGGAAGTGGGATAGGATTAGACATTGGTTGTAGATGTTGGAGAGTAATCCGAGGACTGGGTCGGGTAAATGACGGAGGATTTTTCAATCTAGGCCGTCATGACCTCGGCTAGAGCTTTTCCTCTTTTTGAAATATGTGATGAAGGCTTAAAAAGGATTCTCGTTATCGATTTCAGGAAGGCTAAGGTTGCGGAATTCTTCAAGGCGATCCTCGAGGAGTGCCTTGAACCGGTTATCGAATAGGGGATCATCAGGTGATTGGAAAATGGAGTGGAGGTGATGACCAAAGAAATCGGCCTTTCCTTAGTCGGAGAGATTAGGTTGCCCTGTAGGTCGGTTAGGTGGGATTTAGGGTTGATTTTCCTTCTGGTCAGTGTATCAAACTGTTGCCAGAAGAGTTTACCATTTCTGTAATCTAGCTGAGAGGTGGCTTTGGTCCAGGAGTCTTCGGCGTGTTTGTTGGCTTCTCGCCTGATTAAGGTGTTAAGGCGATTGTATTCGGTCTTGAGAGCCGGGCCGCTGGATCGCAAGAACTGACGGTAGATTCGTATTTTCTCTTTGATCCAGTTCACAATGTGTTGTGGGAGCGGTTTGCGGGAAGTGTCGATGTTTTTTAGTGGTAGAGAGATATCGACCGCTTCCGTAATTACGGAAGTTAGTTCTTTAATGTCTCTCTCGAGATCTTGGGTTGTTTGAAGAGTGGTAGTAGGAAGGTTGTTGAAGATGTGTTCGGGGAACACATTCCAGTCTGCTTTTGAAAAATCTTTAATGACTGTGTATTGAGGAGGTGTAGGGGAGATGGAAAAAATGAAGTTTTGACCAGTAGGGGTATATGATCTGATGTGATCGTGGTGGCTAGAAAGCACTCACGATCGAAACAGTGAGGTATGAGTTCGGAAACTATGATATGATCTACTATTGACGCACCTAAATGTTCGAAATATGTTGGCTGTATGTTGGCAATTCGCAAAAGCGGTAACTGCAACAGAGCGCAGGATAGCCTGTTACCGTTGCCATTAGTTGCGGTGTCACCGAATTGGATGTGGCGGGCATTCAAATCACCTAGGATGACTGCATTAGGTAGGTTAGAGGCATAGATTAAAAGGTCGTGGGACAGGGTGTTATGGCCGGGCGGGTTGTAATAGGAAATAAATACTATAGGAGTGGGAAAGTGCACTGTCGCAGCAACGCAATCGAGATGGTGTAGGTGCGCAGGAAGTTGAAATGGAGTGGATAGGAAGCAATTTTTAATTAAGAGGGCGGTTCAGTGTTGACTATTGTTTACGTAGGTGTGAAATGTGTTGAAGTTAAGTGTGCATCAGGGTGAGTTTTTTTTACCGTGATGGAAAAGATGTGTATATTGTGTTTGTAAAAAGTGTTTAAGTAAGGGGCGTTTCCGACGAACGCCCCTGGCATTAACTGTCCCTGCTGGGATATCCATTGTGGAAGGAGTTTTGGATTGGGTTGGCGGATTACGGCGACCTTCATCCGCGTACCGGATACACAGATGTTGATCCTCCGTTGAAAAAAGTTTCAGGATAGCGAGTCTAGGGTGCGGACAACCCTATCTCTCCGGTCGGGGAACATCTGGAAAAGGGAGTGGGCGAGAATTTGAAGGAAGTTTTTTATGGATAGGGATTTGGAGTCGGGAGAGGGTTTAAGGTGGGCTGTGTCTTCCGAGTCAGACTCTTCGGAAGACAGGATAGGTTCGAGGGAAGCCATCTTCGACGGAGAACTGGGAGGTTCCCGCCGCTTCTGGCGCTTAAAGGAGAAGGTAGGGTGAGCTTCCCCGCAGTTGTTACACCTTGGGTTAGGCGAGGATTTACAGGAGGAGGATCTGTGACTTTTGCCACAGTTGGGACTTCGGATAGAGCGGGTGGGACACTCCTCAGCGGTATTCCCCACCTGCGTTCAAGTGGAGCAGTACTTAGGGAGAGGTTGCGGGATAAGGTTCGAAACAGTAGTGTCGTTCGAACCTGACGACACCACGTGCGAGGAGATACTCGAGTATGGTTTGGGAAGAGGTAATGACACGGATAAGGGATGTGGGGGCGTTGGTCGCCTTGGAGGTATTGCGAACGGCCTTCCTCGCGTGTGGAGGGTCGATCTCACCGAGGATATCAGATTCTAGGATGTCCTTATCTATGTGACGAATCACGCAGGAAAAGGAGGGCGCTCTAGTATTGGTGTTGTAAGGACGAGGACCGGATAGTTGGGTAAGGGTGACGGTGGGATCACCGAAATGGTGCCGTAGCCTAAGCTGTGTACCATCCGGCAAAGGAGAGGAGGTCTCTAGGAGACAGCTGTTGTTATGATTAAACGTTAAGTTTAACCAGGGAAGGTTTAAGGGTTTAAGGGATGTGGATAGGGATTTTTGTGTGGATATGGATTTAGGGATATTGCGTATGCAATACCTCGAGGATTGAGATCGGGTGGGAGCTTGCTGCTTGGCTGTGGCACCTCGACTGATGACCGCTTCTTCGTGTTATCTGTATGCAAGCAGTGACAGATCTAACTCCGAAGCGGCGAAGATCACGATGCCGGAACGATGAGCGTAAAAACGTTCTTTTTTTGAAAATTAAGAGATGGTAATAAAAAATCACAAAACTCTTACGCAAGAAGGGGCTTACTTTAGATACCGAGGTTCGGACTGCCCTGATTAGTCTCGTTTTTTTGTTAGTATGCTCATGCTTATGTGTTAGTTACTTACTTATTGTTATCTTATGTTACTTATTTGTGGACTGTTCAGGAGTCCTTCTCCTATTCAGCCCTGGTCATTCCTTGTTGTTATGTTGCGGTGTTTGGTGTTATTGTATGTTATACAATTATGAGGTGTGGTTATTTTGGGTGTAAAAAAAAGAAAAAATCATTTAAGTTTTATGGTGTGCATGGTGATTGTGGGGTGTGTAGCGTTGTTGGTGTGCCTATATTCGTTGGCCGGTATCTTGCTGGGGTCGTCATCCAATAGATGGATGCGGAGGGCATACGGGATGTTGTCAAGGGATGCTTCTATCTCCTCGGGGAGGTCGTCGAGGAGTTGTGTGAGGATGGCGGGTGAATGTTTGAATTCGTGCTTGGGTTGTTTTCGTGGGAATGGGAGAAAGCGGTAGTTATAAGGAGTAGTAAGGATCTCTTTGGTTAGGATGGTTTCGCCGAAAATTGTTTTGTGGGTAAAATTTTTCTGAAGGGTCTGGATTCTATGTGTGATTGGGGATATATTGGCGCTTTGGATGGTAAGGGTGTTAGGGTACCTGAAGGGTAACCGGTATATACGTCGCAAAATTCAGCACTCACAGGAAGCGATGGAGTGAAGGTGTTTGGGGTTTATATTTGTGTATATGGGAGCTCGGAAATCCATAACAGTGCGGATACATGTTTTATGTTTATAACAGGGTTTTGGGGTGACAACTTCTTTTTCTACCCCGGAGGGCGCCCAGTAGGTTTGCGCGGTTCCTAATACGGTTGAGGGTTTTTTTAACATCCGGGAGTCAGTTGTGGGTTCGTGTGAAAAGGATTCCTAGGTAGGCGAATTCATCTTGATTTAGAGTGAGGGACACATTTCTGAAGGCAAGCTTTGGGCACTTATCTTCGGTGTAATGAGGATGGCGGAAGAGGATTGCTTGGGCCTTGGTAGGATTGACGGAGACTCTCCACCGGTTAGCCCAGTTGGAGAAGTTCCGTAGGGTTTTGGATGATGCGGGAGGCCGTTTTGCTGTTCCGATTAACCGCCCAGAAAGCGGTCTCATCCGCAAACTGCGCTAAGACTACTCCGGGTTAGGTGACTTCGGGTATATCGGATGCGAAGATAGTGTAGAGGATCGGGGCTAAGGCAGAACCTTGCGGTACGCCTGCTGTAGGTTCGAAAGGATCTGAGAAGGTTTCCCCTACTTTGACCCGAACTGACCGGTTGGTCAGGTACGAGAGTAGGAGTTTGGAGAAGGGGTCGGGAATGTTTAGGTTTCGGATTTTGTGCAGGAGACCGGCGTGCCAAACCCTGTCAAATGCTTGCTTAATATCCAAAAACACAGCCAGATTGCATTGCTTGTGATTGAATGCTATGGTGGTCTCGGTAAGTAGCTTCAACAAGGGATCGTGATACGTTCAGTTGGGACGGAAGCCGAATTGGCTGTTAGGAAGAATGTCGTTGAATTCGAGGTGGTCCCTGAGTAGCTTGGCTAGAATCTGCTCAAAGCATTTTCCGAGGCAACTCAGGAGGGAACTGGGTCGATAGGAGGAAGGTGAGGTTAGGTCAGCGTGGGGTTTTGGTATCATGACGGTGGAGGCTGATTTCCAGTCACTCGGAGAATAGGAGAGGTTAAGTATTTATTATATATATATCGGATAGTAGACCGAGGGCTGTGTTGGGTAGGTGCCGGAGGATCTTTCTATTTAGGCCATCATGACCTAGGAGCTGAGTTTTTCCTTTTTAAAGTACGTGTGGACCTGGTCGGGCGTGATGGGGGTATAGAAGGGACTTTCGTTATCGAGTACGGGTTCAGGGATGTTAAGGTTGCGGAACTCTTCAAGGTGACCCTCCAGGAGTGCCTGGTTGTCGAACTGGGGATTATCTGGGGATTGGAAAATGGTTTGAAGGTGGTGGCCAAATAAATCGGCCTTTCCTTGGTCAGAGGAGATTAGGTTGCCCTGAAGGTGGGTAAGGTGTGATTGTGGGTTTACTTTTCTTCTGGTCAGTCTATCGAATTGTTGCCAGAAGAGTTTGCCATTTCTATAATCTAGTTGGGAGGTGGCTTTGGACCAGGAGTCTTCGGCGTGTTTGTTGGCTTCTCACCTGATTAAGGCGTTGAGGCGATTGTATTTGGTGTTGAGAGCCGGATCCCTGGATCGCAAGAATTGACGGTAAATTCGTCTTTTCTCTTTGATCCAGTTCACAATGTGCTGTGGGAGCGGTTTGCGGAAATGTCAATGTTTTTAATGGTATAGAGGTATCTACCGCTTCCAGTCGGCTTTCGAAAAATCTTTAATGACTGTGTATTGAGGAGGTGTGGGAGGAGCTGGACAAAATGAAGTTTTGACCAGCAGGGTATGTGATCAGATGTGATCGTGGTGCCTAGAAAGCACTCACGATCGAAATAGTGAGCTATTGGTTCGGAGACTATGATGTGGTCTACTATTGAGGCACCTAAATGATCAAAGAATGTGGGCTGTTTGTTGACGATTCGCAAGACCGGCAACTGCAGCAGGGCGGAAATTACCCTGTGCCGTTGCCGTTAGTTGCGGTGTCACCAAATACGGCGGGCATTGAAATCACCTAGGATAACAGCATTTGGGAGGATTGAGACGTAAATTAAGAGGTCATCGGAGAGGGTGTTGTGGCTAGGCGGGTTGTAGTAGGAAATAAATATTATAGGAGTGGGAAAGTCCACCGTTACCAGCAACGCATTCGAGATGCTGCAGGTGCGCTGGAAGTTGAGAGGGAGTAAATGGCAAGCAATTTTTAGCTAAGAGGGCGGTTCCATGTTGGCTATTGTTTGAATGGGTGTGAAAGGTGTTGAAATTAAGGGTGCATCTTGGTGTGAGTTTGGTTTTAGTTATAGAAAGGATATGGATATTATGAGATTGTAAGAAGTGTTTGATTAAGGGGCGTTTCCGACGCACGTCCCTGGCATTAATGGTCCCGGCCAAGATATCCATTGGGAAGGGGTTAAGGATTTAGTTGGCGGATAACGACGACCTTCATCAGCGTACCGGATACGCAGGTGCTGATCCTCCGTTGGAAGAAGTTGCGGGATAGCGAGTCTAAGGCTCAGATTACCCTATCTCGCTGTTGGGGGAACATCTGGGCCAAGGAGTGGGTAAGGACTTGCAAGAAGTCCTTGATGGAAAGGGATTCGGTGTCGGGAGGTGGTTTAAGGTGGGCCGTGTCTTTGAAGTCGGACTCTTCAGACAGGATAGGGTCGCGGGGTGCCATCTTCGACGGGGAACTGGGAGGTTCCCGCCGTTTCCGACATTGGAAGGAGTAGGTTGGATGGGCTCCCCCGCAGTTGTTACACTTCGGGTTTGCCGAGGATTTACACGCGGTGCATCTGTGACTTTTGCCACAGTTAGGACAGCGGATGGACCGGGTGGGATACTCGTCAGCGGTATGTTCCACCTGCGGGATTAAGGAGGGTTCGCACCGGTAGTGTCGCCCGAACATGACGGCACCCTGTACTAGGAGGAACTCAAGTGTGGTTTGGGAAGGGGTTATAACACGGACTAGGGAAGTTGGCGTATTTGTGCCCTTTGAGGTGATGCGAACGGCCTTCTTCACTTGCGGAAGACCGATCGCATCGAGGATCTATTGGGCTAGGATGTCCTTATCTACGTGACGAATAACGCAGTAAAAGGAGGGAGTTCTAGGAGTGGTGTTAGGTACGCGGGGACCGGAGAGTTGGGCGAGGGTAACGGTTGGGTCTCCAAAATGGTGTCGCAGCCTAAACTGCGTACCATCCGGAAAGGGAGAGGAGGTCTCTAAGAGACAGGTTTGATTGTGGTTGAACGTTAAGTTCAACCAGGGAAGGTTGAGGATTCAAGGAATTAAAAGGGTTTTTGGGTTTTAATGGATTTGGGGATATTGAGATGCAATATCTCGAGGATTGGGAGCGTGGGTATAGGATTGGGGAAGCGGATGTGGAAATCAAGGCAGGGAAGGTGTAGGTAAGAGCGGTGTAGGTAAGAGAGCGTGTATGTGTGTGTGAGCGAGTTTGGGTGGTTTTGTGGAAGAGGTAGAACGTGTGGAAATTTAGAAATGTGTGGATGTGGTGAATATGGAAGATGCGTTTGAATGGGAACGTGTGCGGATATGGAAGGTGGAAGGTGTGTGTAGGTGGTGGTGTAGGTGTAGGTGGACGGGTATCGACGGGGTTAGGGGACACAACTTTGACAGTAGCTCGGTGGCGACCTTGCTTAACTATCTCGGCTGCGTTGTTAGTAATAGGGTTTTGTGGAATTTGAGGATTAAAAAATAAAACAAAGGTCTGTTTATCGAAAGGCCGAGTCTCTGCCGAGGTGCAGCCTCACACACCGAGGAAAAAAGGCTTGGAAATCAGAGACCCAATTTGAAATGTACAGTTAAATTAAAAACAACCAAGTAATTAAATTAAGTTATTTTTATTAATGATACTTATTGTCGTTGACCTTGACCCGACGACGATACTGCAGTATCTTGGGTATCCTGGATGCTTCTGAAATCCCTCGCTGCTGCTGCTATATTCCGGCGGCTCCTGCTTGCGGCTAGGCTGTCTCCTCTACTGATGACCGGTTCTTCGTATTATCTGTATGCAAGCAGTGACAGATCTACCTCCGAAGCGGCGAAGATCACGATGTCGGAATGATGAGCGAAAACGCTAGGTTCTTTTTTGTGAAGTTAAGCGATTGTAATAAAAATCACAAAACGCTTACGCTGGCTAGGGGCTTACGTTCGTAACCGAGGTTCGGAGTGCCCTGATTAATCTCGCGTCGCGGTCCCGCTTATATAGTCCGCGCTCTAACGTGATTGGACTGAAAAAATAATGAGCTGATCGCGGTTTGACGGGATTGGACAAAAAAATGAGGTGATGTTTCGGTGGGGTTCTTGCGGCGAAATCTTAAAGCACTGCTTGATTACGGAAGAAGAGGTAAAATTGAATTATCTTTAGTACATCGGATCATTTTCTGTAACAAAGGGATAAATTAAAATAGTTAATTTGCGAATTTATGTAATGATTTCTGGATCTTTACAGCGTTCACCCTCTCGTGGTTGACGTTACATCAGCTGATGGTCCACATGCTAATTGTTTCTGTAACAATCATTATTTCAGAGAGTATTGAATTAACTGCTACTGTCGTTAAGATGAATGACTGGCTGTACGAAAATTACATGTTATTTTCGTGTGTGACATTCAATATTGTGTTGGTTACGTGAAGGATTCTGTAACGTTAAAACCAATGCATTTTACGTTATAACAAGGTTTTATTTATTTATTTTTCACCTTACTATAATTGATACGAGATACGAGATATGTAAACATTTCCATAACAGCCCGGTCGTAATGAGAGGGCGTACTGAATTCATTACGACCTCAAAACAAAAATAGATTAATCATAAAATTATTCTACTGCGCAATAAGTTAATTTTATGCATTTTCCGTGATCATGTATATTTTCACCAAGTGATATCAGAATCGCTATTTATCAATCTCGTTGGAGAAACGTCCCAAACCACTTCATCGATGATCAATAAGTAAATTTTATGGTTTTTTCGTGGCCATTTGAATTTTAAATAAGAGATGCCAAAATCGTGATTTATGCACCAACTTTGTTAAAAAGGCGCCCAAAGCTTTGAATCGAAGTCCATTAGTAAATTTATTTCATTTTCCGTGATAATATAGATTTTGGCCACGAAATGTCAAACTCGTTATTTATGCACCATTGCCGAATAAGTGAATTTAATGCATTTTCTGTAACCATGTAGATTTTGTCCAATTCACCAATTTTTTTGCAAAAAAATATGTTAATGCGTTGCATTGATGCCCAATACGTAAATTTTATGCATTTTTGTTACCATATGAATTTTGACTAAGAAATGACAATACTTACTCATGCACCAATTTTGTTTAAAAACCGTCCCAAGGTATTGTATAGATTTCTAATAAGTAAATTTAATACATTTTCCGTTACCTTATAGATTTTGATCGAGGTGTGAAAATTGTTATTTATGCACGAGTTTCTTTAGAAAAACGTCCGAAGGTCCACTTAGAGATTTTGACCATGAGATGTCAATATTGTTACCAATGCACCGTTTGTTTTAGAAAAACATCCCCAACGCATTGTATCTATGCCCTATAAGTAAGCTGTATGTTTTTTTGTTTGACGATACAGATTTTATCTAAGAGATGCCTAAATCGTTATTTATGAACCAATTTTCTTAGAAAAACGTCGAAAAATTCTTATTGCCCAATAGGTTAATTAAAGCATTTGCCTTGATCACATTGATTTTGACCTAGATGTGGTAAAATCGTTATTAGTGCACAAATTTTTCGTGGGAATATGAATTTTTACTACACGTCAAAATTGTTATTTAGGAACCAAAGCATTGTATCGATGCCCAATACCTAAATTTACTGCATCTTCGTGATCATATGGATTTCGATCAAAAAGTGTCAAAATCGTTATTTGTGCTCTAATTTAGTTGGAAAAAAGTTCCTAAGCATTGCCTACCTGTCCACTAAGCAAATTTTATGCATTTCCCGTTATCATATGGATTTTGATCAAAAGTTGTCAAAACCATTATTTCTGTACCGATTTTGTCGTAAAAGCATTTCATAACATTGTATTGATGTCCAATAAGTAAATTGATTGCATTTTCCGTAATCATATGGATTTTGGCCAAGAAATGTCGCTATTTAAACACCAATTTAATTGGAAAACCGTCCCAAAGTATTGTATTTTTGTTCCCAAAGGAATTTTGGCTAAGGGATTAAAAAGCCGTAATTTATGCACCAACTTTGTTGAAAAAACGTCTCAAAGCATTATATCACTTTCTAAAGAGTAAATTTAGTGCATTTTTCCGTGAGAATTTGGATTTTAGCCAAGAGATGTTAAAATAGTTATATATGCACAAATTTCTTTGGAAAAACGTCCCAATGCATTGCATCGATGACCAACAAGTAAATTTTATGCATTTTTTGTGACCATTTGCATTTTGACCAAGATATGTCAGAATCGTTATTTATGAACCAATTTCCGTTTGGCGTCCAAAAGTATTGAATCGTTGCCCAATAAATTTCCCTTGTTCACATTTATTTTGACTAAGATATGGCAAAATCGTTACTTACGTATCAATGTTGTTTCAAAAAGTCCCAAAGGATTGTATATATGGCCAATAGGAAAATTTAATGTATTTTTCGTGACCATATGAGTTTTGGTCAATATTATTAAAAATCGCTACTTATGCACCAACTTTGTTGAAAAAACGTCCAAAGCATTTCATCGTAGCACAATAAGTAAATTTAAAGCATTCCTTTTAACCACGTAGATTTTGCCCAAAAGCCAAAATTGGTATAGATGCACAAAATTCGTTGGAAACATGTTTGCACGCATTGCATCGTTGCCCGATGGTTGAATTTATATGCATCAGAATAAAACAAATCTTACCAACTATGCAACATCGGTTTTTATTTCTTCCTCTAAGCATGAAATGACTTCCTCAAAACGCATAAGATTTAATTTCATTATAGTTCTAGATCTCTGATAATATACAAAGTACGGCAATTATCAACAGTCATATATTACGTGCCCCAAATACTGGTTAATGGGATAAATGAGCGCTTATTGCGACGAAAATTTACACGAGTACGAAGCAGGAGTGCAAATTTCTCAAGCAACAATCTCGAGTGCATCGTCAGCCAATGTTATCGAAGCAAAGGAACATGCACGAGATATATTTTACTTGTCTATTACTTAATAATGAAAACTGTGTAAAAAATTAATCCTATCTATCTAGTAGTTACAGTTTGTAATTACCTAGTTATTAAACATGTAGTTACCTGCGTTTTGATAACACGAAAACGATAAGTATTATGTAAAACTTATAAGTTAATTGAAATGTGATTGGTTCAAAATTTGACATTTTTGTTATTTCGTTCGTTGGTGGGGTTAGGTTGACATACGTATGCAATCTTCTTCTTATGGTACCGCCACTTTTCGTAGGTTGGCTATCGTTATGGCTATTCTGGTTTTTGAAACTATAGGTCTGAATAGTTGCAGAGAGGTACACCCAAACCACCCTCTTAAGTTCTATAACCAGGACCTACGTCTTCTTCCTGGTGGTCGTCTTACTTCTATTTTACCTTCTATTATGAACTGCAGTATGTTACATCTTTATCCGCCCATTACATTCCCAAAATATTCCAACTTCGTGGTTTTAATTATAGCTAGCAATTCCCTTCCGTTGTTGACCCGTCTCAAAACTTCCACGTTAGTAACTCTTTGTGTCCAGGGTACCTTCAATACGCGCCGGTAATTCCACATGTCAAAGGATTCCAGTTTCTTTATTGTGGTATTGTTGATAATCGAGGCTTCTAACCCGTACAACAATATGGGGAGCATATAGGATTTGATCATGCGGAGCCTGAATTCTAGACTTTAGGTTGCAATTGCTGTATAGTTGCCTCATTTTGAAGAAAGCGGCCTTGGCCATTCCAATTCTGGTACTAATTTCTTGCGTTTGATCATGTTTGTCGTTGATCCATGTTCTGAAGTATTGGTATCTTGAGACCTTATCTATCGGTTCGTTTTAAGACAGTATTCGTTACTAACTCGGTTAATTTTTTCTAATATTGTCTGAAGATCATTTATATTATCGGTTAAGACAAGTGCGTCTTCAGCGTAACGTATGCTGTTGATCACTTTCTCATTAATTTTAATTCCCCCCTGTGTTAGCTGCTAGAGCTTCTTTGAAGATCACTTCTGAATAGAAATTGAACAGAAGTGGGGACAATACTTACTCGTCAATTTATTTGGATATCTTTTTGGATTTTTTTTGGATCTTTCTCCGTCCGAATTGGTTTCATGCCAGTATAAATTTTGGATTATACTAATATCTTGATTGTCGATCTCACTTGCTTTGAGAAGATTTAGTAGTTTATCATATCGCACTTTGTCAAAGGCCTTCTCATAGTCGATAGACCCGAGACATATCTCTTTGTTCATGTCCAAGCATTTCTGAACTAATTTTCTCCCAATATTTTGTATATTCGATTGTGTATGATTTTGAGGAACACCTTTAACGTGTGTGACATTAAGCTTATTGGTTGATGATTTGAGCACTCTTTCGCGTTCTCTTTCTTCGGAAGCATTACAAATGTTGACCTTATTGATTACGTTGGCATGGCTCCTCTTTCATATATTGTATTAAACAAATCTACTAACACTTGCACTTATTCCTGCTGTAAAAGTTTCAGCAGCTCCGTTGGGATGTCACCAGGCCCGGGTGCTTTTCTTGCTTTTGCATATTTGATGGCGTGCTCTATTTCGCACTTTGTAATTGGCAGGATGTTTGTGACTTGATCCTCTTTGAGCTCACCGCGTTCGTTTTCGAAAAGTTCCTTGATCTTTTAAGATTCTGCGAGGCATCTATAATAATATTTCCATCTTTATCTTTCATTAAACTGTAATTTTTTGCGTCCTGTTCCTGTGACTTAATATTTTTGTACATCTCAAAGCGGTCATATTTCCCTTCTTGTTCTTCTATTTCTTGGCACTTGTCTTTCATATAGTTTTCTTTAGTCTCTATTATCATACGTTTTATTTGGCGGTCTACTTGTCTGTACTTTTCCTTAATAGTTGCTTTACACCATCGCCTCTCCTCTATTCTCTCAAGGATCTCATTCATCATCCATTTTATTTATTTACTCGTTTGATGTATTTTAGTTTATTTTGGCTGGCTTCTAGTAATGCTTTCTTTATTGCCTCCCATTCTCCATTAAAGTTGTTTTCTGTGCTTTTTTTCAGTGTTTTTTACTTTTTCGAATTCTTCTCTTATAGTTTCTTTCATTTTGGTGTTACAACATTATCTTTAAGTAGATCTATATACATTTTGGTAGGTGAGATCTTCTTTTTAGTTTTTGAAGATTTACTCTGAATGTTGCCGCAAGAAGATTATGGTCTGTTTTTACGTCCAAACCTGGATACGTTTTAGCAGATTTGATGACGTTCCGATATCTTTGACTGATAAATAAAGTCGATTTGGTTTCTGGTAATGTGGTGCACAGTGTACTTAGTAGACGCGCATGTGTATAATCTCACTATCGGCAGCTTGAACCGTGTGTTTGTTACTATACAATTATTTTGCTGAGAATACTTTACTTGTCTGTTGGTAGCCTGCTGTTCAGCGTATGCAATAGTCTAGCTTATTACCCTGCAGTATTTTATCTCCTAAAAATATTTTTGTTACTAAAGTGATAAGGTTTAATATGATTTTATTTGGATTTGATAGTTTAGAAACGATTTCGAGTGCTTAGAATGTAACTTTAATGGTATATTAATTACAGAATGACCTTATTACGTTTCACTTAATTACATCAAGAAAGGGAATAAAAGGAAATATCAAATAACCTAAACCCTTTATTTGCATCTGAACAAATAAAGTTTATTTCGCTTGTTAGTATACATTTTACTCCGTATTTGCAGTATGACCTTTTAAATCAGCTTATTATACAAGCGCAGCGCGCAGTAACATTTTTATTGCACTATTAAAATAAACCATTACGTTTTACACTAAAAATCATGTAGAACGTATTCGTTTTTTGAATGAACGCAAAACAAATACATATATGTAAGTCATTATGAACATTTACCACTTTTACAATTATATTAACATTTAATTTTCAAAGTTATTTCTAATTAGACATCTGATTGGACTAGAATAATCTTCCTTTAGCATAGAAGTTGGTAGAAAGTATTCTAACTGCACAGCTTGAAATTCCTTACTTTTAAACTTTTTAATAAAAATCCAGTTTTCCTGTTTGATGCAGTTAATCTATCCTTTTGTATTCATTATTTACCTGACACTGACCTATCTGTAAATTAGAAGCGCAAACATTCTTCAATTAACTCTCGGACTCTTTAAAACAAACAACTGTAGACTAGTACCCAACAGAGCCAATGTAGCATCTTTTTAAATAATTTAATCACAATTGAAGTGGTTTTTAGTAACTACTTTATTTGCTTGATGAAGCCATTATTAATTTAAAGAATTCTACAATTTATTCACTGAAACTTGCTTGGAGTCCTTAAAATAACCCTCATATTACATAAAGTATTTAAGATCTTCATCCTTGAGGACATTCATTTGTTCCAAATCTTTTTTTTGTAATATTTTACATATTTTCAATTACTTTTTAAAAATACCAAATTAAATGTAATATAACTATAATTATTTTGCTAAATAAAAGAAAATAACCTTGAATAGATTTCTCTAAATGTTAAATATTAATAATTACCTGTAATTAAGTAGTAGTCGAAGTAATCAATGAAGCACCTACAATTGAAATTTAACCAATTTGTATTTCAATTTTAAGCTAAAATTTTTAAGATAAAGTGGTTTAAATCTTATACACAATTTGTATAAACTAATTTGACCATACTTTTTTTAGCTAGTCAATCTTTAAAAGAGAATATAACAGTGATAGCCAGTAGATTATTTTAATTTCTATTTACCTCCGTAAGTAATTCGATCTTAACATTTATCGGAACTTTATTCCTTATTCTGATAACTGCTATTATAACAAAATTGGAAGATTTTATTTTAGCACACAGGGCTTAATGAACCAATGTAGAAATTAGTCACAAAACTTTCCTCATAATTAATTTAATTAATCTCCTCTCCTCTCCCTCCCTCTCCTCTCCCTCTCCCCTCTCCCCTCTCCCTCTCCTCCTCCCTCTCTCCCTCTCCTCTCCTCTCCCTCTCCCTCTCCCTCTCCTCTCTCCTCTCCTCTCCTCTCCCTCTCCCTCTCCCTCTCCTCTCTCTCCCTCTCTCCTCTCCTCTCCCTCTCCTCTCTCCTCTCCCTCTCCCTCTCCTCTCCTCTCCTCTCCCTCTCCTCTCCTCTCCCTCTCCCTCTCCCTCTCTCTCCCTCCCTCTCTCCCTCTCCTCTCCTCTCCTCTCCCTCTCCCTCTCCCTCCTCTCCTCTCCCTCTCCTCTCCTCTCCCTCTCCCTCCTCTCCCTCTCCTCTCCCTCTCTCCCTCTCCCTCTCCCTCTCCCTCTCCCTCTCCCTCTCCTCTCCCTCTCCCTCTCCCTCTCCCTCTCCCTCCCTCTCCCTCTCCCTCTCCCTCTCCTCTCCCTCTCCCTCTCCCTCTCCCTCTCCTCTCCCTCTCCCTCTCCTCTCCTCTCCTCTCCCTCTCCCTCTCCCTCTCCCTCTCCTCTCCCTCTCCCTCTCCCTCTCCCTCTCCCTCTCCCTCTCCTCTCCCTCTCCCTCTCCTCTCCTCTCCCTCTCCTCTCCTCTCCTCTCTCCCTCTCCCTCTCCCTCCTCCTCCCTCTCCCTCTCCTCTCCTCTCCTCTCCTCTCCCTCTCCTCTCCTCTCCTCTCCCTCTCCCTCTCCCTCCCTCTCCCTCTCCCTCTCCTCTCCCTCTCCCTCTCCTCTCCCTCTCCCTCTCCTCTCCCTCTCCCTCTCCCTCTCCCTCTCCCTCTCCCTCTCTCCTCTCCCTCTCCCTCTCCCTCTCCCTCTCTCTCCTCCCTCTCCCTCTCCCTCTCCCTCTCTCCCTCTCCTCTCCCTCTCCCTCTCCTCTCCCTCTCTCCCTCTCCCTCTCCCTCTCCTCCTCTCCTCTCCCTCTCCCTCTCCTCTCCCTCCTCCCTCTCTCCTCTCTCCTCTCTCTCCCTCTCTCCTCTCCCTCTCCCTCTCCCTCTCCTCTCCTCTCCCTCTCCTCTCCTCTCCTCTCCTCTCCTCTCCCTCTCCCTCTCCCTCCCTCTCCCTCTCCCTCTCCTCTCCTCTCCTCTCCTCTCCTCCTCTCCTCTCCCTCTCCTCTCCTCTCCTCTCCCTCTCTCTCCCTCTCCTCTCCTCTCCTCTCCCTCTCCCTCTCTCCTCTCCTCTCTCTCCCTCTCCTCTCCTCTCCCTCCCTCTCCTCTCCCTCTCCCTCTCCTCTCCTCTCCCTCTCCCTCTCCTCTCCCTCTCCCTCTCCCTCTCCCTCTCCCTCTCCTCCTCCCTCTCCCTCTCCCTCTCCTCTCCTCTCCCTCTCCTCTCCCTCTCCCTCTCCCTCTCCTCTCCTCTCCTCTCCCTCTCCCTCTCCCTCTCCCTCTCCCTCTCTCCTCTCTCCTCTCCTCTCCCTCTCCCTCTCCCTCTCCCTCTCCCTCTCCTCCCTCTCCTCTCCTCTCCCTCTCCTCTCCTCTCCCTCTCCCTCTCCTCTCCCTCTCCCTCCTCTCCTCCCTCTCCCTCTCCTCTCCTCTCCTCTCCCTCTCCTCTCCCTCCTCTCCTCTCCCTCTCCCTCTCCCTCTCCCTCTCCCTCTCTCCTCTCCCTCTCCTCCCTCTCCTCTCCCTCCTCCCTCTCCCTCTCCCTCTCCCTCTCCCTCTCCTCTCCCTCCTCTCCTCTCCTCTCTCCTCTCCTCTCCCTCTCCTCTCCCTCTCCCTCTCTCCTCTCTCCTCTCCCTCTCCTCTCCCTCTCCTCTCCCTCTCTCCCTCTCCTCTCCTCTCTCCTTCTCCCTCTTTTCTCCTTCTCTCCCTCTCATGTGGCAAAACTTTCGAAAGATGTGGTTTTGACCGAAAAATTTACACTTTTGTTCCACTTCTCAAGATACTGTTAGTCGAAAAGACCTACGGCATGCCAGCTGCTCTCGGTGGAATGACAGTGAGTTTTCTTATGGGTAGACCATTTAAAGAAAACAATTTCTAGAGGCGCCACTAACTTGTTGCATTCATTAGCCGTAACTCCAAGTTAGAAGAATTCTAGATGATAGAGGAGGACCGTGAAAGAAAAGAACCTTATGGGTAGAAAATAGATATTTATTACAATATAAAGCGGAGGTAATAGTAAAAAAACGGTTAAGGTTTATCGTAACCAAATACTTTCAAAAAGGTGGTTGCTATAACAAAACAATATATGCATTAATAAAAATAAAGTACTTACCTCCAGATCTCGAGTTTACACTAGACTTAAATAAACAAAATTAATTAATGCTTTAGATTAAATGAACGCTTGCTTTAACAGTAATAGAAGATATTGAAGATACTTTTGTTACAAACTAATTAGTGGGTGGGTTTTTATATAACAAATGAATAAAACAAAATAATGGAAGGATGATGGATGAATATTCCTTTATGAGATGACAAATGCGAAGGAATCGTTTTTTTCTTTTTTTGTTAGGTGTTGATGAAATGTCAGAAGGTTTATCTAGGTGGTAGATGATTTCAGTGGACGATGAACAACGATCACGGGGTAAGATGAATAATTGCAGTCGAAGATACGAGAAAAAGGCCCTGGAGAAGGAATGGATGTAATTTAAAATTATTAATAATTGGCTACTTACAAGATGTTGGGTGGCCGTGCAAAAAACAATTGTAAGATTAAATAAATATGCTTACATCAACAAATATGCTCGTTTCTTTTTTTAAGTTCAGGTGTGCGAAATCTAAAAGGGATGTGGAAAGTACTGTATTAAACCTAGACTCGGTATCAAAGAATTTTTAGGCAAATTACGTAAAATTCCATGAATTAGAAAAAGAGTCGTGTTTGATTTTGAAGTCAATTTGATTGGCCGTTGGGCCGAACGACAAAGATGAAACTAATAATAAAGAAGACGGATTCAATGAGCGGAAACATTATCGAAGATTTTGAGAATGTGGAAATAATGACAGAATAATATAACAGTGGCATAAATTTATTAACCATAGGTTAACACCAAAAAATATAGGTATAAATGTTAATAAGATGTAAGAGGTAAAATGTAAACATAAAACACGATAAGATTAGTAAGCTAATTAAAAGGCATATACAAAAATATTAGGTGTGAGTGGGTATTTATTTTGGAAAGGAAATTCAGTACGCCTATGGCGAAATTTAATCAAAATGTAACACTAGCCAATGATAATAATTCGTAAATCACAATATAAGGTGAAAGCATTTAAACTATTTAAAATATAAACACAAATGCAACCTACAATTTTGACTGAAAAATCATTGGATATTTTATTGATTAAAAGGGATCTTTAGAAAAAGGATTTATGATTCAAAGGATTATAAAGGTAGGGCATTAACAAAAGGTCAAATATTAAGAATATATTATAATTTTAGGATATATGTCAGGAGTTGAACAGAAGTAAGGGAGAGAAATATTAAGGAAGAAATGAGTTGTAACAATACGTTCAACGTTAATTTGTTTTGTTTATTAATGAACGATAAATACTTTTACTTCATTTACAATGAAAACCTGAATGGACAAAATTATTTAAAGATTTTAAGAACTATAGTGTCGGCGTTTTTGGACAATTTGCCACTTAATCAGTAGAGATTATGCTATTATCAACTTGATAGAGCGCCAAGCCACAACACTGGAGAAGCTACTAATGAACTATACCGTATGTTTGAAGATAGATGGATAAGGCGATTGGGTCCTTTTGAGTATCCTGCCAGATCGCCAGACTTAACGCCTTTAGATTTTTACCTTTGGCGTAGAATAAAATATAAAGTTTATGCACGTGAAATTAAAAACAAAGAACATTTGATAAACAGGAGCATTTGAAAGCTTAGAGGCGCAAGAAATTCAAAGAGCTACAACCTAAGCAGTCTTTAAAAGAACAAATATGTGCCTTAGAGTCATTATTTATTGTTGTTGTTGTTGCATAGCTTTACAAATTTAGTATTGTTAACTAGCGGATAAATGTTCTGCTTAATAGTACGTTGGTTTTAATACCTAACTACCTTCTTTACTTGCTTTAACATTTTAATATCAAAAATTCAACAAAATTTCTAATTATTTAGAAAACGCTTAACTTTCGATATAGAAAACCTACAAATCAATTAAAAAAAAATTCAAATCTACATCAACTGTATTAATAACATACAGGGTGTTCTATTTAAAATAATGACTTATGTACGTTTAAAGCTTTATAAGATGGAGGCATGATTACAAAAACCCTGTGCATAAAAATTAATCATACTATCTTGTATAGCAAAGTTTACTTATTATCTATGCAAAATTTCAATATATAATTTTAATAAATACCAAAAATATTCGAATTTTAACATTAAGCGGTTTCTATCAAATTTTTGATTAAATAATTTATATCTTCAAAAATATAAACTTTAGGTATGTTATACTTTGGACAAATTAAACGTAAAATTTTATATACTATCTAAAAAAAAATGAAAAAATGCATTATTCTATTTAAAATAAGAAAGATGTGCACTTCCAGTATAACCAAAAGTGCCACTTTCTTGCAAATATTTTTATTTAGTACGTTATTTAACACCAAGTCGATCCCCAAGTTTTCAGAATCGTATATATTGTCTTTCTCCGTAAACTTCTAATACAAAGTCAAAAAAAATCACCCTGTGTATGTTAGTTTTCAGGTTTCTGCGAGTGCTGGACATGAAGTAGTTGTTCTCCGATCTCGCGTAGATCCTACTCCAAGGTTATTAAAAGAACAGGCGTTGAACTGACAATTCGGCAGAATCTCATCTGCCATTTTCAAGTCTCAGTGTTTTGCTCCTGGTAACTCGAACTGAACAGAGGTCCTCACTAGAAGTAGAAGTGAAAGTGAACGTATCAGCACAACGATCAATAACCAAGGCATCGACCAAGAAAGTTAGCATACAAATCCCGCCGACCATCAGCGAGAACCTTAGTTCAGTCAGAACACAGAGACTTGAATATGGCAGACGAGATTCTACCGAAAGGTCGTCAGTTCAACACCGGTTTTTTAAGGACCGTGGAGGAGAATCTACGGGAGACCGAACCCGGAAGAACACCAACTTCATATATATATATATATATATATATATATATATATATATATATATATATATGTTGAGATGATGTAAATTACATTCGGGTAGCTATGTAAGTCACATAGTGAATAATTTCTTTAGTTTGTACAAATGGTACATCTCTTTATATATAATTCTAGATAAGAATGGTTAATTAACATTGAGATGTATGTAAATTTAAATATTTCATAATAAAATGTTAATATAAGTATAATCGACAGCACATTACATTTAAGTATAGGGTATGTTAGTTATCGTTATGATTTAATTCAAGTTCATATTTAGTTAGTAAGTTTATTTAAACATAATGTTCCCTGATGACATGAGATACAAGCTGTAGTTTACAAAAATAATGTTAAAAACTAGATATAGGCTGGTATCAATGTCACAATTTAAATGTACGCAGCCAAGAATCATGAAAACATTCGTGTTCGTGCGATAAACGTATATCAGTGCTAAAAATTACGAAAAAACAGAACAATTACATTGGTGATTAATTATAAAACATAAATTAAGCAGCAGTTCTGGAATTATTGTGTTTAGTCAACATTTACAGACCTTAAACTAGTGATTTGCAACAATTCGACACTAGTCGTAGAAGAACTTATGAACCTATAAAAGTGTTAAAATAAATTAAATTGAAAAATAAACATTAAGTTTAAACACTTTCACAAACATTTAAAGTGTTTAAAAGTGTGAAATTTTACATTGAAAATTGTAATAACAATATGAGGTTATGTTATTTCCTCACATAAAATTTATGTAAAAATTATTTTAGATTAAGACGATTTGTTTAAAATAAATTATTAGAGGCAAAAATAGTAAAGTAGCCTCAATTTCAAGTCACAATTCACTATATTTGTGACCATTTTGTCAAATTTAGTTTCTAAGAGTGTTTGAAAAATTAAAATAATTTTCCTTTCAAATTGACCGTAGGCATGTATAAGATGAATATTTATGTGTAGTAGCATCCCATATTCATGTGGAAATCATTTCCAGGCCTGTAAAGTACATAAAATTAGCTTAAAATCAATAATTCAATGTGAAAATTAACTTGGTTATTAATTTGAGGAATTAGTTCGTGTTTGGATTTAAATTATAGGAAAATTTATGTAGATTATGAATATGTTATTAGTTTTAAGATAGGTTTAAGGGGGCAAAAGTTATGAGGTTTTGAAGTTATATCGTAATGTAAAAATTGCTTTAGCCAATCAGAATGTAGGAAACATTGTCGGTAACTATTGATAACAATTTAAGATTTTGGTCGTTACCCATAATCATATAAATAGAAGTGCTGAAGGATTACAATCTCTCTTAATTTTTCTTTGTTTCAACAGCTTGCTAAAGCAAGATGTTGCCAAATTTTTTGTGAAATTATTTTAAACAAAATAACGTCACTTCGTTAAAAACAAAGTGCGATTTTAGTATCGGAAGTGTAAAAAAAAAACAAGTGATAGTCTTTTGTCGGGAAATAATTAAATTAAGGGTAGTTTACCTTTTTAAAAATCAAAATCGGATGTTATCGATAGTAAGTGAAAATATTTCCACAGTTTCGACATTGTTTTTTTTTAAGTTTGTTTTGTTTACGTTGTTATGGATATTTAATTGTGTTTTCTGCGTGTTATCATCATTATACACCTTATTTACTGGAAGCGTGTTTAATTTATAATAACCTTCAAACTATCCATGCTTTTCAAAATTTATTTTGAAATAAATATAAGAAGTGTGATGATCCTAAAAATAAAGATTCATCAGAAATATAATAACATTAGTGAAACTTACGTAAATGTATAAGCTGTTTATATTGAAGAAAATTTGGATGTTCGAGAAGCAGAGTTGGAGTTCGAAAAAGCTGTTTTCTACAATCAATTTCATCAGCAGTAACCAGATAAGGAGGACATTTTATGTGAGTGTTATGATTTTGTACTGTATTGTTGACATTGATATTTCATTGTTGTGTTCATAATTAATAATTAATAATAATCAAAAGTCACATGTTTGCGTATTCACAGCGCATACCCAAGTATGCATTTTGAAGAATTTTTGTTATGTACAGGGTGTGACACATATATTAATGCAAATTAAAATTTATAATTCAAGTTCTTTGAGCAAGTTAGATACAATAAAATATAATTGGACAGTAACTCAATGTGCATTAATCAAATTAACTATAATTATAATATTCAAAATCTTAGTATAATTCAAATAAATAATCATTTATTTTGTCATATAAAAATAAAGTTTCTTCTAAATTTTGAACCCTATCCCCTTTGATGAGTCTTAATATATCCGACTATTAATATAAATTTAAATAAAATAAAGTGTGAGGGAGCTTAGATCAGTTCAATGTATATATATATATATATATATATATATATATATATATATATATATATATATAAACACACACACACACACACACACACACACACACACACACACACACACACACACACACACACACACACACACAGTATGTCGCCGGATTGAGTTTACAAGAGGGCAAAATAAAAAATTTTTTATTTCAAAAAACAGTATATGGGGTTTTTGGCTGATTGTATAGAAATTAGTTTCCACCGAATTAAAAATGTATTCATGTTTAGGACGCACCTGTGGTAACTCGATATGTAAAATATTATTGGGTAAACTACCGTTTTTGAAAGAGATATCAAAAAAATTTATTAAGAAAAAATGTAAACAATTCAAAATAATGGACACCTGTCAAATTTCACTTAGATTTGAGTAAGTTGGTTTCACCCGCAATTTTACGTACCTTACGTTAAAATTTTGTTTTTAGTTTTACAAAAAAATGCCAAAGGAATAAAAATGTGTGCTTGATTTATAACGAAGACATCTGCAATCAAGTCTTCAATATTAATACAGTGTGTTCATAAAATAAAAACAAAGGAAAAAAGATTTATCAATTTTACGAAAAAATTACAAAGGAATAAAAATTTGTGCTTGATGTATAACGAAATAATTTGTAATCAAACTTTCAATATTAATACAGCGTGTCCTTAAATCGAAAAAAAAAATAAATCAGTGCACAATTCAATTCTAAGTCGTAGCTCCTTATAACTGTTGCACATTTCTTGAATTGTTAAAGATACAATAGCATTTCTTATCCGATTTTGTAACATTTCAATACTATTAGGTAAGTGTTCCTTGTAAACAATTTGTTTTGAACGCCCCCACAAATAAAAATCTAAAACTGTCAAGTTAGGGCTCCTGGGGGGGGGGGGGTCATAAAACTGGACCATTTCTGCCAATCCAGTTGTCTCCAAATTCGCGATTTAGCCAGTCAACAACAATACGAGAATAATGGGCTGACAGTCATCATGTTGAAAATAAATTGAGTGACGATAATCAAGAAGTAAATCACTTAAACCATCTCGGAGAAAATTTCTCAACATTCCCAGGTATGATTAAGGTTATCATTAAAAAAATATGGACTTATTATTCCATGGTAGAAAACAGCATAACACGTTTACTTTAACCAAACATTGACGCTTATTCGCAATTCTAAAATTAGGATTAGTAGTACTCCAATATCGAATCGTCCGATTTGCAGACAAGGTTGCTTAATTGGAAAACACAACATTACGATGAAAATTTCTGTTTCTCATAATCCCATTTCCCTTCCATAAACAAAAATAGAGACGTTTTGTATCATCTCCTGGCTCCAAAGTATGATTAAACATGGGTTTATACGCATATAAATATAATATAGTTCCTTCAAAATCCTTTGAATATGTGATTTGCTAATACCTAGTTTTTCAAAGCACGTGTTGGCTGATCTTGTACTCAATCCAACATCAACAGACTAACAGCATCTTTTTCATCATGGACTGTCTTCTTTTTCTTTAAATTGATTACGGAACCAGTTTCTAAAAATTTTTTTATCAACTTCTTTACACCCATACGGGAAACTGTAACAGCGGGAAACTTTTCGTTAAATTGTTCTATTATGTAGCGGTAACTTTTATACCCCATGTCATAACATTGTATTAAATAGATTTTTTGTTACAACATTAACATTTTTGACTACAAATCTCACTGTTATCAATTTTATCTGACTTTAAATCATTATTTGACATTTTGCAGCCATAGCCTCCTACTTGGGCATAATGAATAGCTTGCTTAAAAGTTTTAAAATGTTTATAAATGTTTTAATTTTAACATATTTTATTTTATTTTGCCACCATAATGTCCTTTATACGCCTCCAAATGCGGGCGTAATGTGGTCTTTATAGCACGGAAATGTCATTGATGCTAAGCAGCATGATTGACAGCAAACACATGACATGATATATAATAGCAATATCACAGTATCTTAGTAACAACAAATTAGCCTACTGTCGACTTTATTTCACTGCATTTGCATTTAAAAACTTGCCGAAAATACTGAATCTTTTTAATATTTTGTTCCAGTTTCATGGTGCAAAATAAAATAAAACATTGTATGTACCACGGGCATAATTGTAGATTATGGCTCTCAGGAATATAAAAGCCCTCCGCTTCGCGTCGGACTTTTAACATTCCCTCGAGCCATAATCTTCTGATTATGCCCTTAATACATAAATATCTATTATTTTGTTTTGCCACCATAATGTTCTTTATACGCCCCCAAATGCGGGCGTAATGTGGTCTTTAAAGCACGGAAATGACATTGTTGCTAAGCAGCATGATTGACAGCAAAAACATGACATGATATGACACGTAAGTTGAAAGAATTATTGAAACAACAACCTTACTATACAACCTTTATTAATAAAAATAGTAGTAATAAAACATGGCTTCAAATTCATCTAAAATTTCTTGTGAATAAGTTTTTGCGTTTTCACCTTCCATTTTAGAATGCAAATTATTTACAAACAAACAGTACCTTAGCAACAATTTAGCAATAGCACAGTATCTTAGTAACAACAAATTAGCCTACTGTCGACTTTATTTCACTGCATTTGCATTTAATTTTTAATTTTTAATATTTTGTTACAGTTTCATGGTGCAAAATAAAATAAAACATTGTATGTACCACGGGCATAATTGTAGATTATGGCTCTCAGGCATATAAAAGCCCTCCGCGTCGCGTCGGGCTTTTAACATTCCCTCGAGCCATAATCTTCTGATTATGCTCTTAACACATAAATATCTATTATGTAGAATTGCGGGTGAAATCAACTTACTCGAATCTGGGCGAAATTTGGCACGTTTACGTTATTTCGAATTCCTTATATTTTTTCTTAATAAAATCTTCTGATATCTCTTAGATAAAGGGCAGTTTATCTAACAATATTTTACATATCTAGTTACCACTGGCGCGTCCTAAACATGAATACATTTTTAATTCGGTCGAAACTAATTTCTATACAAGCAGACTAAAACCCCATACACTGTTTTTTGAAATAAAAATATTTTTTTGTATAAATAATCGTTATCGTCTTGGGTTTAAACGGCGAATCTTAACCCATTAAATATTGGTGGATAAATGATTAAAGGATTATACTCAGACGTAAGTGAGTATTATAATGTAAATTAAGCTCGTAGCAAACAATTTAACAAGCCTATATAACCTATTAAAAATCAATCATTGCCTTGCTATTTAATTACGCACGCATGCTCATTAAGTTGAAACCTGTTAAAATAGAAGAAGACCGCTTCAGGCAGTATGATTTGGCATTGTTGACTGTTTATTAGTATTTGTGTAGAGGAAATAATGCGTGGACTAACGTGGCACAATAGGCCTCCATTAATTTGTTATAAACGAGACCGGGGTTTACAGACACGGGTCCAGATGGCATAAAAAACACCTCCAACCCCACATTTCTGTTAAACGAACTCATTATTATTGTTTTGTATACATGAATGTGTAAACTGAGAAAAGGATGGTGTATTTTTTAACGCAGTCACCGAAAGTGCGGGTGGGTTACCGGTCACTTTGTTATGATTTACTTGCACCATACCCTTGCAAGCCTTTGTTTTAAAGAGTTTTTTAAGCCTCTTTGATTCAGTAGGTTTATTTAGAATTGTTTGTCTACGAAATAATTTCTCTTCATGTGTGATTTATTGTAATTGTTCGTATGTTGTTTGTGCTTTTATTCTGCTCTATATAATTGTGTATGTGTAAATTCCTTGCCTATTTTTTGTTCTTATCTAAGTGCAGTTACCTTATTGTTACCTATTTATTTTATATGTACCTTAACCTGCCTTATTATATTCTTATTTACTTAAGGATTGACATGATTGATAGTGTAGGCCCACATGTTTGGTATTACAATTTTTATTCTTATTTATTTAATACGCAATTTGTGATTTCACCGTTCATTTTTTGTTTGCGTTTATGTGTAGCTCAACTGCTTTTTATTTTTTTGTTCCTCAATCTTATAATTTTGTACACACTTTAACCTGATTTAATGGTATTTTGTTATATCGTCATATTGAACCTTTTCTTTGTTTTTTTTAATTTTATTTATTAATGTCCTTGTGCAATTACTTATTTAGTAATAAATTGGGTTTTCTTGGTGGTTCTTTCCCAACTTAGTAAATTAACGGGTTGAACCATCATTGCACAAAGCTCGTTAATTCTAATTTGAGGAGTTTCATTGTTTACCTGTCCCACTATGATGCAACACTTAACCCCATCCAATTCTACCTCATTCACACAACACGGCGTAGCTACCACTAGATGACCAATTCTTTTGATCAGATTTGAGGTTTGCGACTAATTAAATATCAGACTTGTAAATAAATTCTAATGTTTTAATTATTGCCAGGAAAGTCAATGTAAGGCAAGCAATTAATTTGAGTAATAGTAGCATTATTGTCAGTAAAGGCAAGATACATCCCTTAGCGATTGTTTTGTTTTTAAATTTGCATTATTGCGAATAAGCTCAAATTATACTTTTAAAGATAGGGTACCTTGGAACACTACACGTTAAATGTCAACACGTGACGTTTAAAGAAAAAGAACTAACATTTCTGTAGATACTTGATCTTTAAAACAATTTTAATCAACCATTATAATGATAAAAATTTTACTTGCATCGCTAAAAGTAAAATTCCGCACTGGACGCGTAATATACGACGAGTAAAGGGATAAAAAAAAATAAAAATAGTAACAAGGTTGTACAGGACGAACTTTTTATTTGAAAATGCAAATTTTCACGATTATCACTTACAAGTAATACACTTACCTTTTGGTATGTAAGAGTGTATTTGCTATTATTTTTTACAAATTTGAACGTTTCGATAACAATTACAGTTATCGCTTGCATTACATGATAGTTTTTTTTTTATAAAATTATGTAAGATAAATATACGAAATCGTATTGAATTTTTGTTTTATTAATGAACACTGAGGTTCAAAATGTACCTAAACAAAAAAAAACAATACTTAAATTTAATTGAGCAAGGAAATGCGATCACCATTTCCCAAACCCGTATAGGAAAGTGACCAAGTTAAATAAAACCTCATGTTTTGATAAATAAATACAAATTACGGAAACAGTTTTGTAGAAAAAAATTACCCAATTTCAACAGAGAGCAAGCGTATACAGAAGAGGCGATTTACAATATTTCATTACAGATCACAATTATACTATACTTCTTGAATTTTTTTAAGTAATAGCGTGAAAAATTTGCCTCTATCATGCCCACTATTTTTTTCAAATTCTATAGAACCTTTATTCAATTGAAAATCCATATGTAGTTTAGTTTAGGTGTGTGGTTTTACCAACGTTAACCTGTGTAACATTGAATTGAATTATTTTTTAAGGAAAAACTTATAAACAACAATTCTCAAAAGATATACTCCACAAATGCGCATATCAGCAAACGCGTTTAATTTTTCCGCAAAGTGCTATTTAAAACCAATTACAAGGTAATGTGCGTTGGTGCATCGCATAGAACAGTCATTTATAAACTGTTTTATAAAAACAAAATAAATGTGAATTATTTTTCTGTAGCATCATATTTTGACCTCTAATCGATACTTCATAAAAATCTGCAAGCCCACATCTTGGCATGAAAATCCTTCTTTTGTAATAAATAGCTTATAAGAATTTCGAATTCGCCTAGAATATTGTTTCAAACACGAACAAGGGTACCTTTATTGTCTGTTATAAATTGTTTTGTTGATACTAAGGAATTTTTGTCAATAAATAAAAATTGCAACGTTACCAATCTACAATTATCGTAAGTACCTTAAAGTCTAAAATTGATAGCTTTGGATTTGTAATATTAAATACGAAGCAGAACATAATCGATTTTATGATATCACTAATAGGGATGGACAATTTATAACTACGATATCAAACGTAGGTCGTTGCAAAACAAGTAAAAAGGACGTTCATTAAATAAAACCAATAAGTTGTAATCACCACTCTTCTTGACTACGGTCAAGTTTAGTCCGAAAACTTAAATTTTGTCCTATAAGTTGTTGTTAACAAAGCTAAGGGGCGTGTCGACCTACACCGCAATAAACGTCAGAACAGGGATTAAAAACTAAGATCAAAGAGGGTTTCTGTCTTTAAATTTCTGCAGAAATAAAATAATAAATTAGTGTTTGTTAAGTTAGCAAGGCATACCGTTCACTCGTACAGAATTTTGACGCACTTCCACATGAAATGCTCCTACTCGACCTAGCAATTACTCATCCTTAATATTATTCACATCGTGAACTGACAACAAAATAGCTTCTAAGATTTAATGGTTTTACAAATTTACTACTAAATTTTTCTCAGAAAGCTACAATATTTTTATTTGAAAAGGAAGGAAACCTCCCTAGTTACTTCATCACAAAATATTCAAAGGTAAAATTCGACAAAATTCAAGAACATAAATATCACTATGTACTTTACTTTCAATTAAATGAGTTCTCTCAAAAATCTGCAATCAACCATTAAACTCATGTATTTAAAATATTGCAAATCTTTCAGCTTACAACACGTAAATAATTAAAAATAATACCTAAACATGAAAAAAGTAATAGCAGTAGGCCAGTAGACGACAAGGAAATCGACTGAGTTGTATATTTTATAAAGACACATTAGAATTAGCATAAAGAAAACAAAATAAATGCATAATGGGTCCTGCTTCAATGTAAAAGCACAACTCTCGTATACTGAAACGCCTTCGGAAACAAAATAACATATTAGCACAGATAAGTACTACAGATAGCTCGCTCTTATATGAATTTAGTTGTCCAAACTTAAACGAAATGGAAACGGAATTTTATTAGTATGGAAGCGGTTTGTTTAACAAGGGGATGGCGCTATTCTCAGCCGCTGTTGTATCGTCGCCGAGTGCATATGCAAGCCGGAGTTATTTTAATATTTATTTATTTAAAGAAAATGTCGTCTTTGGCTGGTGGAAATAAGTGGCAAGACACGTAGAAATTGCAGACTTAAAATTGTTTCGTTTTTCAACACAACCTGAATTGTACAAGCAATAGATAATAAATTGTGGTAACTAATGTATGATTAATTTATGAACTTGCAAAGTAATTATGTAGTTGAACGAAATTATTCTAACTTTCATTAAAGTCCTAATTACAAGCATTTTTTTTAAATTCTATTTCAATACAAAAATTGAGGATTCATAAATCTTTGTGAAATATTAAACAGTAGTAAGTACCTGAGGTAATCGTACATGTATGTATGTGTTACGGTTAAAGTGTTTACTTGGTTAGTTTATAAGCTAGCTAGATAGTATATAAACTATCTGAATGACTGGTTATTTTGATGGAAAATGATATTTTTGCTAAAATAGCTATGAATATTGGTTAGTATATATACCATCCAGCTAGTTTACAAACTAACCAAGATTTATGGCTAAAGTACAAACCACAAGAAATGTATACAAATTAACCAGTATTTTTGGCTAGTTTACAAACTATCCAAGTAATTAGATAAAGCGTGAATGTTCCTAGTAACACATAATAATCAATTCGTTGGCTAGTATGTAAACTAATCAATTCCATTTGGTTAATATAATAGAAAAGTGTGGTTGTGTCTATGTGTGTATTGTGTGTTATTGTTTACTTTCGTGTCTTGTGAAATTTATAAGAAATTTGTTATTAAAAATGATCCACCAACAACGATTTGAAAATCTACTTTTGGAAGTTTTCGAGCAAAAATCGCAAAATTCAAAATTAATGAATGATAGTGACTACAATGAAGTTTTGCAACGTATAAAGAGATTAGGCGAAACTGGACCTGACAGTAGTAATAAGAATGATTATTATGAGATAAATACTTATGATTTACAGAGAATCGAATTATCCTATGTAATTTTACATACAAAATCTGGAAAGATTAATTTACGTGTAAGCGAATGTTATGATGCCATTAAAGCCGCCCATCATGGAACTGGGCATGGAGGTCGGCTAGCAACTACCAAATTATTAAATGAAAAGTATTATAATTTAACGCAGGAAATGGTGAAATTGTTCAATGAAACTTGCGAAAACTGTCAGCTCAAACGGAACAAGACTAAAGAAGTATTGTTGTTAAACCGATTGTTTCAAATCATTTAAACTCTCGATGCCAAATCGATCTCATCGACTTACAAACTAGACCGGATGGTGACTACAAATTTATTTTTGTCTATCAAAACCACCTAACCAAATACGTCAGGTCGAGGGCACTAAAAACAAAGCAGGCTAGAGAAGTAGCTGAGCACCTATTAGAGGTATTTGTCGACTTAAGGAGCCCTTGCGTGTTGCAAAGCGACAACGGCCGAGAATTTGCAAACCAAGTACGTATTTTTCCAATATTATTATGTAGAATATTTTGATTTTTTAGATTATTGAATAATTAGTGGGAATGTGGCCTGACTGCCACATTGTACATGGTAAATCAAGACATTCGCAATCACACGGCTCAGTTGAGAGGGCGAATCAGGACATAGAGAACAAGTTAGCGTCGTGGATGAAAGATAATAGTTCAAACAAATGGAGCGAAGGTCTAAAAATCGTCCAATTTCAAAAAAATCGGTGAGTAGGCCAGTCTTTGGATAATAGAAGAGCCGGTGTGGTCTTTTAAAATTTATATCTGATCTCATTGGTACTTTTCTCTTCATTCAAAATGTTTTTAGCTGCTTTCATTCTGGAATTGGACGCAGTCCTTATGAGGCTTTATATGGCGTAAAGTGTAGAGATGGTTTAAATAACTTTCCCATTTCTATCGAAAAATTAAAAATATACGCACAGAAGAAGGACTAGAGACATTATTATCGTCTACCAATGATGCCGAAGGGAAAATGGAAGATTCAATTCCTTCAAATAATATACCCAGCATTGAAGATGAAGTGGCTGTGGAAGAGTCGTTAGGTACGTATAAAGTATCTTACTTAACCTATTTCACTGTATAACATAATATTTGTCAGGTTTAATTGAAAATGCTAAGCTGGTTATACTAGATGATAATACTGATATCCCAGTTTTACTCGAAGACAACAATGAAACCTCAGTTTTAGTTGAAAATAACAATGAAACCTCAGTTTTACTCGAAGGTAGCAATCAAACCGCAGTTTTACATCAAGAAGAATTGGTAGTGATCCCGGGTGCTGAATCTACGGAAAATGCTCTCAATGAATTACCATCGTAGCAGAAATCCATATTATGTTCTGCACAAAACGTATGTGATCATTGTCAGAATAAAAACAATATTAAAGTGATAATAGACGCATGCCACAAAAGTCTAAAAAGGCAAGCGGAAAAAATGGTTCAAACTCCTAGGAAGAAATTTAAACCAGGAAATGTAGGCATGTCGGTGAGAGTGCCCAGTCCAGACGTAGACCGAAGTCGGTCAGACCATAAAAACATATTGGGCGTAATAATGATAGTAGAAGATGAATTTTACCGAATTGGAACTGTTCATGGTGTTATTCAACAGTTGTATTCTTGCAACGAGTTCGAAATATGCAAACAATCATTCATCAAATTAGAAAATGTCAAGGCAGACACTGAAATAACGTTACGAAGTGCTGTAGGAAAATTTTCAGTCTCCGGTTTAACCCAAGGCTATGTACGCTGTCAATGTAAGAAGAGTTGCACAAATAAAAAGTGTAGGGGTACGAGGGGTAATACCAGTCAGATGGGTAATTCCAGTCACTTAAAATAATTGGTTAAAAATGGCGCTCCTAAGTAATGATCGTGCCACCATCTAGTATCCAATGTCTTAAACTAGATGCATTGAGAGCGGCCGCGAAATCTGCAGTGTAATTCGATTATCAGCAACGTGAAGTTTTGCTTATAATATTCCGAAGAATTTAAAGCGATGTAAGTACAAAACTGTATTATCAATTTGTAAATTATTGTATTGTGCTTCTTCGGAAGTATTTAGCCTTATATATTCTGCATTAGCGAACGTCTGAGTTGTGAAGGTTAACTTTGAGGTTAAGTTTTTTTAATAAAATTATGTTTCGATCAAAGCAAGTGAGGAAATAGCGCTCATGGCCGGTATTACCCCACACGTATTTATATGTTTAGATGACCGGTATTAGCCCAAACGTATGTATATGTTAAGATTATCGGTATTAGCCCTGACGTATGTATATGTTAAGATGACTGGTATTATTATTAGTGTTATTATATGTTAAAACTTGAATACAATAATAATAGTAGGTATATTGATTGTATTAATGATTACAATAATACCTAATATATGTATACCTAACTATTGAAGATATATTTATTTCAGATGCCTAGAAAATACAACAAAATAGGAAAAAAGGCCCAGTGGAGTGCCGAACAGCTTGAAAATGCTATACAATTTATTGAAGAGGGGCACTCAATACGGGAGGCCAACAAAAAATACGAAATACTCCACTGGGCACTCTGCAGGAAAGAAAATAAAAAAATAAAAAATCTGCACCACAGATGGGTAGACCAACTACCTTATCCGTGGAAGAAGAAGCCGCTCTAGCAGATCGCCTAAAATATATGGCAGATTTATATTATGGCGTAACTCCCAAGGAAGTTAGGCGAATCGCTTATAAATGTGCAACGACTAATAATATAAAGCATAGTTTTCCACACACTTCAAAAGTGGCAGGAAAAGACTGGTTTTATGCTTTTTTAAGAAGAAATCCTACCCTCAGTATTCGGAAACCGGAGGCAACCAGTCTAAATCGAATAACCAGTTTTAACCGAACAGAAGTCGGAATATTTTACTCGAATTTAGAATCAGTCCTGTCCAAATACAACTTTCCGCGTAATCAAATTTATAATGTCGATGAAACAGGCATATCGACTGTTCAAGATCCTGGTACAATTGTTGCGACAAAAGGCAAAAAGCGCGTTGGCTCTGTAACAAGTTGGGAGAGGGGAAAAACAGTGACTGTAATTTGCTGTATGAACGCGGCAGGAGGATATATACCTCCAATGTTTATTTTCCCCAGGAAGAAGGTGTCACCTCTACTATCCAGAAATGGGCCCCGTGTGCTGAATATAGGTGCTCGCATAATGGCTGGTTAAACGAAGATTTATTTTTTGAGTGGGTTAAGCACTTTATAACATATTCCAAATGTAGTAAAGAGAATCCAGCTTTAATTATCTTAGATAATCATACCAGTCACATAACATTAAGAACGTACAACTTGAGTAAAGAAAATGGAATTTGCATGTTATCAATTCCACCGCATGCTTCACACAGAATGCAGCCCTTAGATGTAACACTATATTCACCACTAAAAGCTGCGTTTCGAAGGGAATGTGATTTGTACATGAAGTCAAAGGCGCTATTAAAAATAACCCCTTACGATCTGGCTTTTTCACAAAGCTTATTCTAGAATCGCTACAATGGCCGTTGGAATTTCTGGATTTGAAACAACTGGAATATATCCAATAGATCCCAATAGATTTACTGACGAGGATTTTCTGGCATCTTGTAAGATGACAAATGATATGGAACCTATAGTTATGGAAAATGTTGATATTTCGATTTGTGATGTTACGAATAAATGCCCATCTTTTTCCAGGGAACAAACTCCACCAATGACTGTTGCAGCTCCACTGTACTCAGTCCAAAAACCACATAGTTCCATCATCAATCCTTCAAATAACTGCAGTGAGGCAGGACCTTCTACATCCAAAGAGAAGCAGAAATCACTGTCTGAAATATCTACAGTATCTTTCTACAATCTTTCACCAGTCCCTTCTACCAGCAACAACAAAAAGTCAGTAAGTCTAGCGAAACAACATTCGCAAATATTAACTGACTCGCCTCTTAAGCAACAATTAGAAGAACAGGGGGAAAAAAAGCAGCAAAAGTAAAAGCAACAAATGTTAAGAAACCAATGTTGGCGAAAAAAAAGAAAAAGGGTTTTAAGAAAAATTTGAAAATATTCTTACAGAGTGACTCTGAAGAAGATGATATAGACGTAGAAAACATATGCCAAGATGATGAGTTGGACGAAATTGAAAACGATAACAAAGGCGAACACATCAAGTGTTTGATTTGTGAAGATTTTGGAAAAGATGAAATGTGGTACCGTTGTGTAATATGCGGTGGTTGGGTTCACGAGTTGTGTAGTGGGTGAGATACGCCCGAGAACTACAAATGTGACATTTGTATAAAAAAATAACATTTTTTGGTTTTTACCTTCATTATACGAGTGTAGAAGTTTTGTTTTTATTTTATATTGGCAGTAAATTGAGTAATATATTAATTATGTCTTGTAGGTTGAGTCTATCTTATTATTTTTTCAAAAATAAAATATATATGAAACCCATTTAAAAAGCACTAAAAACGCACTGACTGGAATTACCCACCGAGTGAGCGAATACCGGTCAACGCCTACTTGATAGTAATTGCGTTATATATTTTTCGCAGTTTATACTTTCTATTTAAATTTTATTCCACAGCTTAGTCATTAGTTAAGAGTATAGAGTGTGATAGTTTAAATTAACAGTCATTATATTCTTTGTCGTTTATACACGATTTCGCTTAGGTGACCGCTATTCCCCCACGCTCCCCTAAATGTCTTGCATCAGGGTATACATTACACGTATACCCTGTAAGTGTCACAATAGTGCAACTTGCTCCAATAAATAATAATAATTTTCTTTGTTTTGTTATTTTAATGCTTTAACGTTCACTATTATCGTTTTGTTACACAAATAATATTTCTATTTCACTTTTGTTTTACTTACTTTTAAGTAGCAATTACAAAAAGGCAAAAAATCAAAATTACACAATAACGAACTGTGTAAAAAATTTATTTATTTAAAAAATAATACAATAGTTATTTACTTACAAGTGATGCAACATATGGAATAGCATAACGAGCGCATTTAAAGTTCGAGCGACGAAAGAGCGAGAACTTTGAAAAGTAAGTTATGCTATTGCTGTTGCATACGTGTGACATACAAGATTTTTTGTAATGCTATTTGTCAAAAATTCAATAACATAGTTATTTAAATTAACTTTTTTCTAGGTTTTAAATCTGCAAAGTTTTGTATGTTTTCGGTCATATTTATATTTTTTGCAACTTCATTTTCTATTGACAAAATTGCTAAGCTATTTAATCTTTCATTTGGTATCGTTGATCTTAAATATGTTTTAATAAGTTTCATTTTACTGAAACTAAGTTCGCAAGCTGCAGCGGTTACAGAAATTGTTAGCAATATCCTTAAAGTTGTCCACAAATTTGGCATAATTGTATATAGGTCGTTAATTTTTATAGAATTGAGAATCTCTAAAGGACTGTTAACATTTTCAGAAATTAGGTTTTTGAAAGATATAATTTCATTCACTAATTCAGTACCATCAATATCAGATTTTTGTCAGTCTTTTAAAAGCAAATGTAAATTCATGCAACATTTGCGTAATTCATCATTATTTAGATTCTTTTTTAAATTACACAAAAATCCCCAATTATTCAAAAAATCATTGGTTTGTTCAAAACGTTCTACCAAAGAAGACTTAATTTGATTTACTAATATGTTGAATACATTTATTTTGAAATGTTCTTTCGCATCAACAACAACATCATCAATAGCTTCATAATCATGCTGTCTCTTCATACGGCGGATGCGTTTTTGTATAAAGATCGGTTCAGTACCTACTAATTCAGCTAGTTCTCTCGCGTCTACCAAGCATTTTTCAATAGCATTGGAACGATAATTTTCAAGATATTTAGTACAAGATTGTAATAAATTAACAGCATTATTTAAATCCATTGAATTGGCCTGTACGGCTTTACTAACAATGTTTATGTGGGACAACAGATCATACCAAATAACTATTAATACTAGAAATGAATATTCGCATATTTGTTCTGATAACGTAAATGCTTCATGTCGTGCACCAACAAGAAATTATATTAATCCCACTCCCTAAATAGCTGATTATTTAATTCCATCAATTCACCCATGTTAGTGATGCGGAATTTGTGGCCGTTACTAGTAGTAGTTATTTCTTTAGTTTAATTGTCTTTAAAAACACGATAAATGTCAAGCACAGTCTTGAGTATGATGAAAGTAGTGGTGGCCCTACATTTATAATAAAAAAATTCAATTAGATCAGAGGTACGTCAAACATAATCAAAGATGGAAAAAATTCAGAATCCAGCCGACGCAATCTTACTCTGGTACACTTTGTCTTAACCAAAGCTGTGTTAACCCTGGGAAATTGTCAATACATTGTTACGTATCGTGAGACGTTAACTTTAAGCTCATTAAGTTTATTTAGGTAAATTTTCATCAAAGCCAGAAATTCGTTTGTATGGTCCTATATATACTAGTAAAAGTGCATGATTGGCTTAAGTGCAAAACCATTCTGACGGTAAATGTGGTAATAGACAGGCGCGTGCGTGCGCGTGTGTGTTCGTGCGTGTGTGCGTACGTGCGTGTGTGCATACGTGCGTGCGATAAAAAAAATTATTAAAATTACTTCATTTCCTTTAATTTCCATTTTGTAGGTTGGAAGATCGTTTGGTGTTCCACACCAGATGTTTTTTAAGTCAACATGTATTTATGTCTACTTATCTCTATCTGACATGAAGTTTTAAACGTCATTTTGACAGATTATTGTTTTTGTTTCTACAATGTTGCCTGTTTTCGTTATGAACGTATAAAAAAGGGGTTGCATAGTTATCCTAATAGTATATTATTTTATAAAGAGCTAAAGTGACACTTTTTGTGTTCAATCTGTAGGTTTGACGGACGAACGTACTGAGTCCGGCAAATACAGATGAACCACAAAAATTCACTTTGCTCCGCATAAAACATACTATTTTTTCTTCAGACGTTTTTTACACTTAAATGTGAAATAAGGAAAATAAATAGGTTGTGAAAATGAGGAATAGTTAAATTTACTTAGCGTGCTCTGGCAAGCAGCAGTAGACGTTGCTAGGTTTCATCGAAAACAATGCATTAAACAAGTTGAAAATTGTGAAGATTCTCCATGCTATTATGAGTATTTTATTAAACTTTTTGTTCCTATTTGTGTAAATTAAAATATTACATTGTTAGGAGTATGAAGGATTTGGTGAACTACACGCCGCTGAATGTGTTTCGGCGTTGATTGAAAGAGTCTCAAGTTATCTATGCCTCTCAAACAACGAAAACACAAATGCAAGATCGTTTCATGTTTACAATATTTTTACAATACAAAGTTTAGTACCTATATTACATGTCATGTAAAACTTACTACATAATATTAGATTTTTACTGAACCATTCTTTTCTTTAATTTAATACATTTTCTAAGTAAAGTAACATAATAAAGATTGTTACATTTTTATTATACGTAAGATAAAATTCAAGTTAAAAATAGGGACACAAACTACTAAAACTTCAAAGAAATTAAAATATTACATTAAAATTATGTAAGTTAAGTATTTTAAATTTAGGAGTTTTGTAAAATTTCCAATTTTAAATTTTTTGTAGAGCAGGCAACCTTATTCCATTTACACTCTTTAAGTAACTTTACATTTAGTAACAAGTCAACGAAATGTTCACAATGCTCCTTACATGCCCATATATCTTCTATGGAATTAGTTTTTAAAATGTAGTTTTCCATCATTTCTCTTTTGATTGTTGCTTTTTTATTAGTGATTGATTTATCTGCAGCAAATATTTTGTGGAAGCATTTTAAAATTAATTTTAAGTTCAGAACAACCTCTTCTTTAGGACTCTATTTGTTACTATACGTTTTTTCTAACATAAATAATTCATCTATTCTCTTTGATTTTGAAATCTAACTAATTATTCGACTTTCACAATCTTCACAATTAAATTTTGTCAGTAATTTATGGCATATATACCCAACAACATACACCACTGCACAGTCTTGTAGCTGATGTTCTTTAATTAAAGAAGATGTGGTACTCTTTAAAACCGACTTGGTAGTATTCTTTTCTAGTGAAGTTAAATCCATTTCTAAATGAGAGCTCGGAATATCTTTTTCCTCATTTAGAAGTGAGTATGCTAAATCCAAAAACAAATCATCATCTTCCTCACAATTTAAACTCTCTGGAGGTTTTATTAAATTGTTGATAACATTAAATCGGAACACGCTTCGAAAAACTCTTGCAGTGGGATTTCTACTGCATCCTTCTCTTGATCTAACACATGAAAAGTAGTTTTCCAAAGTGTCTTGAGTTAGTCGTGAAGTCAGGATAAATGATTCGAGTTCCTGCATATTATCCGAAAGCTGCTTCAACGAAGAAAGAGTTAATATCCCCTCAAAACAAGGTGGTCTACTTTGTTTGCGTTTTCTCGATGTTAGCGGAGGCGTCTTTTGCCTCATTAAGCAGTGTTACTTGTCAATGTGCCCATCCCAATTCTAATGGCGGCCACCACGGAATGACTGAGAATTTGTACTACAAATTTACAGCTCATTTGTTGGAACGCATTGAGGTTTATATGAGTGTCTGCCAGTTTCTGGAGTAGGCTAGCAGATTTTAAATGTTTGTCGTTCTGGTACGTTTTTAGAATATCTTCAAAGTGAATTTCCTTTTTTACATTTCTATATCGAAAATATCCATTTAATAAATTGTTTCTGACACTTTTGAATAAGTGAGGTGGATCATAGAAAACAAAAACCTTGACATCCCCAATCATTACGAATGGAGAGGATACTGACACACCCATAGATTTTATTGTTGAAACATTTGTCACACCAATGCTTTCATTTTAATTCCACTATAAGTCATTTTCTTATAATGTTCTCAATAATTGAATGCAAATGTACTTTGGATACGCCGCTTTCGCTGAGAAAGTACGCTATTTGTAATTTCCATTTTGACAACAAACCTCGTGAAAAACGGTAGTTTTTTTGCTGGTTTGTTTTTTCGCCCTAAAGGGACAAGATCTGAACACCTTTTATTAAATATAATGCTTTTGAATACTCACAGCACTGCCATTTCATCAAAACATAAAACAGCTGCCCTATCTTTTTCTTGCATTGCAGTTGCCTTATTTTTTATTTGTTTAAATAGTTCGTCATTCAGTCGAGGTAGATATTTGGAATTTCCAATCCACTATTTACCGTACGTACTCCTGGCAATACTATATTTTGTTTTTTCATGTTTTTGTAAGCAAATGGGAACGAATAAAACAAAAAAAATTGCGAATTCTTTTTCTTGTTTGGTCCAATTTTTGTTTTTTTTGAGGGTCTGCGCTTGAGTGGAAGGATAATGAATAATATTTTTGTTTTAATTTATGTACTTGAGGATTTTTTTATTTTTAGCAACTTTTCTTGTTTCTCTAGCTGTTCAGTTTTTTAATCTTTTTTAAACTAGCAGTGTAAATCTTAGGTCCAGAATTTTCCTTGTCCAACGAAAAATTTGTACATGAAGAGATCAAGGTATTGTCAAAGAAGTGATTTGATGAAGTCGAAGGAGATCGGTTTTCGATCTTAATCGTCTTTGGTGGTATACACTCGAAATAATCTTTGACTTCATATTTTCTTTTTGGAAGGTTTACATCTAATGGAGGATCATCAGAGTCATCGGCATCGACCAAATATCCAGTTGTTTTTATGTCCTCAGGATTAAAATGGAACTGACACACAAAATGGTTTCGAAGAATAACAGGAGGAGTACATGCAACGTCTTCATTGCCTAAAATGAGGAACTATTTATAAAAAAACTATAATTAGTAAATTCCAATATCAAATTTTACGCGGCTTAACCATTCAAAAAAAGGCAATTAAGAACGCAAATAAAAGCATAAAAAGTCGTATCCAAAAATCCACTTTTACAAATTCAGTTATGACAATGTAAAAAAATACAAGGTTTTCCTTTCAGCGGTGCAATGAAGCAGACTGTTTTTATGACTAGGGATCGGGATAGGCAAATTTATTTGATGGTATTGTCGAAAAGGACATAAATATGATAATTGTGCTTTATCAAATAAACGGCGTCCATGTACCTAGTTATTGTAATCACAGATAAGTACTTATCTGTGTTGTAATCTTACTCTTAAACTTTATGCTGACGAAGGGATTAAAAGGATTACTTGATTACATGACATTCAAAGTATACGCAATGTTACTACAGAGCGCCGGATAAAGGGGTGGGCAAGCCAGGCGACTGCTCGGGGCGCCAAATTTTGAGGGGCGCCGTTATAAAATTTATTTATACCTTTCAAAACTACATAATATATGTTTACACACACGCACGCACGCACGCGCACGCACGCACGCACGCACGCACGCACGCACACGCGCACACGCGCACACGCGCACACGCGCACACGCGCACACGCGCACACGCGCACACGCGCACACGCGCACACGCGGACACGCGCACGCGCACGCACACGCGCACGCGCACGCACGCACGCACGCACCCACCCCACCACACACACATACGCTCGCACGCTCGCACGCTCGCACGCACGCACGCACGCACGCACGCACGCACGCACGCACGCACACACACACACACACACACATATACATACATGCATACATATATACATATATATATATATATATATATATATATATATATATATATATATATATATATATACCGGGTAACAACGGGACTACTACCCATGTTCTGAACTTCACCGAAAACGATTAAAATTTTGCTCTTTTGAATGGCAACCATACTACATTTTAGCATATTTGAATTCTACGAGAAATTCTAAACATTTGTTATGTGGCAACACCTAAACTTAATAGATTTTGACTTATGGAGCTTTAAAGTTTTACCTATTCTGACATTGTTGTTTCAACATCTTTAACAATTTTAATAGATAATTACTACTGACGAAGATAACTGTAAGTGTTACCGAAACGTTTAGATTGTATTACATTAATATACAAATACACCATTAAAAAACCCAAAAAAGATACGTATTTTAATATCTGTAATAATGGTGAAAGTTTAAATTTTCATATTTATTTGAGTTATTCAAAAATTCAATGCAATTTGTACTTCAATCAAGGCCCTCTAGGACGGGAGAATAAAACAAACTGAAGTTAACAAGTGTTTACAAGTGTGCACAATTTAAATTTAAGTCTTAAAAGCCTTATTACTCCACCTGTACATCGTACCTCCTCATTTTAACGCCAAATTATATAATTCTATTCCTCTTTTCAGGATACAACTTGATTTGGCAGCATTTAAGAAACAGTTATTTTATCATTTGTTTGACAAACAATGTTTAGATTAATTTTCTTTTTGTTTTTCAATATAATCATATTAAAAAGGTATGCGGATTTGGTTTACTTTATGGCATGTGATACATCTATATTTTTCATTATTGGTATTATGTCAAGGGTTAAGTAGTAGAGCAGAAATTGACAGAATTGTCAATGATTCTGAACTTCCCCTTGCGGTTCAAAATTGTGCTGCACTGTGAATAAAATCATTATTATTATTATTATTATTATTATTATTATTATTATTATTATTATTATTATTATTTATTTATTTTTTTTTAATTGTGGTGCGTGGACTACAGTGGTCATTTGCACTTTTATCTCAATTAGGTACTAGTACTTAAAGTTGTCTTGACAAGCGTGTGACATTCTTATAGTATTTTCTTAATATAGTTGTAGTCTTCACTTTCTAGTTCCTTCAGATTTTTTTAATTAGGTTTGAGTCTTTTAGGAAGTTTATCAACCTGTGTTGTTAGGTTCGTTGTTTAAACATGTTTCTATAGTATTGCTTAACTTGTTCTTGATTCTTAGTTCAGCGTATGTGTGGTCAGTATGTGAGTGACATTCAACGTTTTTTCACAATGTGTGCAAATTGGCTTCAGTTCTGCGGAGAGCAAACGCTTAGAAGTAATATTTGTATGTCCTATTCGTAATCTGGGGATGGCCACTTGCAGTCTTCGGTTGAGGGAACTCGCAAGGACCCATTTAGATGGTTGTTTTTTAATCTTCGAAAATTGCGAATTGTTTGTACCCAGTTTTGGAAAGCGTCTTTTTCGATACATTCTTTTAGAAATACTTTTACGTCGTTTGGACGTACTAGCCTACAATCGGGTCGGTTAAGTTGGCCCCCCCCCCCCAATAAAGATTACGATATGATATTACTATGTAATAATGCGCTCGATATGCGCTCAAATGCGCCACTGAAAATAACTTTTGCGCCGTTATAGTTTTTTAGATATTTTGAAAAACATTTGGGGGGGTGCAAGTTCACTCATCCCCCCATTAAGCATTTCACTATGTATTTTGATGCCAACTTATCCCTGTAGTTATGCGCTAAAATACGCCACTTGATTAAAATTTTGCGCCACTCCCGTATGGTCATAACGAAACATAGAAGGTGGGTGGGGCTAAATTGATGTTTTTAAAAAATTGCACTTTCTTAAAAATTCTTAATGCTATACGTACTCTTTAATTATGCGCTCAAATGCGCCATATGAAGTAAGTTTTGCGCCGTTACAGTTTTTGAGATATTTTGAAAAACATTTGGGGGGGTTCAAGTTCACTCATCACCCCATTAAGCATTTCACTATGTATTTTGATGCCAACTTATCCCTGTAGTTATGCGCTAAAATACGCCACTTGATTAAAATTTTGCGCCACTCCCGTATGGCCATAACGAAACATAGAATGTGGGTGGGGCTAAATTGATGTTTTTAAAAAATTGCACTTTCTTAAAAATTCTTAATGCTATACGTGCTCTTTAATTATGCGCTCAAATGCGCCATATGAAGTAAGTTTTGCGCCGTTACAGTTTTTGAGATATTTTGAAAAACATTTGGGGGGGTTCAAGTTCACTCATCCCCCCAATTAAGCATTTCACTATGTATTTTGATGCCAACTTATCCCTGTAGTTATGCGCTAAAATACGCCACTTGATTAAAATTTTGCGCCACTCCCGTATGGCCATAACGAAACATAGAAGGTGGGTGGGGCTAAATTGATGTTTTTAAAAAATTGCACTTTCTTAAAAATTTTTAATGCTATACGTGCTCTTTAATTATGCGCTCAAATGCGCCATATGAAGTAAGTTTTGCGCCGTTACAGTTTTGAGATATTTTGAAAACATTTGGGGGTTCAAGTTCACTCATCCCCCATTAAGCATTTCACTATGTATTTTGATGCCAACTTATCCCTGTAGTTATGCGCTAAAATGCGCCACTTGATTAAAATTTTGCACCACTCCCGTATGGCCAAAACGAAACATAGAAAGTGGGTGGGGCTAAATTGATGTTTTTAAAAAATTGCACTTTCTTAAAAATGCTTAATGCTATACGTGCTCTTTAATTATGCGCTCAAATGCGCCACATGAAGTAAGTTTTGCGCCGTTACAGTTTTTGAGATATTTTGAAAAACATTTGGGGGGGTTCAAGTTCACTCATCCCCCCATTAAGCATTTCACTATGTATTTTGATGCCAACTTATCCCTGTAGTTATGCGCTAAAATACGCCACTTGATTAAAATTTTGCGCCACTCCCGTATGGCCATAACGAAACATAGAATGTGGGTGGGGCTAAATTGATGTTTTTAAAAAATTGCACTTTCTTAAAAATGCTTAATGCTATACGTGCTCTTTAATTATGCGCTCAAATGCGCCACATGAAGTAAGTTTTGCGCCGTTGCAGTTTTTGAGATATTTTGAAAAGTTCAAGTTCACTCAGCCCCCAACTCCCCCATTAAGCATTTCACTATGTATGACATATGACGATAATTCTTTGAGGTATTGAAGGTCGTGCTGGAGATCCGGGTTTAGGAATTTCTTCTTCCCCCCGCTTGGAGGAGTTTCCATATTTTAATTGAGTGTACGTCCTTCTTGAATTTGTTAGAAATTTCGTCGCAGTGTGTCGCATTCCCCATGTGGGGTTCGTTTAAATTTAAAATGTATAATAACGTTAGTATCATAATTTCACCTCTTTTCCCCTCAGCCATCATTTACTTCATATATTGTTAATTATCATTGCTGTCGCTTAAAGCGCTTAAAGCTTAAAATATTATTGCTTAAACATTATTCAAATTTTACCTCTGCTACTATTGCTGGTTGTAGTTTAAATACTTATAAAAACATAATCGTCACTTTTCGCTACGACAATGATACGGGGGTGGACTTTTATTGGGTAGTTACTACCCCATTACATACCTCACCACGAAGTTACAGCGTATCTAGTATTTTTTCCTATCTTTGCCAAAATCTCGGATCATTTGACTCGGCTATATAGTTAGTATGTACTTTAACCTGATAGAATATCTGAAAGTGGAGTTGATGGAAGTGTTGATACATTGATATTCGCGAAAATAATCGATATCCCAAAAATTTTTGAAGTAAAATGAAATCCAGTAGTGGTATCGGAAATTTTTAAGATATCAGTGATTTACTTTATTTTACTTTTACATTTACTTTAGGAAAAAAATGATTTATTACCATTTATTTTATCAAAATACAACTCAAGACGTATAAAGGAACATTACAATTCTTACTTCCTTTGTCGGTAAAATATTTTCAAGCAATGATAATTAACAATATATGAAGTAAGTGATGGCTGAGGGGAAAAGAGGTGAAATTATGATACTAACGTTATTATACATTTTAAATTTAAACGAACCCCACATGGGGAATGCGACACACTGCGACGAAATTTCTAACAAATTCAAGAAGGACGTACACTCAATGAAAATACGGAAACTCCTCCAAACGGGGGAAGTAAAGACAAAGATCGAGAAGAAATTCCTGAACCCGGATCTCCAGCACGACCTTCAATACCTCAAAGAATTATCGTCATATGTCATACATAGTGAAATGCTTAATGGGGGAGTTGGGGCTGAGTGAACTTGAACTTTCAAAATGTCTCAAAACTGTAACGGCGCAAAACTTACTTCATGTGGCGCATTTGAGCGCATAATTAAAGAGCACGTATAGCATTAAACATTTTTAAGAAAGTGCAATTTTTTAAAAACATCAATTTAGCCCCACCCACCTTCTATGTTTCGTTATGGCCATACGGGAGTGGTGCAAAATTTTAATCAAGTGGCGCATTTTAGCGCATAACTACAGGGATAAGTTGGCATCAAAATACATAGTGAAGTGCTTAATGGGGGGGATGAGTGAACTTGAACCCCCCCAAATGTTTTTCAAAATATCTCAAAAACTGTAACGGCGCAAAACTTACTTCATATGGCGCATTTGAGCGCATAATTAAAGAGCACGTATAGCATTAAGAATTTTTAAGAAAGTGCAATTTTTTAAAAACATCAATTTAGCCCCACCCACCTTCTATGTTTCGTTATGGCCATACGGGAGTGGCGCAAAATTTTAATCAAGTGGCGCATTTTAGCGCATAACTACAGGGATAAGTTGGCATCAAAATACATAGTGAAATGCTTAATGGGGGGGGGGATGAGTGAACTTGCACCCCCCCAAATGTTTTTCAAAATATCTAAAAAACTATAACGGCGCAAAAGTTATTTTCAGTGGCGCATTTGAGCGCATATCGAGCGCATTATTACATAGTAATACCATATCGCAATCTTTATTGGGGGGGGGGGCAACTTAACCGACCCCCTACAATCAATGGTGTTACCTTATGCTGCTTGACGGGCGGCGATATCTGCTAACTCGTTCCCAACTATTCCACAGTGTGACGGACACCAGGTGAAACATATTTTTTTGATAGTCTTGCTTAGCCATACCACACTGGCCAAAGAGGGTCGCGTGAGAAGGGGTCGGATGCAGCTTGTAACGAACTAAGGGAATCGGTGCAGATCAAGAATTTAGATTTGTTGGACATATCACAATAGACTAATGCTTGCAAAATAGCATATAGTTCTGCGGTGTACGCACTGGCGTAACTAGGCAGCGACCAACTGTGTGTAGTATACGAGTCGTAGATGGCACATCACATTCCGAGGCCAGTTTTAGAGCCGTCTGTATAGACGGCGGTATAATTGTAATGCTCAGACAAAAGGTTATTGAAATTTGTTTTTATTAACTCAGTACAAGTTTGGTCTTTGTTAGTTAGGGAGTGATCTATGTGAATACTGAGGGGAGAAATAGACCATGGTGGGGTTTCACATACACCAAGTTGGTATGCTTCAAGTGGAAATTGTATCGAAAATTTGCTTGTCATTTCGGAAGTTCTACTTCCAGCAGGACGCATTATAGATGGCCTATTTTAGTAGAGTTGGTGGTCTTCCGCGTTGAATAACAGAGCAAATAAGGAATGGGAATGCAGAGCGTTGACTCTATTGGCGTAGTTGCACACCACCTTGTTTAGTATGTGTTGAATTGGGGTGGCGTTACACTCAAAACATGTCTTCTAATCGAGAAGTACGAAATGCACCGTTACACAGCCTTAGCCCTGTACAATGGATTTGACTCAATTTGTTAATATGAGCCCGCCTTGCACTTGAGAGAACTTCTCCACCATACGTAATTTTTGACAAAATTATTGATTTATAAAACTGTATAAGAGTTTCCTGATTTGACCCCCAAGATATGTCCGATAAACTCCTTAAAGTATTCATTGCCCGCTTTGCTTGGTCAGACACGGCATGTATATGTTTCTTCCAGTGTAGCTTGCTATCGAATAAGATACCTAGAAATTTAGTTTCCTTTTGACCTCAATGGTATAGCTGTCGATGGTAAGTCGGGGATGATCATGCTTTGTTCTTAAGCGGCAAAAATGAACTAAGTGCGTCTTTATAGGGGAGAACTTGAACCCCATTTTTTTAGCTGAAAGGTCTAGTTTGACTATCTCTTGTTGAATTTGTTTGCGTATGTTTCTTGATATAGTGCCAGATACATATATTACCAAATCGTCTACGTAAATCGCTTTACCAATATCTGGACTGAGGTATTTAACTAGCCGGTTCATGGTGATAGCAAAAAGAACGCCACTGAGGGTTGATCTTTATGGAATTCCGTTTGCTTGGATATGAGTTTCAAATAATATATTGTTTATCCGAACTTGAAATTTTCGGTCTTTTAGAAAATTTTTAATGAATCTTAACAAATGGCCCCTTATACCTATCAGTTCCAGTTCTAGCAGGATTTCACGTCTGCCGTTCGGTCAAAGGCTTATTCTATATCAAACAACACCGCAAAACATGTTCTCTTAATGCAAAACTATTGAGGATGGCTGATTTTAACTACCCTAGACAGTCCGTTGTTGATCTAAACTGCCTAAGCCCCATTTGGAAGTTTGCTAACAGGTTGTGGCGCTCTAACTGCCATATAAGGCGTGTTCTAAACGTGTTTTCTAAAAGCTTGCACAGGCAAGAGATTAGACATATACGTCTATAATTATCCATAATTTGTGGATCTTTATTGCTTTTGAGAGACGGGTTAATTATTGATTTCTGCCACTCTTTAGGAAATGTACCATTTACCGTATTCTAATGTAAAGGAGTACAATTTTAGATTTTTCGCCTTTTAGAAGTTGTTTAATGAACACATAATGAATTGAGTCAGCGCCAGGAGCTGAACTTATTGACTTTGCCAGCGCGAAATCAAACTCTGTTGATGTAAAAGGTATATTATAGGGGAGTTGGTCCTCAGACTGGATTATTGTTGGGTCAACTTTATCATCTAATGGCTAGAAATGTTTTGGAAGTTTGCTTCGTAGTAGGTTGCAAAATTTTCGGCGACATCTTTTGCGTTATTTACTATGATATTGTTTGTCATTATACTATTTATTGTATTTGTTCGTGATGTAGAAGCAATTGCCTTAATTTTTCTCCAAATTTCGCAATTTGATGTATCGCTGGATAGACTGGATACGTAATTTTGCCATGATCTTTGTTTAGCTGTCACAATAACCCTTCGAGCTATGGCCCTTTGTTTTAAAGTTAATTGCGTTAGTGACAGTTGGTTTTTTTTTAAGTTCGTTTAGGACGCGTTGCACTATGGGACACACTTTTTATATGGCTTGCCATTAGATTGTGGAATGCTAGCTTCACATGCACTTACGATTTTAGAGCAAATGTCACTAACTGCATAATCGATGTTTTCTAATTCCACGTTAAAAGGGGCAAGATTTTCATTGAACTTGTCCCAGTTAGCTTTTTTAATCATCCAAATCATTCATCTTTTTTGGAGTGAGTTAACTGGATTCATGTTTGGCATTGATATTTTTATGGGTGCATGGTCTGAGAAAATTTCTTGCAGTAGGACTTGCCATTCAAATCTTAATGCTAAACGGGGAGAGCACAACGAAAGGTCAAGTGCCTAGAAGGAGTTACTTCTGGCGTTAAAATAAGTGCTTTAGCCAGTATTCAATAACGTTAGGTTACCTTCATCAAAGATTTCCTCCAAGAGTCTACCCCTTGAATCTAAAGATCTAGATCATCAAATAGGGTTGTGCGAGTTAAAATCACCCACTAAGAGAAATGGAGGGTATAATTGGTTGATTAGAACGAGGATTTGGGCTTTATCCCACGTAGCGTTTGGTAGGTAAATGCTACACAGAGGAAACCGAATTGGAAAGTTGATAATAATTGCTACGGTTTGTAAATCGGTTGTTAGAGGGATTAAAGAGTGAGATATTGCAGTTTTAATGAGTATGACTGTTCCTCCATGAGCACATGGACCTGAATCTACGTCGTTTATGTATGTTTCGAAACCTCTTAATGAAAACTTTTCGTCTGGTTTGAACCTTGTTTCTTGCAAACAGATACAAAAGGGGTTCTCTTTACATATTAATAAATTGAGTTCGGTAAGGTGGCTCCTGCATCCGTTGATATTTAGCTGTGTTATATTGTCCACGATTGAACAAATATGTCGTAAATAAGATTTTATAAATAAATTACTTATAGTAAAGAGACAAACAATAAATGTGTAATAAATAAGACTTTATAAATAAACTACTAATAGTAAAGGGACAATGAACGTAGAACAAATAGTAGAATATGACTAAAACAATGTATAAAAAAAATATCACGGATTTATCACCACAGTTTTAAATTATCACAGAGTTATGACTAGATTACGGCTTGGATTAGCTTTTTCCCAAGCTGTTCGATGGCATATCCTCTTTTCTTTTGCGAGGGACGCCTTTAGGCCAGCCCACCTTTTTCTTCTTCTGTTTACAATTAACTGGGTTATTAAACGGGTCGTCTACTTCTCTAATAGACGAAGGAGGGATAGGGGCAGTCCTTTTTCTTTTATCGCTTATTGACTCGGTATCCATCTCACTTTCAGTATCTACAGTAGTGTACGTAACCTCGTCTATATAATTTTTTAAAGTAGATCTTAATTTGGTGATTTGGTTTGTGATGGTGTCCTGTAAACAAGGCAATATAGCCTTAGACACCTCTTTAACTATTTAAAGTTCACTACCTTTTGACTGCGAAGAGAAGATATTTGTTACAGTCACCATTGATGTTTGGGCTAGAGCCTTGGCTTCCATAAAGCTTACATTATGAAGAACTTTAATTTCTTGGACCTTCTTTTCTAGCTTATAAACAGAACACTCTTTTAACCGGGAAGGATGCCTTCCCTTGCAGTCCACGTACACGATGTCTTACCCACACTGGGAGTCTTCGTGCGGTGGACTACCACAAACACACATCGAGTCATTTTTACAATTTATCGACATGTGACCGAAACGCTGGCAACGAAAAAACCTCATCGGTTCCGGAATGTACGGCCTTACTTTTAGGTTATATATAGCCGCTTTAATGCTTTTTGGAAGTTCGTGCCTTTCAAAAGTTAGTAGTAGCATTGGTGTGTCAACTAGGGTCCCAGATTTATTACTTTCGGATTTTAAACCTTCTAATATTTCCGGGATAGATGCATGTAGAATGTCACGACAATATATGATGCCCTTGCAGAAATTTAATACTCGATGAGGGTCAACCTCAACTTCAATGTCTTCTATTTTTTTTAGTATTTGCAGCGTTTCAGATTGCTTTTTCGACACGGTTTCGACTAAAAGCCCATCCTTAACCTTGTTCACTATTTTTGCTTCTCCTGCTATACTGCATATGCTCTTACTTATCATAAACAGACTCAATCTTTCAAAACTACCTTCCGGTAAACGTTTGATGACGAAGAACCGATGGTAACTCGTCTCGTTGATTAAGCTTGCTTTGCACTTCAGTGCTGGAAATTCGTCCCCTTTTAGAGAGGGGGAATGCTTTGAATTGAATACCATAAATCTCCCACGAGATGGGAAGAAACGAAAAGTCGACCACAACAGTGCTCCCATGTTATGGCAGGGCACAAAATACTGTAGGGAGTGTCCTGTTTCCCCACGGGCGTTTCAACGCTACTGACCAGGCTTCCCCCTGGCCACGTTCAGACATCCCCTCGCGCAATCGCCTTAGCACCTAAAACTGCCAAACGACGGTTTTTTTATAGAGGTTACCTTCCTCGTAGCCCGGGTGGTAAAGCCAAGACCACCGACCGCTAGATGTACAACGTTCCCTAGCCACGCCCTGCTAGAGTCTCTGAAGTACAGCTTGCAGTTGCGGAATTAGAAGACGGCTAGCGCTCAGCCGCCCCCAGCTAGGACACCCCGGGCCAGCCACACCCGTACACGCTTTTGACGGCGCATGTCCTGGGAAGAGTAGAGAGAAAAAGGAGATCTCTCAGCTTTCGCTGGGAGTCTGAAAATAACAAGAGTTGGAGCGAGGATGCTCCGACAGGAAAGATATAAGTAAGGGAAGTCACTCAAGACTAGTATAAGAAACGAGTACTTCCAGCTAGGGGGACGCAGGGTTGCCATCCCTGTCCTCGTTAGATACGAGACCCCACGTGGATTGGTCCGCGACACCGTATTCAGTACAGCTAACAGTGGCAGAGTTCCGCCACGAGCTCATATTCCGGTTGGCCTTGCATCACTTACGATCATTTGCAAGGTTATTCCCCTATCCGCCACCTGGGGACGCGCCTAGTGGGTAGTCCAACCCCTAGCTATTATTATTATTATTATTATTATTATTATTATTATTATTATTATTACTACTATTATTCTTTTTTTTTGTATTATAGAGCATCAACGTCTATGGTTATTAGCTCCCCCTATTTTATGACTGAGTGTGTAGAAACATCAAACAAAATGTAGGCAAAGTACAGAATAACCCCAAACATAAAACAAATCAAATACGCACGTGCACACGCAATGTCTATTAGCTAGTTACGCAGATGGAAACAAACATATAATACAAAAGATCCCTTTATATTTTCGTATATAGGTCCACTCTTTTCAGGTACTCAATTACTTGTCGTACTCGTGAAGGTTCGTTGGTAAGAACTTCCCGCATGTCGTCAGCTATCCGATACTCTAACCTAGCATTTCTGTAATGTGGGAAATCAGTTACATTGCGAACAAAGTGGTGGTTCTTCGGCTGTCAGTAAATGGGAGTGAGTTATTCGTGTATGTCCTATGCGGATTCTGGTCATCACCACCCGGCCCCTTCTGGTTAACTCAGCTGGCATTCTCCAACTGACCACAGAATCTTTCACTTTCCGAAGGTGATTATCTTCCATTAGATGTCATGTTTCCTACCAACGGTGTCGAAGCAATGATGACTTGCAACACGCACATCGTCCACCCTTACGGAGCTAATATCTTCTGTGATAAGTAAGGATGCTTCACGTGCGGCGCGACCATCCATGTCCTACTCCCTCAGGTGTAACAACAGCACTACCTACTCCACTATTTACCTTAGAGCCGTCGGTGTACAAAACGACCACTCCTGTGTATTGTTCTAATAGCTCATAAAATTTGATTCTCGTCATAGGAGGATTCAGATCAGACCACCGTCTCATTTGGAAATTTGGCCTGATTGGCGTAAGATTCCACGGTGGAATCTCACGGGGTGTGATCGGATAAACTTGCGGTATTACATATTCCACCGAGTTCATATGGTCTCTGGCACGTATAACCATTTATCGTGTAGCAGATGGTCTACTACATCATTTTATTGGATTTGTGAACATGATAGAATAATTAGGATGAAGGGGTTGAGCACGGATGGCTGCAATGTATGACACCATAAAACGGTCACCACGTAGGTATAGCGGAGGAATACCAGAATCAACGTACATGCTCGACACAGGACTCGTACTAAAGGAAGAACATCCAATTTCTTGAGTATGCTCTTTCTTGCTGATGAGTATACTATACAGCCATAGTCGAGCTTCGATAATACGAGCGACTTGTACAACATTAGTAAAGTCGCCCTATGTGTACTCCACTTCAAACCGGATAAACACTTCATAATATTCAGCACTTGTCGACATCTAGCTGCGAGGTATTTAATGTGGGCAAACCAAGATAATCTGCTGTCAAAGATCAGTCCAAGAAACTTTACCTGCGGATGGCAATCGATAACTTCGCCGTATAGTGTTAAACGAGGATCCCTATGGGGTATCCCCATTGGTATAGATTGTCCAAAACTCCATAACGCCAGACCATATCATAAGTCCTTTCCAAATCAAAGAAAACTGCCACCAAATGCTGTCTGTCGCAAAATCATTCTGAATGGCATCTTCTAATGTCACCAGGTGGTCGGTTGTTGAACGCACACTGCCAAAACCATACTGGTAACTCGCTAAGCGGTCACATTTTTCTAGGTCCCACTCAAGACCTTGATTGATCATGCTCTCCAGGAGGTTACTGAGGCACGATGTTTTAGGCTTATGGGGCGATAGCTTTAAACCTGACTAGAATCCTTGCCGTCCTTTAGTAAAGGTATAATGACAGCTTCTCTCCAGGTCTGAGGGTAGCAGTCTTCTCTCCAGATCCGATTGTACATGTTCAGAATGTTTTGCTTAACTGGAGGTATGGCATGTTTAATAAAATCGTAGGAGATCCTATCCAAACCCATAGCTATTTTACCTTCTTTTACAAATCGCTTCTTCAAGCTCCATCATGGTAAAATCCGCGTTGTACGGAAGATCCTGTTCTGTCCAGAGGTCTAAAGAGATTTCCCGTTCCTTTTTGTGCTGGAGAAAAGAATTTATTGAATGCTCTCTTTTTCCTCCCTATGAGAGTCTTAATTTCATCACTCCACCAAGGTACAGAAACCCTAATTTGTCCTCCTTGGGTAATCGGAATACTGGCCTCTGCTGCTCTTATGAACATATCTGTAAGCTTTTGAACATCGTCTTCTATTTGATTACTAAGATGGGGATCTGAAGATTCTCACTAAAGCCCGCCCAATCTGCTCTTTTTAGCGACCACCTATTAGGCATAACGTTGTCAGCCTATTTTTATACTTATTGGTCTGTGGTTACTATCACGTGGATCGCTAACTGTACTCCAAAGACTACTGAGAGCGATTGGTGCGGAGCATATGCTTAGGTCGATGGCGGAGAACGTGTTCGATCTTGTGTTCATGTACGTTGGAGAGCCAGTATTCAGTAGGACAAGATCCCCATAGTCGTCCAAAAGGCTTTCTATATATCTACCCCTCGCATCAGTTTCCCTCGAACCCCATAACTGACTGTGGGCATTGAAGTCGCCCACTAATAGTAAAGGTCTCGGTAATTAGTATAGTAGGGCCGACAAATCATTCATTTCCATATCTGAATGTGACTAGTACACACTGAAAACAGTCAACTCTAAGGGATTTTGCAGCTTGACTGCAACGGCTTGCACGTTAGTTGTTAAATGTAAGGCGACGGACACCAGATCTTCACGGACCATGATCATAACTCTAGTTCGAGCCATAGGAACAGTATCGTGGCGATATATTCTATAGTTCTTCCTACAGTATGGTTGATCTGGCTTTAGATGTGTTTCCTGGAGACATAGACAAGCGGGAGAAAAATCTTTTATCAGTAACTTTATGTTGTCTGAATTCAATACAACGCCATTACAGTTCAATTGGACAATGGTTTCTAAATTGTCTATATCAGCCATTTTTTTTTAAATAAATTTTTGGCAAAAATTGGACAACACGTTATTACTATTAATAAATAACATTGAACTGTATTTATAACGACATCACAAATATTAAATAACATGTAAAATAAATAACGAACGAATGAACAAAGCAAATAGATATCACTGATAAATATCATAAGTTGGTGTCACTATCACAGTTAAATATGGACTAGTATAAACTATATGATTAAATAGAATAAACAAACAGAAACATATTTGGGACAAACAAAACACGAATACCACAGGCTATTTATCACAAGATGGTTCAGTTGACGCGGGGGCACCTTCCCCTGCAACTGAATTGCCACTATCAGATTCTTCTTTAGAATTTGACTTAGGTTTCCTTAGTCGCCCTTTAGGCCAACCCTTAGGTCGTTTTTGAATTTTACTTGTGGTTTTAAAAGTGAGCCATCCATCAGTAATTTGTAATTCGTCAGTGGGAGTAGCAGGGCTAAGTTGACGTTTTAAGCTGGATTTCACACCCAACTACCTCCATTTCGCCCGATGACGACCTATCCTGTCTAGTAACCGTTACCGATGATAATGAAGTTTTCGATATCAGGTTTCGGTTGCGGTGGTAAAAACGAATCTGCAGTTTGTATAAATTTGTTTTGTTCTTTATGTATAACTTCGGTTGGTAAGTGTTTTTTTATACCAGTTTCAATCATCCTCTCCATGGCAGGTAAAAGCGAGCTTATAACTTCATTGGCTATGCCTGTATTTGACTTTGCCGTAACATTTGCATAAGTCTTTCGGGACAGAACAGGAGAAAATTTCAGTTCTTCCTTGGCCTCAAAATAAGATAGTTTTTTAGTAGTCTTAATCTCTTGAATAGCTAGCTCTTCTTTAAATTTTGGGCAGTCTCGGGATCTGCACAGGTGCCTCTCTTCGCAGTTAATGCAGGTTATATTAATGCATTCACCATCATGGACCTGGTTGCCACATACGCATCTTGGTTCATTTCTGCAGTTTGCTTCCGAATGTCCAAACCTTTGGCATTTCATGCACCTCATAGGTGTCGGTATATACATTCTAACTGGTAATATGTAAATTCTTCCGGTTATGCGTTGAGGTAGGGTCGGTGTGTTAAAGGTAAGGATGTGGTTTGGGGTATCAACCATAATACTGTTCCTTTTGGTCTGGATCCTACGAACGTCTATAACTTTCTCATCCTTTAGCTCTTCTAGTATTTCAGCAACAGTACAGTTCAAGAGATCTCTACCGAACACTCTACCTCTGCTTTTATTTAATGAATCGTGTGGGCTAATTTCTACGTTCATGTCACAGAGTCGAGTAGTACTTAATAACTTTCGAGATTGTAAGTTACTTACAGTCTCTATTAACAGACCATCCCTTATTTTTTTGACAGATTTTGTTTGTCCAGCTATTCCTAATAAACTCCTGGCTATGAAAAAAGGCGATACTTTATTAAAGTCTCCTTCCGGGCTTTTAACTAGAAGAAACCGGGGTAAGTCCTCCTTTTCCTTGCTCATTAAGTTGGGTATATTTCGCGACTATCTCGCATTTGGTTGAGAGGTCAGAACCTCTATAATTTTATTTTTGGTACTCATAAGCATCCCACGAGTAGGGAACAAATAAAAGTCTACTACAGCAGTGGTCTCTTACCGCAGCAAGGCAAAATTACTGTCGGGGGCTGACAGGTACCCGACAGACACCGTTCGCGACTAACTAACGTATGGCCACTCATCCCTTGGCACGGTACATATTACACCTTAGATTAAGCCTTTGTTAACGGATTCAGGTCTCCAAGACATGCAACAAATGACATAGAACCAAGACAACCAATGAAGCGAATACAAACGATATGCGAACAGCGTTAGCGTTACCCGGGGAGTGCCACGTGGAGGTGCTGGTTCGACTTTACTCCCCTATTATTATTATTATTAACAATTTTCTAAAATCGATGTTTTCGATATGACGATTTTAAAACGGTATAACCTCTAACTGTAAGACTTTCACTACCCAACCGTGTTTTTCTATCCTTTATCCATTCATATCTTCATTTTTATTTTCAAACAACGGATATTTTTTTTAACATATGGGGTTCATTAAATTAATAAAAAGCTTAAGTCTCTGAGTATTATTAGAGTAATCAAATCGTACGAGTCACGCCACAGGTTGCTATGGTTTTTAAAAATAATTTAATTTTGACAAGTAACCTAATAATAATTAAGATTTTCAAAAAACTTCTTCATGAACACATGTCTTATACTTTTTCGTAGTACATTATCTTTTTGCGGCATAGTAATATTATTAGTAGTTGTTATAATTCGGTTGAAACGTCCAGATTTTCAGGTGGAGTAAAATAGACTTTATCTTGTATATGACCCCAGAAGAAAAAATCTAAAGCCGTCAAATCTGGGGAACGGGCTGGTCACCTTATAGGCCCATTCGTCCCTATCCATTGGTCACTTAAATAGTTCACACAAATCCTAGCATTATGAGACGGCGCGGCATCCTGTTGTAAATAAATATTAGGAAATCGTTCAAGAGGTGAATTATCCATATAACCATTAACTGTTGTTTCCAAAAAATTCAAGTAAACGATGTAAGGGACTCATTCAAAAATATTGCCCCACAATTCTCTTCCCTAAAACACCTAGCTATACATTAACACCGAAGAGTTCTTGAAAAGATTCTTCCCTGAACAGATGTTGATTTTCATTCGCCAAATATCTCACATTGTTCTTTTAAAAATTTCCAGCTCGTGAAGGGGGACTCAACTGAAAAGAGTATCATATTACTAAAGTTCTTATGGTTATAGTTCTCCATAAACCAACGGAATTATTGAACTCTCCTAGCAAAGATGTTAACATCTAAGTGTTGGGATCAACATTCACACATACCACAACGTTTATTTCAGCTTCTTCGCTAATAATGAATTTTTCTTCATTTTGATTTCTGGCAACCGTTTTCAAACGTTGTACCAGCCACGGAAAATGGCATATCAGGGTTGGTTTCTGTCGAAGGATTTTTCTGCACAGTGTTTGAGTCTGCCTTTTATTTTGCAAGCACTTATCATGTTCGAGAAGCATATCTATCTGTTGAGCTCTTGTAAAACTTGCCATTTTAAACAAATCACGAAGAATTTTTAGTTTTCACCAAAAAAATTACAAAATAAACCAGATTAATTTTCAAAATTTTGTAAAATCTGCCAGTCACAGATGATAGAAGTTACCTGTCAAAATTAAACTGTTTTTAAAAATCATAGCAACCTGTGGCATGGATAATATGATTTGATTATTCTAATAACACCCAGAGACTTAAGTATTTCATTAATTTAAAATAAGGATAAATGGATAGAGGATAAAAAGTCTTATGGTTGTAAGTTATAACGTTTTCACACAAAAATCGAAAACATCGATTTTTGAAAATTATTAACTCCAGTTTTTTTTAATTGTACTATCCTTGAGTACCTTGGTTGAAGTACAGAGCTATTGTTTTGGTCGTAGCGCATTTCGTTTGTTTTTTTAAATTCGAATAAATGTCAAAATAGGTTAAATTTTAGACCTCCAAAAGTAAAAATATCCTATGTTTATGTATAGGACATGCTACATAATAAACCTGTTTATCGCAGAATTCAAATATGCAAAAATGTACTAGGGTTACCATTCAAAATACCAAAATTTTAATCGTTTCCGGTGAAGCGATTAAAATTTCCGGGGCCACTTTGTTAAGCATACACGTAACCTACATTCTACATGATATGGATGCTATTCATTATATTTTAGTACCCGTCTTACCGAATTAATACTAGTAGTACCAATGGCATTAGATACTTGACTTGTGCTGACGTTTGGATTTTAGACAATGCTCTGGATTACCATAAATTCAGTTTCTTCTTTTCTAAAAGTTCTTCTTTGAACATTTGCTTTATAGTGTATCCTTCCCCTTTTGTTCAAATCAAGCCAATAATATTTGTAACGTACTGGTACTTGGAGAACGTCGATCAGGATATCTTTGTTTATACAAACGAACAGCCAAAAGACAATTTCTTTGACACTCGCCCAAAACAAACACCATGTCCACTAATTCGTTTTGAGTACAATTCATGCTGGTTAAGAGCTAATTGCAACTAATAAGTCAGTTTCTGCTATTTCTGGTGACTGTCGAACAATAATTTGTTTTTGTACTTCATGTAAATCTAGCAACGTCTACTTCAATAAGAAAGTGTACTCGTAAATATCATCCATACCGTGATGAATATTGGTAAATTGTTATCTAGTATGACACAAGAAACAACAAAAACAAAAGAAAAATCGCATTTTCCAATGCAATACAAACATGTCAAGACTTAAAATAAAATGATTTTAATTGTTTCCTTTTGATTTTTTTTCTTTTAGCATTTGTTTGTTAAATGGAATATAATTACCATAAAATTAAAATAAATTATTATTTTGCGTCCTTTTCCTTGCTTTTATGTTACATAGCTACTGCGATGTAGCTAAAAAGAAAACAAAAATAGAAAATCGTCGATTCTGTAAAAACGGCTAAAAATATACCCATATGTGTATTAACAAAATTTATATCAATATGTCTTTCTATTTAAAAAAATCAAGTTATCCATGATTCAATTTTTCGAAAATCAAAAATTTACCCGCAAAAATCTGTATTTCAAAAATTATTCTTTTCATAAGTTTTTATTGACCTTTTTATACTCTATCGAATGGTCAAAATCGCATTTCCCTACCGATTTTACTTTGCGAGATATTAGTCATTTTTGAGTATACTGCAAACGTCATTTTTTTAAAAAATGTAGGTGACGTGTATGCCTAACAAAGTCCCCCCAATTTCGATAGGAAATTAATAAATGTGATAATATACAGAGTGTTCCATTTAAAATACCACTTTTGCTGCACATCCCTGTAACATGAAAATATTTTTAGGTTATAGAGCTTGAAAAATTTGGAAAAGTTCGTTTTTCTTTACAAACAAATAATAAAGACGCTAAAATGGAATGTTAGAGCGATGGCGGACCCGGTTCATATATATATATATATATATATATATATATATATATATATATATATATATATATTTTTCACTATTGCTAATCGACTAATTCCCCTCCTTACGACATTGTGTGTGTGTGTGTGTGTGTGTGTGTGTGTGTGTGTGTGTGTGTGTGTGTGTGTGTGTGTGTGTGTGTGTGCGTATGTGTGTGTGCGTGCGTGCGTGGGCGTGGGCGTGGGCGTGAGCGTGAGCGTGTGAGTGTGGGTGTGAGTGTGAGTGTGAGTGTGAGTGTGAGTGTGAGTGTGAGTGTGAGTGTGAGTGTGAGTGTGAGTGAGTGTGAGTGTGAGTGTGAGTGTGAGTGTGAGTGTGAGTGTGAGTGTGAGTGTGAGTGTGAGTGTGAGTGTGAGTGTGATTGCGTGTGCGAGTGCGAGTGCGAGTGCGAGTGCGATTGCGAGTGCGAGTGCAGTGCAGTGCAGTGCAGTGCAGTGCAGTGCGTGAGTGTGTGTGAGTGTGAGTGTGAGTGTGAGTGTATTTCTTTTAAGTTCGCATGTAAATCAAAATGGCTATTAATTCCTATCTCACATGAATGCTATATATCTATTTTACGAATAATTATTGCTTTTACGAAGTTACCTTTTTTCACGATAAACGCGTCACATAGGTGGTTGGATATAATTATTCTAAAACATGAATTATTTCCATTTTTTACCCTGGAAAGTCGTGTGTTTCATACCAGATATTTATAATTAGAAACTGGTTTACTTAATTATATTGTATATAGAACATAATTTAACTATAAATGTACATAAATTAATTTTTGCCTCTTACAAACCTGGTTTTGTCATATTTTTTAGCAGAACACACGAAGCTAGTATACAACTAGTTGTTTAAGTTGCATATGACTTCCATCTGTAATTTGAATCTGAAGTTGTTGTATTGTTAAACCCGATTTATGACAGACATAACAGCTCCTAGTTACTTGTTACCTGCTCTAATTTAACGCAAGTGGCGGGCTAGGACGTCAACTTTATCCTTGATAAATTAACTCCAATATAAAATGTGCCATTTAATGATGACGTTTTTGTCAGTTTTACAGCGATAAAAAAGGTGCGTCCTTTTTTACCACCGATAAAAACGCCTGCTCCTCATAATCAGACTACATCTAGTAGTCGTCCGTCGCGTGGGTACGTCATTTTAATGTTTGTTCTGTCAGTTATAATAAAGTTTTGTTGATTATTGAAACATACAAAATTCATTCATATATTCTGTCGTTAATTTATCTTGCCAAAAAACACTCGAGTTTTTATTTTAAGGATAAATTTCTTTCGAACTCAAAATTTTTTCATCAGTATTTTTGCTCGAAAAACTGGCATTTGGAAAAATCGTTTGACCTTCAGTCTCAGCCTTGTCAGTTTTTCTCGTCAAATAACTGATTGGCAAAATTATTTCGTTACAAAGATAAATTTATCCGGTAAAATAAAAGCTCTTGTGTTTTTACCGTTGATAAAGTCATTACAGTAAAAATACAAAGGTGAGCTAGCTACCCATGAATCGGCTCGTCTCGATCTGGAAAGCTGTAAAAATGTCATCTTTCTAGAAGTGTATGAGCCGTATTTAGTCACTAAACAATCTGCAAGATTAAATAGATTTTCTAAACTGTTTATGTAAACTATTTCGTGGCTTATTTTATTTGAAAACCGCTGGGAATGTTTAATCGCGTACCTGAATGAAACATGCCACAATCTAAAAACAAATTTATTAAAATCTGATCCTGTCGTTGCAATATTTTACTGCAAAGTAGAAAAAGCATTCACAACTAGAAAACCAAATTAAAGACCTAGTAAAACTGGTAGGAATATTCCATATTTGTCATGAAATGAGTGGATAAAATACATAGATACCTTTTAGGATGGTAGGTATGTGTTAATAGCCATACTTAAACTAATCCTACCCAATGCACATAGTTTCTTAAAGTGTAGAACAATTACATTTTCACAGTGTACACTCAAAGAAAAACACTCCATATGCCCCTTAAAAAATTATTCACGTTTGTATTTCGTAAGTTATCTAGTACCTACATAATCATAACAAAGACGCCATTATTAAATTCTTGTGAAGTTCATTAACACTAGAACAAAATGAATGCATGATACGATTAAAACAAAGAGTAATTTTAGTAATTTAATTACAAAGTTTATAATTTAACACGGATTAGGTATGTAATTTTATTGTGGATACTTTTTGTGAGATCCTGCTAAGATATGGAACTTCCCTATTAAGTGTTGGTAAACACAAATAGGTAAGTACTAACCTCTATCAAGTTTTCAATTGTGCATATTGTAAATACATTTTATTTATTAAAGGTTATTGTTTATTGTTTTAAATGTTCTTAAGCACGTTTTTAACTTTTTCACCCACCGTGAAACACACGTAAAACATTAAACCTAATTTCGTGAGGATTTCCTAAATTTATTGACGCTTGGGAAACGTAGAACAAGGGACTTATTAGGACTACTCTGTTGTTTTTGTTAAGAAACAAGAAGGGTGAACTAAACATAAACTTTAGATTAAATAACTAGATACTTTGTTAACGTAACACACAGCAAAACCTCAAGACAATTACTTCTTTAATAACGATATTCAGGTAAGTAAAATGTAAAAGTACTGTCAAAAAAAATAAAATTGAAATATTTCATTTTAGTACAAATGATGTGCATTGTATAAATTGCTTCTTTACTGTTTTAATTGAAATACATAGGTACATTTGTACCAAATTGTTAACAAACAATATGTTTTTTTTATTTAAACCTTTGCGCTTGTACAAGGATGTATCTTTGAATTGAGATGTAACGCTTATCATAAAAAGCAAATTGCTTTAATTGTGTACACTGCGTCTCATTTTGGTTGAAATTGTAAGGTATCTCGTTTGCGAGCAAAGATAGAAAGATGCGGTTTTCGTGACCCTGTTCTACTTTTTTATGAAACGAAAGATGCCACAAACAGAATTGTCATAGTCTTCTTAGTATTTGAGATACAGGGAGAAATTCAAAATTTGCACATTTTAAGCACCTCTCGTAACTGCTTTGCCTTGTAAGTTATCGAAATGGTGAAAAGTGGATTATATATAGAATTTTCCGTAGAATTTAGTGGCGTGCATAGTTTTCCCCACAAAAAGTCAGTTTCCTCGCAATAAACCAAAGTTTTCTTTTTGAGTATTTGAGTATTCCAAAAGGGTTACTAGATCATTACTGCTTTATTACAATTATAAATATGTAAATACGCGATTATAATAAATCTAAGGACTTTTACGCAGAAATTCAAAAATACCAACAAATTATGCAAATTAGGTACAATAGTTTTTGAAACATATTCAAAATAGCAATTTTTTTTAATTAGGGAAAATACATCTAACAGCTTCGGAAAAAAATATAATAAATAAAAAAACAATAAAACTTATAAAGAATATTTTATATCTAAATTCATAAGTAGGCTGGGCCTAGTTTGATCTAAACGTAATTGACCTGTCCAATCGGATTAAAATGATTTTTGTGAAACAATCGTATTGTTTGTTCATTGTGCAAAATATAGCAGAAAATCTAAATTTTAAAAACTTTGAAAAATATGATTTGCTGATTTGCTTTGGTGAGACGCTGACGCAGCAATAAATTTGTATTTTAACAGGTAAATGTAGTTTTCTTGGTATTAATTTTGATAATTAAGTAGCCTTAAATCTATGTAGATTTCCAGAACGGAGATAACCTAGTAAGATCACGTTTTATAGATTGAAAAGAAATTTAATTAATTATGGACCATTTTCTAAACCCAGGTTAAAAAAATATAATAAAGAAAATGGAGAGAATGATGAGGTTACCGTTTTAGCTAATGTGGAGGGTAATCTTATAAGTTCTTGCAAAACTATAGAAAGTGGTATTGGAGTTTCAAAATCCAAAAATTGCTTCGCCACCATAAATATAAACCTTATAAATTTAGGCTTGTCCAACATCTAAATCTTGCCGACGTTGAACGTAAGTTAATATTTTGCAATTGGTACTTAAACATGTTAAATATAGTACCCAACTTGGGAAAAATGTCATACGGTCAGACGATGCAAATTTAGCAATTCAGGTGTTTCAACTCCTTAAGGGCCCAGGAAAATTAGAGAAAGTGCTCCAAAAATACCAGTATTATTTTAAACTACAATGAATGCTGTATGATAAATAAAAATCAACACTAGCTTCATTTTTCAGAGAACAGTTTATTTTTTCGAAAAATAAAAGATAACAACATACAGTTGATACCAGAAACATAATATTACGTTTGACTATTATCTTATTAGAAATTGAAGAGTTTTAGTCAGCCTAGAAATCAAAATTCACTCCGCGTATGATAGGTGAACAAGGCGAAACACACATGACATTTGGAGCACTGGAACCTGGACTATCTCCTGGTTTTCTTCCCTCTACCGTCCCTTTTTCGGTAAAATGGCGTTCGACCAAGCGAAGAAGGTTTGGAAAAGATCCTCGATCTTTGGGTAGATCTAATTCTGTCCCATGGGTTTCGAAAATGTTTTCTATTATTTACAAACGAAAGTCCAAATGTCTCAAGTTACCACCTGACTTGTGATACAGAATAAATGCGTCCCACATCCCATACTCGACTACATGGGAAAACATCTTTTTGTAATATTTTTTCCCTCTCTTTCTTATGGCAGGATAGTCACACAGATGTTGATCGATCCGGTCAACACCTTCCATGGCGAAATTGTAATCATGTGCAACAACCGGTCCCTTTATCAAATCCCTCCCTGTTGATGTTCTCTCTTTCTCAAGTGTGTTTGTGGAATGCACTGTTGACAGCAAGTGTACATCTTTTTTATCTTTCTACTTTAAAGCTAACACTTTACCACGTTGAAAAGCAACCATCTCATCTTTCTTTAACTTTTTGGTTGTCAGTTGTGTAGTCATTTCTTTCCTTTTTGCTCTTACTGTGCCAAAAGTATCTGTCCTATGTTTTACAAGAATGTCTGCAAGTTGCGGACTAGTATAAAAATTGTCGGTTGTAAAACAATATCCTTTCTCCAAGTAGGGTTTCAGCAGTGTCATAACTATCTGTGTAGAAGAGGGATGACCGTGCAACTCTGGATTGAAGTTGGTATAAATAATTGAATTGCATATATAGCCAGATTTAGACTCGCGCAATCAAAAGGACTTAATTTCAAGTCGGCCACGTTTGAGGGGAATGTACTGGCTCCATCCAAGTCTACCTTTGAAATGCATGAGACTCTCGTCGATAGTTGTGTCACGATCAGGAGTGTATAAATCTTGAAATTTTCTGTTCAGTAAATGATAGATGGGACAAATTTTGCATAACTTGAGATTTGGATGCGTGTTTCGATCAAATGCAGATTCGTCATAAAAATGAAGATGTTTTTTTAGAGCTAGAAACCGTTTCCTCCTCATAACTTTAGGAAAAATGGGCGTTTGTAATATATTTCTTTTGGTCCAGTACTGAGTAATCAGTCCAATTTTTTTCTTCACATTTTTTTGCCTGTCGATTTGTTTCTGTGACCAAAATTGTTAAAAATTCTTCATCGAAACAAAGTTTAACAAAACTCATCGCGTCATTATCAGGTACTTCAAAGTTCATCAAAGGAGTTGATGTAAATGGAAATCTGGGTGGTGGAGGCTGTGGAGACTCTATACTCATTGGTACCCATGTTCTTGCTGCTGACAACTATCGTCACTTTCAGAGTCATCTGTGTCAGTATAAGATTCTGATGATGATGAACTGCTACTCTCATCTGAATTCCATTAAATAAAATTGTCCGAATCTGATTCACTCATTTTTGTTTGTGGGCAGGTAATAATATTTGAGTTTTTATCTGCCTAAAAATATAAACAGCAATAGTAGTCCGTACTTATACTGGTATAATAATTTTCCCTTACCTGTTTTTTAACAATTCCGAACGAGTAATTGCCGCTATTCTACGAGAAATAAGATAACAGCAGCTAGACAAAGTTCAACTGTAAACACGAAATCAGCACCTCTCTTCTAACATCTAAATTATAACTGAGACGGCTAGAGTCACAATCGACAGGCTGCGACAAGTTTTATGGTGGTCATAAATGCATGAGTCATTCATTCCTAATGCTAAATATTGTATTGATATAGCAGCCACTAAGCAGACACGTATATTTACGGTTATTGTTACACAGTATAAGCAAAATATCAGTTGTCCGTAATATTACGTTCGCGGTAATTTCTTCAGGGTAGGTGGCGCACGTAATAATACGGGTAAAGTCGTTAAGGGGTTAAACAGGCACAATAGCAGATTCTGGTCTCAAGAAAATTAACAACAAATATTCCCCCAAAGACAACAAGGACGATTTGGACTAAACGTTTCCTGGTTTATATTAGGATCAAAAATAAAATTTTACATTTTCGAAGGGAAATTATCCGCTCCTAGATATTTGGAAATTTTAGAAATGGTTGTGCCTGAATTATTTGATGGCGTGCCTTTAACTCGCTTGAACCAAATTTATTTTCAACAGGATGGAGCTCCATCTCACAATGAGCACAATTTTGGTAATAGATGGATTGGCACTGATAGGCCGATAAAATGGTCTCTTAGGTCTCCGTACTTGTCAGTCTTAGATTTGCTTTTATGAGGTTACTTGCAAAATAAAATTTACTAAACTCAATATGATAACATTGAACGTTTGACAAATGCAGTCAGACAAGCTTTCAGACATGTACAAGATCACCCTATTATTGTGCTTAATGCTATAGAACAAATTGGAAGAGTGTGTGAAGCACGTATAAGATAGAACGGTCATCAGTTCAAAGATCCCTTTTATTAGTTTATAATTTGTAAAGTTGTAGGTATTATGTTTAGTTTTTAATGTTGTGTTTTTGCATAAAACTTCCTAACCCTTAACCTTGTTTTTTCATGGCATCAAAACGTTAAACTAACGTAACATTCATTTTTGAGGTTAATAATGCAAAGGCAGTGCCACACAAAATACAGAGTCCGTCAGAAAAATGTACACACGTTTTAAGGAACGAAAAGCATTACTTATGTGTTTATTTTACATTTAAATACTAATCACACATATTGTACTGCCTTCAATTAATAATAATAATAATAATAATGTTTATTTACAGGAAAACCCCAAAAACAACAATTATGAAAGTGTACACGATAGTCATATTTGGATATAATGTGGAGTACTATTAATATTTTAATAAAGTAATATAATTGAATTAGGTAGCAATTTAACAATTAAATTGAAACAATTACATAAGAATAAAAAAGAATACAAGTATTGAATTTAACTACATTACGCTTAACTATAGTATTGTGGATAGAAAGAGCCATCTTCATTGGAAACCAAATATTTTGCTTTATATTTAAATGCACTGAAAGGTAGTGCAAATCAATCGAGTGTTGAATAGGAGTTTGCAAAGCGCATACACTTATCAGAAGCCTTGTTATAAAGGTAGTTCGTTTTGTGACGCTTTACACAAAAATGTGAGTATGCCTTACCTTTTGTCCAGGTATGTTAAAGGTTAAATTGGATAAAAAAGGAACAATCTAGTTTTCGTCTGGAAAGAAAAGTATTTTTTTTATAGCGGTAAGAGCACTTGTATAGGAAGAATTACTCACATGAGGACCAGATTTGTACCAATAAAATCGTAGAAACCTGTGCTGAACTTTTTTGAGTAAGTTAGCAGTTTTGAAAGGATGCATGTTTATAATAAAAAGGCTTCTCCGGGATTGCATTATTCAGTAAACTTTTTATTGCTAGAAATGGTGAAAGTAATAAGAATGATAAGAAGAGAAAAAGAATTATTGAGTATTGACGAGAGAAAGAAAAGACTCGAGGTGTTAATCAAGGAAATAAAAAAATTGAGGATAGATTTAGAGCTGTATGAGGTAAAAAAGAAAATGATGCAACTTCGAGTGAATGTACCACGAAATAAAGGTGCATTGTAATTTGAACGAAAGACGCTTTAAAAAGTAAATAAGTAATTACAATAGTGATAGTAAAGATAGTTATATGTAAATATATGGTTTTAATTGCTTAATAAATCACAACTCGATAATCCTTTACCCAAAAATTCTGAATTTTCGTATATATATCCAATAAATAAGAGCGCCAATGATAGCAGTTTCAAAAATTTCCCAAAACAAAAAAAAATGTGATAAAAAAAATTTGTTTTACCAATTAAAGTAATACGTAACTGAACGTTGTTAATTGCTTAATAAATCACAACTCGATAATCCTTTACCCAAAAATTCTGAATTTTCGTATATATATCCAATAAATAAGAGCGCCAATGATAGCAGTTTCAAAAATTTCCCAAAACAAAAAAAAATGTGATAAAAAAAATTTGTTTTACCAATTAAAGTAATACGTAACTGAACGTTGTTAATTGCTTAATAAATCACAACTCCAATGTCCTTTACCCAAAAATTCTGAAATTTCGTATACAGATCCAATAAAGAGTGCCAATGATAGAACTAAAAAAATTTGGAAAAAACTTGAAGGTCCTCTTTTACTATTGGAATATTAAACATACATTTTTCCCAAATAAATTGAGCACCAATATGAAATATGATATAATAAAACAATAATGTAACTAATTTGTAAACTATTTGTAATACGGTTTTTTTCTAAAATAGATTGTAACGATTTTTCATGAAATAAAGTAATAATAACGCTCATAATGAACCTTTAGACATCTTACATATATATACACAATTGCAATTCAAGTTAAATGGATTGTACTCGTAATGAGTAAAAAGCATGCAATTGCAAAAATGCATCCATATAGTATTATCAGTATGATTTGTAATATTATATTCAAGTACTGTACTAGAATGGAATGCATAATTGCAATTATTGTTGTGTAAACAACGATAGACGTGTACTTGAACTATGAAAGTGATGTATGTTTGAAAGTGTGTGATGTAAGTAAAGATGTATGTACATATGTATGGAAAGAGATAAAAAACGAGTCGACGAGGACGTGCTCCAGTGCAGGGGTTTAGGCGGGGTTTGGGGGGAGGGAAACAGTAAAGTCCTAGAAAAAATGCGCTCTTAAAAATTTAAATTTTTCACCTAATTCTGAGAAAAAAAAATTTTTTTTTCAGCGCAGTTGTGTTTTAGAAGTGGTAATCTATCATTTCACGTATAAATTTTTTCAAAATATGAAAAAATTACACTTAAATTAGTCAATTCCATTTTGAAACAACAAAAAGCACTTAAACACACCTTTTTGTACTTACGTAAGCTCAGAAGAAACATATGCATGCAATTTATCCATTTAATGTATCTAAATGCTCTTTAAATTACCCAATTCAATTTTAAAACAACACTTAAAACATGACTTGTAATTTTCGGTGCAGCGTTAATAATAATTGTAGGATAATGAACGCAGTTATTTTGCTGTGAAAGCATTTAGCAAACATTCTATTTTTATGTCATCAATTTACATTACAACTTTGAAACAGGATTTGAAAATGTATCAATGCAATTGCGTCATTTGTGTTGCATAAATACATGCTGTAAAGTTTTCAGATTTACATGCATTTGAGAACTGTTTTGACTTTTATTTAACGCAAGCTTTCCTTTCTCTTTTAACTGTATTATATTTTCACTCTTTCTTTATATGCATATTTTGCAATAACCTTCTTAGTGTATTTTTAAGTTATCATTTCCTATAATAACAGTATTATTTGAAATTAACACTTACTTAAGGATTCAATTATTTCCTTAACTTATTATAAGTTAAAAATTTGTAACGCAACATGCAATTAAAATTTGCAAAAAGGACTGCTTTACTTTGATGTAGAAATTTATGCATGAGTAAGTCAGACTTCCAGATGTTTTTAATTTCACTTTTCTAGCGCAACTTGTACTATCACTCACATTTTTAGCTGTAGTAAAATTTTTGGATAATGGGAATAATTCACGAAAAATAATAAAAATATAAAAAACAATTTACATTTATTTTGTATAATGAAAAGATACAATAAATTCCACAAAAAACATCACACATCCATCCCTTCCAACGTAAGCAATATATTTTCAGTCTTTAGTATATTTTGCCGCACACTCTAAATATTGATTAGCCTCCTTCAGTTCTTTATCCAGTTTTTCCGCTCGCCCACCCCACCACCTCACTATTCAAATAGTCATTGTGAAGCTTTCGTAACCACCGAATACTTGTTTCCCTAAAGGCCTGAAGGGTTGGTGGATCCTGCTCATAATCCTGCTGTGTGAGGTGCCCTTCAATAAGAGCCAAATTTTTTCCTCCATATTGCAGGTTTCGCAACGGTGGTGGTTGTGGGGGTGTTGCTATAACCGTGGTTGCTGGTGTTATGCTGAAAAAATGAATAATTTTATTTGTACTAAAAATTCTCTATGAATTAATGAAAGGAAACTATAATATTAATTAATTAAACTTGTACATACCTCTCGAAATACTTCAAAAATTCATCCTCTACATCACTATCCCTGATGGAGATGATGGGGATGCTCTCTTCGAAGGGTGCTGCTTGTGTGATGTTATTTATAATGGGGATGGTCTCTTTGAAGGGTGCTAGTTGTGCGGTGTTATTTGATGGGCGCACCAAAACATCATGTAAAATACACGGTTTTGCCTGTCTTTTTAGTGAAAGTTTAGATCGTTTACTGGATGAAGCCATTACTAATGGTGAATAATTAATGAGTATTCAATTAAAACTTTAACGTTATATACACATAGATCTGTTAACGTTAACAAAATTGATAACAAGTGGAAGTGGTTAGTACAATGACCTGAGCAAGCAAAGGTGATGCAGCATGAGTCATGAGAACAGTATTGATGTCAAGGTTAATATATGTTCTCAGTAAACGCTACAAAATGCAATCTATGCACACTGAAGCTCTTGCAACAAGTTATAAGCAGTTTTGACCTTGAATGCTGGGTTTATATTACTATATAAGGAGATAAAGAGCAGTTTTGTAGCAGTCAGTATATTGCACTCACGACTAGAATTGCAATTGTATACTTAAAGTACTTCTATAGTTACTTAAATTTTTAATTTTTACATATCAGTTATAATAAATATAATATTTGTTTCCATTACTATATAATCGTGTGCTTCATATTTTCTTGCAGTGTTGGATACAGTTTTGAAGGTAACTATGAGTAACGGTATACCCAGGAGTAGTGATATTGTTAATTTAACAAGAAATATTATTCCATTGTTGAAAACCCAAAATGAATTTGTAAAGCACATCCGTATAATTAACACTAATATTAAGCTATTGCGAGATATAATTCAAAATAAAATTTATTTAGAGACATGCGAAAATTTGCTTAAACTCGAAAGTAATTTATCATTGCTAAAGTGTTATCTTATAAGAGTTAAACAGTTAAAGAGCGCTTCAGAGAAAACAGGTAGTGGAAATGTCACTAAAAAGCGTACACGCAAATTAAGTTGGTACTCTCTAGATAGATGTTTCAATGGTAGGTTACTTACTGGAATTATAGTCAATATAGCAAACATCAAGGACCCTCTTATTTTTTTACAAAATGCATACAATAGTTTTGCTCGAAAGGTTAAAGTAATGCTAAGACAAACGATGCTAAAGGTCAATGTCATTTTAGCCTGCAATTTCATGCAACCTCAAAATCATGTTATTGAGTTGAAGACATTTGCCATAAAAAATTATGTCATCGATATTACCACCAATTTGCGTGAGTGGTATAACAATAACGTTTATTACAAATTACAAAAAAGTTAGAGGAGTTTTCCGAAAGGATTCCGGTTGGGCATTACATGAAGTTTTACATTTAAAGGTGAATATTAATAGCTATACTCCATTTAGAGGTGGCCTTTCGACTTACGTTAAAGTTCCTTACTTTATAGCAGTAAAGCATGCGGTAGTGAATGTTAAGAACGATGACGAGTACTGCTTCCTGTGGGCCGTTGTTTCGGCATTATACCCAGTGCAACTTCATTCAGATAGAGTTTACAGTTATCCTCATTTTAGAGATGTTTTGAATTATGGTTCAATTCCCTTTCCCATTAAAATAGATGATGTAAAAAAATTTGAAAAATTAAACAACTTCTCCATTAATTTGTTTTGTATTCAGGGGAAAGGTGTATTACCGCTAGTATTAAGTGTAAATCAAGAAAATAGTGTCAGGGAACCTATAAATCTGTTAGTACTTTCGCCTAATTATCATTCTGCGGGTTCTACTGCTGATTCTATTAATACAAAAAATTATACTGTTTATCATTTCACGTGGATTAAAAATATGTCAGCTCTTTTTTCTAAACAACTATCGAGTAGGGGGCACAAGATGTTTATTTGTTATCAATGCTTGAATCACTTTTCTTCAGATCACCTTCTACAAAAACATGTCACTCTCTGCCATCAACTTAATCAATGTTCAGTCAGGATGCCTACCGAAGCGGAGATGTTCCTGCAGTTCAAAAATTTCGCCTTTCAGGAAAAGGTACCGTTTGTAATTTATGCGGATTTAGAAAGTATTTTAGAAAAGTGTACAAATTTAACATCACTTGATGGTAATACTCTATTTCATTCCAAACATATACCCTTTAGCATTGCTTACTACTTAAAGTGTTCATACAATGATTCTTTATCTCGATTTAGGCTTTATAGAGGAAATGATTGCATTCAATGGTTTGTTAAAGAGCTTCAAAGTATTGCACATTGGAGCACTGAAATCATCAATAAAATAATTCCTATGGGTACTTTAACTCACAATCAGGTTGAACACTTTGAAAGCACCACGATTTGTCACATTTGCGAAAAACCATTTACAGATAATGATATAAAGGTCAGAGACCATAACCATTTCACTGGAGCATTTCGAGGAGCATCACATCAGAATTGTAACCTAAACTATAAAGACTCTCACATCTTACCGGTTGTGTTTCATAATTTGTCAGGTTATGATAGCCATTTCATCATTAGAGAATTGGCTACTCTTCCCGGTACGATTTTACTCCTGCCCATAAACAAAGAAAGATATATCTCTTTCACAAAAGTAATAGAGGGTAGTAAAATTAAGTTTAGATTTATTGACTCTTTCAGATTTATGAGTAGTAGTATTGAAAAGTTATCAAACTATTTGGAAAATAGTAAAAAAGTTATTACCCGAGCTAATTGTAACAATGAACAAGAATTTTCTTTACTAGTTCGCAAAGGTGTTTCCTTATGAGTATATTGATACGTGGGATAAATTAGACGAAACCAGGCTACCACCCAAGGAAGCGTTTTTTAGTCATCTTAAAAATGACGGAATCAATGATGTTAGTTTTACACATGCGGTTAATGTTTGGAACAAATTTCATATTAGATCGTTAGGGGAGTACTCAGATTTGTATTTAAAAACGGACGTTCTACTTTTAGCTGATATTTTCGAAAATTTTCGGCAAACTTGTTTAAGTACTTACAAACTTGATCCTCTGCACTACTGTACAGCCCCAGGTTTAGCATTCGATGCTATGCTTAAAATTACACAAGTAAAGTTAGAACTATTTACTGATATTGATATGCTACTGTTTATTGAAAGAGGAATTAGGGTGGTGTGGCTCAATGTTCTAATCGGTATGCTAAAGCTAACAATAAGTACATGGGGGAAAAATTTGATTCCACTTCCGAAAGTGTGTATTTAATGTACTACGACGTAAATAATTTATACGGAGCCACCATGTCAGAATTTCTACCATTTGGCGATTTTTCTTTTGTTGATAATTTTGAAACTTTAGATTTAATAAACCATCCCGATGATTCGGAAATTGGCTATATAGTCGAGTGTGATTTAGACTATCCCATAGAATTACATGAGAGTCACAGTGATCTACCATTGGCACCCGAACATATGGTTCCACCCGTACCTGATTCAAATTCTAAAATAAAAAAATTATTACCTACATTGTATCCAAAACGTAATTACGTAATTCATTACAGAAATTTGAAAGTATATCTAAAATATGGATTGAAGTTGGTAAAAGTGCAACGTATATTACGTTTTAAACAGTCTCCGTGGTTAAAAAAATATATAGATTTAAATACAACCATGCATCAGCAATCTCAAAATGAATTCGATAAAAATTTTTATAAATTAATGATTAATAGCGTTTTTGGGAAGCTGATGGAAAATGTACGTAAACATAAGGATATACATTTAGTAACCAAATGGGAGGGTCGCTATGGTGCTCGTGCTTACATATCAAAACCAAATTTTCATAGTTGTACAATATTTAGCAATGATATGCTCATCATTCAAATGAACAAGCTGGAAGTATATCTAAATAAACCCATATATGCAGGCTTCAGTATTTTAGACGTTTCAAAAACTTTTTTATACAATTTTCATTATGGTTACATCCTACCTAAGTTTCCAAATAATTCCAAGCTCTTGTACACAGATACAGATAGCCTTATATACACATTTTCGGTTCCTGATATCTATGAGTACATTAAAGAAGACATTGATAAATTGGATACATCTGACTATAGTCCTGAAAATATCTTTGGAATTCCATTAGTAAATAAAAAAGTCCCCGGCTTAATGAAAGATGAAAATCATGGCGCAATTATGTTGGAATTTGTAGGACTTCGTGCAAAAATGTATGCTTACACTGTTGATAAAAAGTTGTAAAAAATCAAAGGGTTCTACCCATGCAAGCATCAAACAGATCACGATAAATGATTATAAACATATTTTGTTTGATGGTAACGTAATAAGGCGATATCAATATTTGATAAGGTCAAAGAGACATGATGTGTTTACAATAAAACAGAATAAAGTAATACTTAGTCCTTACGATGATAAACGATTGGTAAATTTCAATTTCACAGATACTAGACCTTGGGGATTTAACTTTACTTTAACTTCTGCTTCAGAAAAACAATAATTATGAGCAGTCTCGAAAATAAACTGCATGATGAACTATGGTACAGTAGTGATCAAATCTACAGAAAGTACCTGAAGCGTTCTTTGATGGGGAAGTGTTCCTCTGAAAGCTTTGTATTGCATATACTACAACATATTATTATTCCTGATGAGTGTTTTAACTGGTGTGCTATAAATTCAAAGTGTGCAAATGAAGTTATTATTAAGACATTATTTGATAAAAAAATTAAATTGGACAATAGCATTAAAAGTTTTACAAAATTGTGCATTAATAAAGGTTACAATTCATTAACTTTTAATGAAGTTGATAAAATCTTAGATGATATGAATTTACTTGGTAACGTACCGCTTAAAATGTATGTATACAATTTATTATGGGGTGGTGATGATGATGATTCAACAAATGTTAAATCTAGCTTAGAGAATATTAATTCTGCTTATAAAGATACATTATTTATTATAACTGAGTGTATTGAGAAAGCAGCATATTATGCTAATTACAAATGCCTCGATATTTTGATTGAAATATTATTAGAACAAAACATTAACTATAAGTTTCAACCATGGGAAAACGAGGAACATTACAAAATTTATTACTGGATACTAGACAACATCAATAAAGGTGAAACAAATTCAAATTCCTGCTTGGGATGGAGGTGTGGGCCAGATTCGGGTATATGGCCATCCAGTAATTTAAGTGATTATAGAAGTACTTTAGGTTCGCTTTGTAAGATAATGAAATTTTAAAAATAAATGTAATATTTAAAAAATAAAATACTATTATTTTTTGTGTGTGTTTTATTTCATCTAAGACCTACATCCTTTTCTACAAACTATATATAACTAATATAAGTAATTTGTTTCACAAAGTACAGGTTAAACGTTATAAAACAATATCATCCTTATTGATCCATGATCTTTCATCCAATCCCCACCATTTTACGAATAACTTATTATTCTTGGAGCGAAGCACTTTTTCTACTAGATATACATCGGGGTACTTTGTTTTTTGTAATTCATGTTCATAAAACCCTCCCAGTACAGGATTTCCCTTCATGTCTTCCAGCATGTACGTAGTGGGGTTAGTAATGCGAACTTTCACAATCTTAAATAGTTTACTAGACCAATTGGGTGTGTATCCTTTAGCGAAAATATTTTTAAATTTACTGATTCGTACTATGTTACCGACAGAATATCGATTCCTATCGAATATTTTTATGTTAGTGTAAGCCTCTAGCTTTGTATGATTACCAACATCTTTGGGCTTCATTCTAATATTTCTATGCTTACGATTGTTATAATCCATAGTTATGGTATCAATTGTATCAATCCATTTGTATTTACCTTGCAGGCTGAATGACTTATATAGAGCACCTTTAATGGTTCTGATAACACGTTCAGCAATTGCAGCCTTCTTTGTGCTATAGGTAGAGTAATGGTTGACTTGATAACGCTGCATTAGTTTAGTAAAATGCTCATTGTAGAATTCTTTTCCTGCATCTGTCTGCAAATTGGTAGGTTTCCGACCTTTTTCGAAGATTGTTTGCATGGCCTTGGTAACTTCTTGACCTGTTTTCGTTTTTAATCCTTTAGTCCATAAGTATTTCGAAAAACAGTCGATGACCACTAATATATACTTATAGCCCTTATTTTGTTTGGCATATGTGTTAAATTCAGCTAAATCTGCTTGCCAAAGATCATCAAAACCTCTAATTATTGTTCGCCTTCGTTTAAAATTTTTTCGTGCAGGTTTGTGCAATTCGTTGACGAGTTGTAATTTGGACATGGTGCTAATTTATCTACAATTTCTTTAAGTTGATGTAGTTTTTCCTCCAGCGCTAGATAAGCGTTGGCGTTTCCTTTGAAAGTGTTCCGAACTGTTTGTAAACAGAAATCAAGGTATCCTTTATTTATAGCATCACCATCTTCTTCAGGGTCAGCCAACTGTGTTAAACGATTTCCATCCAAATCGAACCTTGTTGATACATAATATTGCCTAGTGATGACATCTTGAGGATCTATGGGATTGGCCACATTGCTGAGTCTCTTATTCTCAATATCAAATTGATTAGCATCAATCTGTTTAAACTGAGGGGCTAGTTTCATTAATTGATACTGGACATATGAACGTCCAAATTTGTCAAGGGCATTTTAGTTGTGACATGTCGACATCAATGCATTCTCATTTATATTGTTTAAAAGCGGTTGTTCGGTTTTCAATGTATCCATCTTCATATAGTTCTTCTACAATTGATATTATGTCATTTACAACACCTGTGTTTCCCGCTAATTTTTCTGCCCACAATACTTCCAGATCACGAATTAGTTCATGTGTATCATTCCAATATTTATATTCAATGGGTCTGTTTGTTAATTCCTTACAAAACATAGCTCCTCTTCCTCCCTTGGTTGTGGTGGGTGATGATGACAGCAAGGGTTTGATTATTTGTGTATACTTTTTGCTGCGGCTTCCTCGAATCTGTGCACTTACGTCATAATCTCGCCTTACTACATTCGTAGCCTCTAAAATAGTTCTATATTTTTTTCTATCTGTTGACTTTACTAGACTTAAGTCGGGTTCATTCATAATAAGCAGATCATATAATCCAGGAGTCCCTTTATACGTGACACCTTTAATAATTATATCGTCTACTTTAATTGTGATGGGTGTATTACCAATTGTCCATTTATCAGTTTTGGTATCATAGTGGACTCCATACGTATGATCAATATCACCTTCAGCATTCTTTAAAATACGTTCAACATATATACGCGGCAATTCATTGTACTGCTCGAGAAATTCTTCTGAGATGGGTTCATTATGGGAATCATCTGCGATACTAGACAGTTCTTCTTCTTCCTCCCCAGTATTAATCTCTCCCATGACGGATGTTTCTAAGAAAGATGGAAGACTTGGGGGAGGATTTCTTTGAAAAAAACGGAAGCTGAGCTAGTGGACTAGTAGCACCCTTACTTGAATCACCTAATGGAGTGAGACCTGGGGTCCGTTGAACTTGAGCTAGCGGGCTAGTGGGGATAGTAGCATGCTTCCTTGGAAATATGAATACGGGTAGTTTTTTAGGTTTAACATCAATGACCTCCTCCTTTTTAGGTGTTTTTTTATCGATTTTATTTACTATTTCAGTTAGAGGTTCTATTAAAGGCTTATAAGTACTTTCGAATGTTCTTTCATTATCAATGCGAGCAGTCTTAATACTGTTATACTTCTGCCGTATTATTTTACAAGCCTGAATAATTTTTTCTTTAATATCCTCTCCTTGTTGTCCATTGCGACAAACAGGTACCGGTTCACCTTGAACAGGTAGCTGTTTACACTAAACAGATAGCTGTTAATACCTAAACAGATCAGTTACTACTAAACTGCTGAATGCGGTTTAAGGTATTATATATATATATATATATATATATAATATATATTTCTAACTTGTTTTGATTCAGTGACTTAGAGTATACGTATACATGTTTAAAGTTCAAACCATTTTTTCAGTAAGCTGACTGATTATTGCGTTTGTTTTACCACAATTGGAGGGACCACATATAATACCACGTATACTACTAGGAAGTAAATCACCATGTTTTGAGGTAATAGACTTTTCATCAAAGTCATGATTTTGAATTGGGAGTTTTGTTTCTGAGCAACTACTTTCATCTTTGATGGATGAAATAAAACTAAACGAATAATTACAACATCTTTATTTATATATTAGACTATATTACAATAATAATTATAATTTTTCACTTCTCCGGTGAGTGGACTGTACTGTACAATAGCATCATGGAGAATAAGACCATATACAACGATTCCATTATCGAAAGGTGTTAGAGATTCCATTCCCAATTTGATGTCCACTGTTGAGTTTTTTAAGGATTCTTTGTTTAGAGCAGTCCATTACAAATACTGGACATGATTTGAATTCGGAATAGTTGAATAATGCATCTTTATCATCTTCACCATAGTAATCACATCGAAATTTCAAAAAATTGCGATAGGCAGGTATATATTGGTTAGCACTGAAGTTCAAATGCATTGCTTCATATGGATAATACTCAGAATTCAGATGTACTTTAAGATTTCTGATGTTAATGTGATCAAAATTTCCGGCCCTTGCTGACCTTGTATACCTTTTACCTTGTTGGAATGCAACAATTATCCAACGTGGTTTTTCCAGTTGCGTTGATGTTTTTATTGGTCATATGTCTGCGGTTGCTTGTTTTAAAGCAGACAATTCATACAACTCCCATTGTCGAAATGGAACAGTAATAATAGAATTTTTATTGATTCCTTGAAGCAAGTTAAGTTTCGCAGCATCACTAAGTGTTAAGTGCGGTACTTTCCATTGAATTTTATTTAAGGTTATTGCGGCATCAACTTCACCATAGTAACAGTTTGTATCGCTTCTAGATCGAATTAAAACCAACTCTTGGCGCATATTCACGATTACCTGACGATAATCCTCCATTATTCCAAATATGTGGTTCAATGGTATGCATACTGTAAAAGATTTTTCTCCATTTTGCTCATCGAATTCTACTTGTAATGGTTCTTCATTCTTTGGTGACCATCCTAAATGACTTAGTGCTTTGCTTTTGCTTGCTGTATAAGAAATATATCCCTTAAGCGTAGATGTTATTCCTGGATTTCTACAAACATCCACTCTCTGACCACCTAACTCATAACGAATTTCTTCGAAAAGAAAGTTCGGGAAATTGTTGGTTAAGCTGCATGCTTTTCTTTCATCTTCTTTTTTGAGCTCAAGTTTACCTTCTATGTACAGAAAACTATCATAACTAGCCGTAATTAGATCTTGACCTTGAATTAAGATTCGTATTTCTTCGGAAGGTCCATATTTATAAGATCCATATGGAAGATAAGTGTGAATATCTGATTTAATTATAGTATCATCAAAATGTACGTTTTGAAAGACGTTTAACGATTCTGCCATTGTGGTTGAGAACTTGTAAACCAATTGACGTTAAAAAGTATTTCTCTGCAGATGTTAACCGCAATGAAGGTTGATGACTAATTAATGACTTACTGTAGGTCTTTTATATGAGTTTTTGAAAGATGGAATTGGTCCTGGATTAATTCTCAGACCCATGTTCTTTTAGTTCTAAGCGTACAGTGAATGGTTCACTTTCACCAAAGTCTATTAATTCACCCTTTTGATTAGTCAAATTAATTGTTATATTACTAATAATGTCAGTGTTTACTTCTAAATCTTGAGTATTGCTTGGAGTTTTATCTAGACGATAACCTGGAGGAACTGAAACATCAATCTCATATAATACTTTAGCAGGTTTCCCGTTTCGATAAGATCCCTTTATAATGTTGCACTCTACGTGTAGATTAGTGTGTTTAAGTATTTGGATGTCTAACGCAGATGTATGTAAAATATTGGTTCTAATATTTTAGACTCAAACCTAGCATGCGCCCAATACAATTTTCTTTAGTAAAATCAATCTCAAATGAACTGTTTATCTCACATTTAAGTGTATTGTTGTTTGCTCTAATGATAAACTTTTCTGTGGGTATTTTAGATTTTAGATAATCGTTAATTTTATCTAACTCATATGCACCGTGTGGAATATTAATCACTTGCAAATGAGATGGATTTGTTCTAAAATAAAATCTATCGTTGCCTGCATAAATGTTTCTAATGCTGTTGCAGCCGTAAAATCCAACCAATCCAATAACGTATTTCTTCCCCAAATCTAGCTCTATCGGTGTTGTGAAGTTGTAGCTAGCTGTGTTACCAACACCTTCTAAACTGTCCGCAAATAATTTTATTAAACTCTTGATCTTGGTTGTAATTATAATATATTTTACACCCCCGAAAGTAGTTAATCACTTCGTTTGGTGGTCGAATATTACCGAAACTATCGTAATACCATACCTTTTTACCACGCTTTTTGTAGCAAACCCAATGGGTACCTGGTCCTCTTTGGCTATCTAAGTTAATAATTCCAGATTCATTTTTCCGTGGCAATTTAGGCATGCTATCTCTCATAAAAATATCCCTAAAGTACGGTACGTTTTTGGAGTATTTCTTTAAATCAGAATCCGTTAACGGTCTTTCGGGTAATCTATTCAATTTTTTGGAAACGGTTTTAAGTATAATGCACCACCACCACCAGATTTGTTTGGTTTTAGATATAGTGCACCGCCTTTCTTATTCATGGAGCCTATAGCGATCGATTCCATCATGCGATTATGGCGCGATGTCTCTTCCTGCAATTTTTTAGCATTTTTAGCATCATTGACTGCTTTAGCAATTCCTGATGCACCACCAGCTAAAGCACCGATTGCTGATAATCCTGCGAATAACAGAATAAGAAATGGTAAAAACCCTCCTTGTTTAGGCAGGGAATTACTCTAGGAACTTTAATGTTTCTCTTTCCTGTGTCTGTGAAATTTCCGTTAGGTTTAATTTTTTAGCTATTGTCTTTCGTAAATGCAATAAATTTCCACCATTGCATTTCTTCTTCTTCTTCATATTAGATCGACGTTTACACCCCATTCCCAATTTTCTCTTTGCTTTCATGATGGTACTGACTTCTAAAGCTGCAGTTCGTTAACCTAGCGTTGCGTCTAATGATTTAAAGCGCTCCCAAGCTTTTTTTTGCAAAATTTTATCTGCTTTATGTCTACTTTCTAAATCTCGGTAATCTCAGTAACTGATATCATGAAGTTTGCACTGAGCATCTAATTGATTAATACCGAGGTCACCGCGTGCGAGTCGTTTTTCCAACTTTGTACCAGGACCGCAATACTGGTAACCAGGTAAATGCAATTCAAACGGAAGTTTATTGATTAGACCATTCACCAAACCACCACCACCTACACTCTTTCGCTTCTTAACTAGCATTGTTTACATGGATGGATAGAAGGGGGTATTTATACCTAAATTGAGAGAAACAAATCATAGTTATTTCTTTATTCAGTAAATGCTATACATTAGATAAGCAGGACGATAATACAAAATTTCCATTAAACATACAGTGTTATGTGAATTAATATTATACTTAGCATTTATAACATCATCAATATCTTTATAAATGTCATCATCATCACCACCGAATTCTTTCTCACGAAAACGACGGTAGTCAACAACTTGTTGTATGAACTTTTCATAAAAACACACCAGATTGTGAGATGCAAGAAATTCCAATCTATAGCTTACTATATCCTTTAAATTGAATAGTTGTTCTATACTATGTGAGTTGAATGTGCAAGAACAGCACTTGTAGTTTTCTATCATAACAGTTTTCAAAATTCTGTCATATCCTTTAATTAATTCCCAATTGTAATAAATACCAAGATTACTAGATAGAGATTCATAATGTTGATCATAGATTATATCTTCTTCTTCGTTTACATTTGACCAATCAATTTCATTTTCAATTTCTTGGGATCGGAAAAATTGTAATTCTACATGCGAATGCCATCTTAGAAGCTCATTCCATTCCTTCATATCCAACACCACATTATTGCTTTGATCACAATTACCACACCCAATACGCACCACTGGTGTGTACTGTATCCAATTTCCAGATGTTTTGCATGATGAGTATCGTTCGATAGTTTATAATAAGTACAATCGATTAAGTATTCCTTAGCTGCTTGTTTATACACTTCATCCTTATATTGAAATGATGATGATGTCCAGTCATTCTTAGCAGAAGAATAACCTTCATCGTATTTCTCTTCATTTTTACTACTACCATCACTATTTTGACAGCACCAACAACAAAATGTTAAATTATTATTCAGATTGTTACTGCAATGATGTGGGGTATCCATATATAACGGTGAACTTCTGAGTTTCGATCGTTCCAGAAATGATTTTATTGCTACTTGCATGACTTTACTTGCTTACAATTTCACTATGACTAAACGCTGTTTAAGAAAATAATTCTAGTATTTCAATTTTACATATGGTAGGGGTGCTACTATTAAAAAGAAAATGTTATGTTTGTTGTTTTGCCAGCTGCACCCAAACTACTTATAAACACATCCTTCGTGTTTAGGAGTGTTTTAAATTCTTCAATTCGTGTTTCTTCTTTTTTGAAATACACATAAAAGCGTTCCGGCAATACACATTTAAAATCACCCGTTTCTATCACTATACGTTCACCATACTTAGTATTAATTATATCCATATTCATTACTTTATACTTTCTCGATATATCGAGCTCGCATGCATTTTTAAAGGGTTTGCAATAGGTGCTTTGGTTTAACCCAGTTAATTCCATATTTAACAATTACGTGCTGCAGACTGATCTCAACATACCGCTCGCTGCAATTTAAATAAGAAATATGCGTCCTTGACTACATATTACAACATGCTTAAACTTGTTAAATACCTACTTTTGACCTTGACTAGAAATATAATATGATGATGATGATCAGCTCCAAAAATTTATATTTCCCGCTAAAACGTTTGACCTTGAAAATTATATTCTTAGATTTATGATTACCTTGCAATTTCTATTTGTAGCTTTTCACCTTGACCTTTTATATTTCTAAGAAATATGACACCACCGTAAGTCAATAACCTTTGACCTTGAAAACTATTTTATATTTATGATTACCTTGCAACTGCTATTTTTAGCTTTTCACCTTGACCCTATATTTCTAAGAAATATGACACCACCGTAAGTCAATAATCTTTGACCTTCAAAACTATTTTTGATTTATGATTACCTTGCAACTTCTATTTTTAGCTTTGACCTTGACCAGCTCCAACATTTTAAATCTCCCGCTTAAAGTTTGACCTTGAAAGAGCTCCAAAAGCTTCCGATTTCACCACCAGAGGGCGAGTGACTCCAAAAATTTAAATTCCCCGCCAAAAGCATGCTTCAAACGTCCGTGAGACGTGGAGCGCGTTCTGGCATAACGAGAAAACTCACTTGACCTTGAAATAAATCCCCATAAGATTTACATGGGTGACCTTGAACTGGTCCAGAACCGGCCTAGTATATCTACTATAAACATATGGATTTTCGGTGCCCAGTACACACATTTATGCCGATTCACTGTTCCATTAAGTTTAAAAACGGCCTCATCAGTCCACACTGCCTTCTTCACAAATTATTGATACCATTCGCAAAATTGCATTTGACGATCAGGATCGTCATCATTAATCGCGTGTAGTAATCGTGGAATGTAAATTTTCCACTTATCAGCTTTCAGAATTCGTCGTACACTTGCACTGCTAATACCTACTTCACGTGCACATTGCGTAGCAGACTCCTGCGGAGAAACAACTAAACCTTTCCAACACAATAGCCGACGATTCATGACTTGTATCTGTACGCCGTCTTCCCGATCTTCATTTGTGAATATCAGAAATCGTTCCATGCTCCTCAAAAATGTCAGCTATGGGTTTATTTGATAAGCGGGTTGGGGGATCTGTTTGAAACTCCCTCATCCACTGACGCTGAACTTCAACGGCATTATCAAACCTGATAAACCACGTCAGAATGTATTTTCACTGCTCGAATGTGAATCATCCACCAGCCATTTTCTTTCGTTTTTCTTTTAAATTGTACTATTTAGATTGTTGCATCTTCAGTCATATGAGTAACGACATCTTTTAATGAAACATCATACTACACACTGTTGCCGTAGTCCGATCCAACTTCGACAAAAATTCACAGATATAACCTGTTAAAGTGTGTATATATTTTTCTGACGGACTCTGTATATTTTTTAAAGCTGAGAGTAAGCTTTATTATATAATAAAAAATATAAGGATGTTTTATTTAAAAAACAAAACTTTGGTTTCTTGCGAAGAAACTGACATTTTGTGGGGAAAGCTATGCACGCCACTGAATTATACGGAAAATTCTGTATAAAACCCACTTTTCACCATTTCGATAAATTACAAGGCAAAGAAATTAGGAGGGGTCCTTAAAATGTGCAAATTTTGAAGTTCGCCCTGTATCTCAAATAATAAGACTATGACAATTCTGTTTGTGGCGTCTTTCGTTTCACGAAAAAGTAGAACAGTATAGCGAAAACCGCATCTTTCTATCTTTGCTCGCAAATGAGATACCCTACAATTTCAACCAAAACGCGACACCTCGTACAGGTTGGTTAATAATTATAGAAATAAACACTAATTAATTTACTCTGAAATTAAAACAGCATTACTCATGTAAAAATGATGCTTTTAATTAATGTTTTCTATGTTTTCCGCTATGCCGTAAAGATACGATATAAACTGTTTTTATCTTTATTTTCATTTTAATGTAAGGACACCTAACCTCTGTGGGATGAGCTGTTAAAGCAAAGTTCTACAATTAAAGATTATTAAACACATTACACTGTGTCACATATGTTCAGAAAATTTACATTTCTGGACGATGATTTTAATGCTCAGAAGTTAACCTACATAATTACAGCAAACTTTACCTATCCAATCCTTTAACTTATAATTTCCTTTAGGTAAGCTTATACGGTCCGTTGATTTCACTTAGCGTAACGAATTAAGCAACCTAAATTTTAAAGCTAAATAGACTTTATTAAAATAAACATCCTGGCATAAGTGTGTTATGGTAACGTATAAATAGTGGGGGTGAATTATTAGTAGGGATTTTGACTGTGTTGTATTTTTTCACTTTACTCACGATTATTATTCAAGACTAGGATAATTATCTTTTGAGTTGTAATCGTGTATTTTTTTTTGTTTTCTACAAATCTAAAGGTTTCGGTAATAATTATCGTTATCATCATCAGTAAATGATAAAAATTACAAAAAATAATTAGGTTATCAATTTTATCATGTCATATTTTATAAAATAAGAAGATTTAAATGTATCTTAACAGTTAGAGTAGGAACGGAAAATTATTTTATTGCTAGATTTGTTATGATTCTACCAGATCTTTTATTGGTAAGTCGTTTTTAGCTGTGAATGCTTTTAAAACTTTCAAATTCAAACTTTTTAGAACTTTATGCTTGCATTATAATTTGATTAAAATTTATTAATATTTTTTTATTGTTGCGAATTTGCGTTGTTAACCAAGGTCCATTAGGGGGGGGTTGGGAAGTCTGATTTGAGATTTCCAAGGCGGTTTAACAATGTTTAACGATTAAAGACCAACGAAGCTTTACTAAAATAAATTTGAATTCCATAGTTGGCTATCAAATACGTTTACCTAACTATTATAGCACACTTTTCATGTTTTCATGCTTCATAAATTTGTTTCATAAATTAATTAAAATTATGCACGTATCACTTGATCTTATTCTGGTCAATCAAATGTAGCAAATATAACTGTATGATTATTAAGCGAACATTTGACTTGGAAAAGCGAAGCTGCCATTAATGCTGAATCATGGCAGCTGTCGTAGGAGCAAACGATGAAATACATCTAAATGCTTTCAAGGCGTTACAAAATAGCAATAGCTATATTATGTCATACGAGCATATGAAAATTATATCAGAAGTCTGGACCATCAGGAAGAGATTCTACACAGTAACAGGACGAACTGCCATTGTTCCAAAAAAATTACATTCGTTTTGTTTTAACCAACGAGCTCCAGAAAGTAATAACAATTCGTTTAACATTAGAGGAATACCTAGATAAATGTTTTGTTACATTCTTGAAGTGGAATTACTCAAATTGGGCTACGTCATATTAAATTTTTTACAATTTGTTTTCTTGTTTTGTAAAGGAAAGCTTTTGCTTTCCTTTCTTAGTGAACAAGAAGTATGTGGTTCGGATAAGTGATTTCATATGTCTATTCTTTTGGTTTCTAGTGAATTTGTCACATACGTTTTAAAAATTATCTTTAAAATAGCTTTTTATTTCATGAAATAAACTAAAGGGTCTCTGAAAAGAATGGCTGGTAACATTGATTTAATTTAAATGCGTCACAGTTTGACGTTTTCTGGTTTCATTTACGGACTCGAGAAATTGAGTCACAAAGCACATTTCTAAAATATATTGTTTAATAAGGTGGTCGAAAATATTCGCTTGACAATTTTATAGACTCATCTCGCTCAGATTCTAATGGAAAAGCCCTTGAAAAATAATTTAAACACCGGAGAGAATACACACTTGTGCACTAGATCCGGAGCTTTCTCTGCCATCGATCTTAGTTTTGTTTCCGCACATATCGCTATTTCATTTTCATGGAGGGTTCTAAATTATCTACATCGCAGTGACAACTTTCCTATTAAAATAGAAGTGGGACACAAAGCCGTATCTGTAACATGTCTAATTGGATAGAATACCTCCAAAATCAAGTTGGATTATCTTTAAAGATAGTCTAGTTTCTCCAGAAGTCCAGAACCACTGCTGCAGTGAATATAAACAAAATCAAGGAATTTATTACTATTGTTGCTCATATTGCTATTCCTAGGACTGGTGGGCGTAAAGTGCCTGAGTGGAGCGATGTTGTCAATAAAGCAGTGAAAAATAAAAAATGCGCATTTAACATTTTTAGAAGACATCTAACTACGGAAAATCTAGTTGCTCTTAAGGAAGCCAAAGCTATCGCTTGAAAAGCCACACTTCAAAATAAAATAAATTTATGGAAAAACTACATTTCTAGTATAAATATAGAAACACCCAACAAAGAAGTGTGGACAAAGATCAAAGCTATACCGGAACATATCATTTTAAAACCCATACAACTGCAAGTTAACAATAATAGTGTAGTGATCAACACGGATCAGGTAGCCGAACTGCTAGCTGAGCAATTGCAACATAGAAGCCTGTTCCCACAATTATGAACCGACATTTTCCAACACCAATATTTATAGAAAAACGACTTCAGATTTTTTAATCTATATTACTTCGGAATATAATTAACCTTTCAATTAAATAGAACTGGACATGGCTTTACAATACATAAAGTAATCTGCACCTGGACCGGGCGGTATAACGTACGATATGTTAAATAATTTAACGCCACAGTACCAAAAATGGCTTCTAGATATATTGAATAAAATCTGGGAGAAAGAAATATATCTATCAAGCTGGAAACAAATAAAATTTTATTGCCTTATCCAAAGAATGGAAAAGGTCCATTCCTGGCATCCAGCTATAGGCCTGTAATCCTGAGTGGCCAAATTTTTTTGAGAAGTGATCAGCAATAGATTAATGTGGGTTGTTGAAAAAAGGGATATCTGTCCAACTGTCAGGCGGGTTACTGCAAATACAGATATACAACCGATCATTTAGTTCACCTACAGGAGGTCATACTGCAAGCGTATGCTAACAGAATTCATGCAGTCATTGCTTTGTTTGATTAGAGAAGGCATATGACATCACATGGAGATATGGGATATTCAGCAGCTGCACCAGTGGGGTTTCAGAGGAAAACAAACAACAATTTGTAGTAAATTATAACATCATTCCTCAAAAACAGACACTTTCGAGTTCGTGTGGTGAACTCATTTTAGTCCACAAAAAGATTGGGGAATGTCATATCCTAGAGTGTGTTCTGTTTATAGTTGCAGTAAATTTATTTACATCCGCGGTATCACTTAATATCCACAAATATCTGTATCAATCAACCAAATCGTGACGAATGCCGAACACATGGTTTTCAAGCTGTCGTTGGAAAAAGCATTTTGCATTCATTTCAGTAAGCTTAGAAAACCTCATACTAACCCGTTTCTAACATTAAAAATTGGAACATTCTTTGCAAAAAATCCGGTGTGTTTCTTGGAGTAACTACTGACTCTACCCTCTCATAGAAAAGACACATAGACAACCTTGTCACAAAGTGCAAGAAATCTCTAAATATCTTAAGAGTAATCTCTAAACAGCAGTGAAGAACAAATGGAAAAGTTCTGCTGAGAATATACACGGCTTTAATTCATGAACAAATCGATTATGGGTGTAAAGCTTACTCCTCCTCCTCACCGACTATGTTAAAGTCCTTAGGAAAGGTATAAGATGCATCATTGAGATACGCGTTTGGAGCACGTTACTGCAGTTCAAGCGAAAGCCTCTGCTGTGAGGCTGGAATAATGCCAACATCTTTGCATCAGCATAAAATACTAAGCTACGCATGCAAAATAAAAGCACATCCAAACCATCCAAACCACAATGTACTTTTGGAAAAATGTACATCACAGCTGGGAGAGTCTGCATATGCCATACACATTTAATATGACAAGGGCACTAGCAATGGTCAAATAAGAGCTTTCACATATGTTAGCTATAGGTCCGCTGAAAATACCGCCTTGGCGGACACCGACACCTAATATAATTATAACCATTGCAACACAGTTGAACGAAGTAAAACCTAATATGCGACAATGGAAACTACCATCAACAATGTTCAGATGGGATGTCACTACCATACATCGGCGTAGAATAGGTCACACAGCATTGACGCACAATTATGTTTTAACAAATGAGCCTAAACTATTGTGCACTACCTGCAAAGTGTCCATAACAATCAAACACATAACACCGTGAGAGCCTTAATTTATGTGCAGAAAAAACTACTTTCCACTGCCTATGAAATCAAACTTTACTTCCAGTTACTTTAGCATCATTTAAAGTTTGCTAAATTAAATGACCTAGATAGTTTAAAATTGTTTGTAATGTTTATTAGTAAATTAATGTTGTTTCCTTCAATCTGTTGTACAAGATTACAAACAAATAAATGCGATATAACAATAACAATTTCTAATGTTTTATTAATTATCTTATTATCTTATTATAAGTTGTTGTTATGAACGAATAAGTTCAAAGGTAAATATGTAATTAAAAATTATTATTAATTTTATAAATACATATATAAAAGGTTTCCTCGATTAGGATTTGATAGCGCAGTTGGTTAGCGCGGTAGTCTAGCACAGTACAGATCGTAGGTTCAAATCCTACTCGAGGTAAACTTTTTATTTATATATTTATAAAATTAATAATAATTTTTAATCTTATTATCTTACTTAGCATATAATAATAATAAAATTTACACTAATTTAACAGTTACAGTATAATAATTAAACATTCTTTAATTTGGAAAACTGGCATTATAGTTCTACATTATTTGCTCGATATGTCTTCCATTTCTCTTTAAGCAAGGATCTATTCGTTTTTTCATAATGTTAAACACATTTTGTAACTGGTCTTTAGTAATGTTTTGAATCACAGCTGTAATTGCATTTTTTAAATCATCTACAGTATGCAAAGCTGTCGTGTATAGCATATTCTTCGTCTTCGACGTTTTCAAAACATTCGTGACTCGCAAGAATTTCCGGAAATAATCCAAGCACTAGAGGGATTACAAATGATAATTCTGTCGTCATAGAACTCCTCTTAATATGCACGAATTCGTGCTGCAGTGTGAGCAGTTGCATTATTATGCTGATAATACCCTCGTGCTATTACAAAATCGCGAAGTGGATATATTATTGTTTTTCAAAATAATCTGTAACGTTCAGCTATAACAGTGTCACTAAAAAACACTGAACCTACTACAGGTCTTCATGACATGGCTACATAAACACTAATTTTTATAGGATATAATGGAGGTTGTATAAATTCACCAGGAGCCTCATTAGACTAAATCCTATAATTTTGTGAATTTATGTAACTCGTTAGATAAAACCACGCTTCATCACTAAAAAATGATACATCTAGCATTCCGCCATTCTTCGAATTGTTATTAAACCACTGGCAGAAGTTCCTGCGTGTCTCGTAATCAGGAGGAAGTATTTCATGAATTACAGTTACTTTGTATGGACGATAATGTAACCTTTGTTTAAGTGATTTTCGATATGTTCCATAACTCAAGCATCAAATGCATAAAATAATTAATTATTGTCCTAGTAAAAATAATAATTAAAAGTTTGTAAGTGCCTGTTTGTTGAGACACTTGCCTTAAAGATTTTTTGAGACTACGTTCTATGCGAACTCTTACATCATTCACAACATTTTCAGTTGAAGCGGATCTACTTCCAGATGATTTACCCTTCTCACCTGTAGTTCGAAACTGTTCGATAAGTCTGCGAATATGTCTGCTTAAGTTGTCCTAATCAAATTCGTTATTGGGAAATGATTTTCTACTTCCTATGTACACAAAGCAACTGTATTAATCCTTTCAACATTTTTATTCTGCTGCCCATTCCGAAAATAAGATTCCAAAATAAATTGGTTTTCTTACAGAGTAAGCCATTGCTTAATCTAAATGGTTTATGCTGTACTTACTTCTTTTAAACGTTTTTGTAAACAACGAATCTTAAGAAAGACTAATTAAGCAATAATAATAAAGAAAATAAATGAATAATAATACAAAAAACCAAAAATAGCTCTCTCAGTTCCTTAACCCATTAAACTAAAAATATCAAATATGTAAGATTAAGCTGCTAATTTCATGGCATGGACTAAAGTTTTGATATCTCTAGTGGAAAATAATATCGTCTGGACATCTATCTATGCTCTCATTCGATATGTATGTTCCATATATAACGTGATATGTAACATTTATTTTGTATCAGATACATTAAGGGAAAATTTAAATAGTGTAAGTAAGATAGAACATACTATACAATTTTTAAATCAATAAATCTGTACGACAACGTATAATTAAAAAATCAACAAATGTAGATAGCGTTAAATAAAAATTACTGAACATTTGTCGCATCAACATCTCTCGGACATAGAAAAATTGAATAATCTCATTCTCATACGCTATTTTTGCAAAATAAAATTTGGTAAGCATATATTTTGCAAGTTCACCTTTTAGCCATAATCAATACTTTAATAGTTCTTTTATCTACTAATAACTGGTACTACTGAAGAAAATATTTTCTAATTCGTCAACTAGCGAAACTGTTCTTAATTAGAGATTACTAAAATGGTTTCAGGGGCTTGAAGATTCATATTGTTTAGGTTGTTATATCTGGATTCAGGTAAGCATACTTGTGTTGCGTTCGCTATTTTTATTTGTAAACATTTCGGAGTTGTTAACGTGGGGTTCAAGTAACTTCAAATCAAATGTAATATTCTGTGGTCGATATCTAATTGGAATTTATCTAGTGTAACTATTATCCGTCTTGCCTGTAAACATTGTATTAAACCGATTTTGAGGTTATCAAGCTACCACTGTACTTTCTAAGCGCCTTAACAAAAATAAATGTAACTTCTTTATCAAAGTATCACGAAGTAACGCTTTAATTGTGTTATACAGTAGTTGTACGCATTAACTACTAATGCTTCAAAATCAATACCTTACTATTCATTTTGTGATATAAGTAATACCAATATTTACGTGCTATAAATTACTTTAACATTTACTTGTGAGTTTAGCTGTAAGATTTTCTTTAATTAACTTTGCGATTAAGTATGATATTTTACAGAATTTTATAGAAATTAACGCCTTAGATTTACGTGATTGTTGGTTTATAGTTTATTTAAAATGTCACAGTCTATTTTATTAGAAGAATCAGGGAACTATAGTCTATTTGGTGCTGAGTGTCCGATATGGAATTATCCCCTACAAGCCCTTGACCAATTTGTGTTTTCTTTCCGTCATAGTAACCCCAAAGATTCTAAGCTTGTGCTAAAGAGAAATGTAAATAATGCGACGTTTAGTTAAATACCGACCGTTCGTAGTGTTCTGCAAAAATCAACTGTAATAGTTTCGACAGTGAATCATATTCCCTTGAAATCGGAACTAAGTTGCCGCTTACTTATAGCAGTAGTTCGCAAACATTTATGTATTTTGAGAAAGTTTTATTTTCTGTTTCGTTTTTTCTAACTTGTACCATAAAAATATTACTATATACCTGCGAATTTATACTTCTCGTATTTATTAAAATAAACTATATTTTTTCACATTCTAAGTACATTTTTAATCTAAATATATAATAATTATTTTTTATTAACCTCTAAAATCGATGACAAAATATTTGAATGGGTGAGCTAACGTTACACGTATGAATTAATGTTTGCGAACTACTGCTCAAAGTAAGCGGCAACTTAGTTCCGGCTTCAAGGGAATGACGTATTACGGTTGATTTTTGCAGAACACTACGAACGGTCGGTATTTAACTAAACGTCGCATTATTTACATTTCTCTTTAACACAAGCTTAGAATCTTTGGGGTTACTATGACGGAAAGAAAACACAAATTGGTCAAGGGCTTGTAGGGGATAATTCCATATCGGACACTCAGCAGCAAATAAACTATATTAATCCTGACCATAACTCGTTTTAATATTTTTTCTTACTGTACTTCGCTGTTATGTTTGGAATACATGGTGAATTAATATTAAGATTTAATTGCATACAATTTAGCTTTGAAGTGTAAAATATTTGCAGAATTCAAGTTAGGGATTACTTTTTTCGGTTTTGGTTAACTCGCTCTAGTATTCATGGGCAACATAAGTGCATATATTCATTTCTATTATCTCTGCAACATAATTACCTTTTGTGTTAGTGGTCACACGCAATATAAATCCGCATTATCTACTTTCGACAGTATTTAGGGATGTAGTGTAAATTGTAGTTTCATTCCAATGTTAATCATGTATCTTTTTGACTACCTAAACTAGAAATTCGTGAGGTACAGATCTAATGCTGTAAGATTACTTTATCAAGGATACCCATTGAATTTTACTTTCTTGTGCGCAAAGCGCCCATAAGAAATGTATTATTTTCATGAAAAATATCAAATGTTAATACCTGGTTTGGGACTGGTTGTCCTAAGCTCTAACCCGGTCGACTTTAGTTGTTATTTCGTTATGAAGTGTGCCTGATATGTACACTGTGGTAACAGAGTTAAATATTTACTTATCTACGGTTGCATCCAAAAAAGAACACACTAAAATCTGAGTTTACTCATTATTGTTTCCTTTTGCTACTGCCCAGATCTTTACTTCATGTTACTACGATCACGTGCATTCCAGTTTGAGTTCCCTTGCTCTTTACTGATTTATTACTTTCGTAAATGGTGTAGAGATTTACACACAACAGGAGAAGAAAATTATTTTGTCGTATAACGTCTGGGCAGAGAAAAAAATGACTTTGGTGCTCCAACCTCAGACCAACTTCTAATGTCTTATTTAAAATCTCTTTTACGAGTTATAACGTGCAAAAATTGATATAGGATCGATTGCATCATTTTATCGGATTACTGTTTATAAAAGCTACCTTAAATAAGTATCTGTGACTTAAACATTTAGTAATGTGCTTTAAGCTTACCAGCATCTATTTTCTTTCCTATAATGAGTTAAAATTGCTATATTTACGGCATTTACTAATGAGTATAATGGATTAATTGATATACAAATTATTCCTGTACTGCACCTAATTGCTACTTCACATATGATTTTCTTTTATGACGTACGCTTCTACATTATACGAAAATTATTTCTCTCTCATATTCACTTTTGTATTTCAAAAGTTTACTTGTTTTTAGTTCCGCTAGTTTAACGTATTAAAGTTTTCTGTAGTTATTTAGCATCCAATAAATAAAAATTAATTTCAATTAATACTCTGAGATGTACGTAATTCTGGTGATTGGTATATTTAACTCTGAACAGGGATCTGTTATTTTGCTATTTCTAAACAAATATACTGTATAAATAACGGTTTATTCTGACTGAATGCAATATGTGTGGTAACAATGATTTGATAAGAATGTTTTTCAAGTTGTAACATTTTTCTTGAGTCGTTGGCTTTCTTTTCAAAATCGCCATTACTGTGGAAGGGTGGCAATTTCTAGAAAATTTTCCTGTTTATATTTCGTAGATGTTAAGCATCAATTTTTTTTCACAATAAGGGATATAATAGAATAAGGAGGATATAATAGAAATAACTCACTCCATTTCACATTTTGGTAAGCCGTATCAGGTCTTGTTAACCTCGTTGTAATTAAAACTTCTCTTTCGGATTTCAAACGCAAAAGAATTTCCTAATACTTCTTCAAGGAAATAGAGTTAACAAATTGATTTAATCATTTACACTAATGCTCGCATTCGATCTTAGTGGTAATATATTATCACTGAATAAACACCGTTGTTCTGCTTTATATTCGTTTTAGCAATTAGGGTTCCGTACAATTGTGGTTCTGTATAATTAAGTTTCCGTACAATTATGGTTCTGTACAATTAAGATTCCGTACAACTAAGTTCCCGCATTTACATCAAGTTCATGTTTACGTCTGGTTTTGTCTTTATCGATGTAACAAGATTATCTGTTCTATATCTTTTTGGCTGATTATTTGGATTGTACTGATAGTGAACTGCGGCCAACTGTGGCTCACGTATTTGGGATTGCGTGATCGTTGAAGTTATATTTGTATTGGATCTGGTGAAATCCTGGGTACCTTGAATAATGCATAAGCCTTCGTAAACACAGGCCAGCTCTTTCCTTTACTGCATGTATAAATTGCCTTCAACAGATTTCGAATATCTACAACGAGATTAAATGCATGCATATTAATAATTCTGTCAATGAGTAGTGGTTAAACATAATACCTGTATTATAAGTTCGGTGATATTTTGATACCTGATTTCAGCTAATTTTAATTTTCTCTCATGTAGATCTGCTATATGTTAATTAAACAATTCTTTACGATTTTAACGCACACTTAACAATCAACATTTTGAACAATTTTTGTCAAAATTAGTTTGTGTCACGCCCTTAGAGAGCTCTAGTATAACCTACAATTTGGGAATAATTAATTTTGTACTCCTGTATGCGCAGTAGCTATGTTGCAACTTTTATGTTTATACCAGATGTAACTTTTTTTTATATAGCGCGATATTGAATAATGTCAATGGTAGCGCGAAGGTCGTGCTATTTTAAATGCTATTCGGTGGCTCACGTATTACATAATATACACCATTGTTTTATGGATAAGGTTGTTCGGACGAATTTCTTTTTCTAATTTAAATTGCTTAATTACTAATATTCTTTTTATTCGAGATACATTAAGTGGACTGAACAAGATTTTCCAATTGTATCTAGGTATTTGAATCAAAAAGAGGTTTGTATTCAGTTTGTTAAACGAAAGGCAAGTTGAATTATTTAATTAATTGTTTTTTTCTTTCTTGTAAATAACTGATTTAATAGGTGTATTAAATTGGCCTTTTCAGGCTAAGGTACGTAAGATCTTGCGTCGGCCGGAAGGGGTATTATTCGTTTTGGTATTATAATGATAAATTATAAATTACTGTGGACGTATTTACCAGCTCACGCCTTACCCTCGTCAAGCTTATATTGTTCTTTTTTTTTGGTATTGGGATAATACATGTATACTGTCTCTAACTTGCCTTATTTATCATTCAGATATTTATCTAACTGTACAGTAACGTTGGACTTATTGCCTCCTTAATTTAAGGAGAGAAATAAATTTACGTTTGTTGAGGGAATTGTCAATTACTATTCCTATTACTCCCTACCTGCTTTACAGGCTCTCTCCCTCTTACAAGGAATAAGAACCTATTTTCTTTTCCTTTCCTTTCCTTTTTCTTTAAAGCTTGTGGCGCCCATTTCGGTTCTTTTCTCACTAACCAAACTCTAATTTAACCTACGTTATCGTTACCTCCAAAACACCCATGCAATCCGAGTGCTCTGCGGTCTTCAGACCGTTTGATTCAGTTTTAGCCGAGCTTACTCGTTTCTCCTATATTGTGCCGTGTAGTGGTTAGACAGGTGGCATAATTTTTCGATTTTGCACGTTACAGTCCCCCCTCCCCCCGCAAGTTAAGAGTTATGTCTACTTAGGATTTATTTAACTACTATGGAGAGTGATTAGATCCTATCTCATCTTTTACCTTGGAATTAAATTAGTCTCGTTAATACTTAAAATTAAAATGTTAACTCACGACCAGTTTATAGAAAATTAAGGTAAATCAGTTACTTAAAACTAAACTTCGGTAAATTAGACAAACAAATCTCTGTGTGTTCATAGGACCGATGTTTCAAGTCTACGTTCGGTGAAAAGGCACTTATACACTTATTGTAACAATTTCAAGGGATGTTACTATTATTTCTTCAAAAGCATGAACACTTTTTGTGTTCTTGGTCAAAGGATTTGTGAACGCATCAAAAAAAGTTTACCTCAGGAGATTGACAAAACGAACTATTGATAGCGAACCAGAATATCTCTCTTCAGATTCTGAAGGTAAAAAATGAATACTTATACCAGTAGTGTCGAGTTCTGTTTCCGCTACTCCGATATACTTTTTGGCAGCGAAACCTAACCTGATCTTTTCTGGAGAAGATACTACATCGCCTGTGGAATATCTTACAGGTATTGAAGAGCTTACCTACTAACAGCTATTTGTTCTCTGCTTGCCCCGAACTACTGACACGGAAAACACATTAAGGCCCACTAAACCTTATTATCTTTATGGACGGGTGTGGTGATTTTACCTAATTCAGAACATCTTTCAGTAAACTACGATGAACGCCTACTGAGCGATATATAAGCGAGAACTATGGGTTCTTCTAAAACTATTGGGATTTACGGAGTTTCACTGCAAGGCCGGAGGACCAACAATTACAAATTTTATCGCGCAATCTTACTCACTACTATCAGAAAACAATAGCCTTCAAGATTACCTTTCTTATCGAACTCATTGGTTTGGAGAAAAAGCTGAAGCATAGCAAGTATACTATTGACAACTTCAAAACTCCACCTTGGCGACGCTATGGAAAACTTCTTGAACCTATTCTGGCTCATGTATATTTTAAATGTGACTATTTAACTTCCACTAGGATACCTAGATCTGTGGTTAAACGCATTGCTACTGCTACACTTACCTCTTCCTCTGCTTCTCCTGTACGTTTCTGGAACTGTCATAAACATGGCCACACTTTATCGAGATGTCCTGATCCTCAAAACAAATATTGTTATTGTTTCAGAAAACTTGGCTTTATAACAATGAATTGGTCTGAATCAGAAAATCGGAAACCTAACTTTTTAGTCACTAGTTAGTTACGGAGTAGACGACTAGACTCTAGTTTCCCAAATTTTGGCCGATGTATGCAGCAACCAGTTTCACACCCAGAACATTATAAAAACTGGGAAATTAAAATCCACATAAATTGAAATGTTACTTTATCAAAACTAAATTACAAAGCATCATGTTTTATGTATTGGCAGAGACAAATTAGAGATGTCACTTCAGTTAGGTAGGCTAGCTACAATAGTTGAAAGCAAGTTATTGCTTGTGTTCCGGATTTGAATTTGCATTGAGGTGTTGCGGGAAGTGTTGGAAAGGATCTTAACTATTTCTGTTCGGTAAACACATTTAAACACATTCTCCTACCTCGGACCCTATCTTACTGTGTTTTCGCCACACCTTAAAGGGACTGTTGGATAGTGTACACTATTGGTTACATTCTTCTTCCTTTTACTTTGAAACAAAAAGCTGTCGTAGTGGGCGTACTACTGCTACCTGAAGTATCAAAAGATCTTGGGCATCGATTTCTGGCGAGCCATAAATTTTTACCGGGCGTCGTTACGGCTAACGGTTTTCGGCAGACATCCTTCTATCAAATTTATCTCTAAACACAAATTCTTCTTGAACTAACTTCTTTTGAACAGTCGTCTCTACAATCACGTCTCGCTACTGCCCTCCCTGCGAATTCTAATTCAATTGGGTGCACTTTACCGAAGACTAGCAAAATGTTAGCCCGTCTCAAAACTAAAGTACTTAGGGTATGTGGACAATAAGCATGGGCTCTTGGTCTTGATCCAGAGAAAGTGGCAGCAACTATTTCTGTACCTACAGCGTCTATGGTTACCGACTTGAAATGGCAAGGTAGTATTGGCGTTACATCCCAAACTGTTTCTTTGAGTGTACCATTGAGAACTCTCACTTGAAGAAATGTTTCTTTTGTTTGGTCCCCAGAATGTCATAAATATTTATATAGTATATATATATATATATATATATATATATATATATATATATATATATATATCTATCTTTCATACCAACTTGACAATCCTGAGCCATATATAGGGCTCAGGACGGTTTAACCTTATAAACATATCCACTCATCTATCCCGACGTAATTAACAAAAAAAATGGCTCCACTTGTATAGAATCGTCAAAATTTAGTTTTTAAATTTTCCATGTGGGGGCGCTTACATTAATACTGGGGTATATGTGTATCTGAAATTTTTATAACCTTCCTGAGCCACTAGATGTGGCAACATTGACTCAATTTAATTTTTGTCATTTTCATGGTGTATTTAAATGCCCGCGCATGTTGCGATTCGGTGCATAATACGTGTATGCAGTTTGTAGTTACCTATTTGAAATACTCTTACATTTGCCATACTCCAAAGATGTAACTACATTATTACTAAGATTGCCGCTAGAAAATCAACATGGTTAATAATATGCTTTTATAATTGTAATCTCTTGCTTGCATCATAATATGAGTAAAATTATATTTTCCGAAGTAACAAATTTTGATTATCGTTTTATAGTCTAACCATGCATGTCTTAATTTCAAGCTGAGTGTGCATAAACTTGCTCAGTGTGTTAAATAAGCGTTTAGAGTTAAATGTTACATGTTTATGAATCCTCAAACAATAATTGATGCTGCTAAATCTGCCTTTAAAAGAGTATTAAACTTAAAAGTGTATTAAACTTTTTAATAAACAAAATCCGTTGGGTTTTCTAAAATTTGCATCTGTTGTTTAATTTTAATCTGAGAAAGAATTTTTAAGTTTTTGTTAAGCTTTTGGATTAGGTAATCATTTATTTACAAAACAAACGTAATTCTTAAGTAAGTCTTTTTAGTATTGTTTATTTATTATTTTAATATTATACTGCTAATTATCTAAATGTACTGCACATAAAAAAATTCTTTTGTTTTATAGGAAGCGGATATATAATATTCAATGTATAAACACATTACTGATACCGAAAAAACTAAAGAGCACGTCACGTAACACACAGACAAAAAAAAATTATCACATTGGGCTAGTAATCCCTTAAAATCTAATACAAATTTAGATCCAATTGTAAGGAAAAGCCCAGGTGATCACATTGTATCAAAACTATTTGAAAAGATACATTTTTTTGTTTTTGAAAAACAGTTAATGAGTTTCAGCATCTCACCACAGAGGCTCTTTTTTTAGCAATGGTTACTGAATGACGTTTTAAACTGAGCTACGGCTTGGCCTTCTTCTTCAGTCATCAAAGCCACTAGATAGTGTTAACTTAATTTGGTAAAAAGACTTCATTTCTCCGTTCTATTAATTGTTGCTTTAAATTTGATAAAACCATGTATACTTCTACCATTAAAGATTTTTCAGATTCCACTTGCAGCATGTATTTATGAAATGTATAAGTTTGCGAGTGAAGAAACCATGGCCAAACTTCAACATTAACGAACTCATAAAATTCTTTTAATTTATTGTTCAACTCAAACAGTACAAATGTAGAAATAGCCATAGATTGTCACAATAATTCCTGGATGTCAATAGACAAGCAGAGAGTCTTCTAATGTTTGAATACAGTTATGAATGATGTGAGCAGCACATTTCATCCCAACTAAAAGTCTTTTAAGTAACTCCTGAATTTTATGAAAGACGTTATTTTGGCCATGTCTTGCTGCTCCTCCAAAATTTCAATTTGTGTTGTTAGTGCACAATGCTATTACTTTTGTTGTAAATTCGTATTTTTCACCCGTTTTAATAATATATTCGGATACAATGTCTGAAGCTTCATCTGGAAGATCTTAAATTTCCAAAAGTTGTACTTGAATGCCCTTGTCTTTCATAAAATATCTTACGAATACAGGACAAATTTTTACGCTCCTGTGATTTGAACAGTATGATGGTTACAAAATTGACCGTTCCAAGATCATTTTTTATGGAGCTTAATGATACCTTTTGTAAAATGTAACACACAATACTTTCAGATTTGGTTCTAGTATGCAAATTGTTGTTGGAAGCAACTGTTTATTAGCTTACTGGTGCAATCCACAGAACAAAACGACGGATTGTGGATTACGTTGTGGTATGACCAAGTACATTCAATCTCAGCTAGCCTTTGTTGTTCATTTACAAATGTGTCTTACGAAAAAAAGACGAGATGTTGCTACTACTAGAAGCAGCAATATCTGCCTTTTTACAATTAAGCGGTTATATGTGTTGAAGAATACCCTCTTTACCACCATGTGCAAGTGAAAACTGTGCACAACATTTTAAGCACCCTACATCACTATCTGAGGTTGTCTTTTTAATAAATGGATATTCACTTTCCAAATCTCTATTAAATGTACTCTTTCTTTTTGGCATTTTCTGATTTTCTACCGTGCCAGATACAAACTCACTACAACAATTGTTTATTTAAAAAAGTTATTTATTAACACTTAACCTTAATTAATGAACTATTTACACCCACCGGTGTATTTATTTTCCGCACGTACAAGACACCGTCGTGGCGTTTTTTTCGCGCTAGACTTGGTACTTAATACTGCCTCATAAGCGGGATCGCGCGCTATTTATTAAAGTCGACAAAGTCTCGTAACTTGTGATATCATTCTATTGTATCTTATCTGAAGGTTGCACCATCTTTTACGTGCTTTCTAGACTTTGATTAATATATGAAACATCTGAAACGACAAAAAGGTGACTTCCTTATAAATACGAAACATTACGTAATTTATTCAAATAACTACATATACGAAATGAAATTTTAAAAAGGACTGTCTCGTATAATACGGGATGAATGGTCATCTTATGTTACTATTGCGCTTTTGCAAATGCTATGGGATACGAAAATTAGTAGTTATTATTATGAAAGTTAAGGGTGCAATGGATGGAGCGCTCATAAATTGTAAAAATAAGGTAATACATGTAGTGTAGAAAATGATTTTTGCACTCGTGAGAGTCAAAGTTTATGATCACTACAAAAGTTATTTTCCGTACTGGTACCTACCGGATGGCAGGTACCTACTGCTTTGCTAAAATAGACAATTTTTCTTAAAAATAACTGAAATATGTTACAATTTATCCAGGAACTAAGACTGTTTTTTATTTCCTAAATAAATAATGACTATAAAAACTTACTCACGTAGGAATTTACTATAAATCAAAAAATCAAACTCGTTGCTATGATACTTACTTCATTCTCGACTAACATGGTTATACTGACTTCCGTAAAAATTGCAACACCTAGAATTGGTTGAACGATTTTATTGAAATTTTCGTCCACGATGTCATTTATTAGAACAAACGATTAAAATTTGAATAAAATCTAGCTAGTAGTTTTTTTTTCCTTTGCACTTAGTAACAATAAATTTGAAGAAATAAACCAATCAGTGTGTAATTAACTGTCAATTTTGCAAATTGTTTGTTCACAATTTCGTTCTAAACTTGAGAATAATGCCAAGAGTACGTCAACATCAACATTCTTCCCAATTGAACGTGGCCGTATTATTGGCATGAGAGAGGCCAGACTTTCTCTAAGAGAAATTGCTCGTCGTGTAAACCGAAATGTTACAATGGTATTGAGATGTTAGGCAACAACGTCGCCGTGGATCTGGACGTCCCCGCAGGATTACAGATCGCGAAGAACCTCGCTTAAGATTTTTGGCCACAAGAGACAGATTTTCAACAACTCGATCGATTGCAAATGATTGGATGAGAGGTGTAGGACCCAGAATGTCAATGTCATCTGTTTATCGCCGGATAAAGTCTTATGGGCTGCGTTCATATCGTCCATTTTTATGTCTTCCTCTTACACCACTTCACCGTCTACGTAGGCTAGAATGGAGCAACGAAAGAGTGAATTGAGCACAAGAATGGCATCGAATTGTGTTTAGTGACGAGTCCCGATTTTGCTTGCGGGCCTACGATGGTCGCAGGAGGGTCAGACGGATGCGTGGAGAACGCAATACAGTCCTCACAGAAGGAGTGATGCTATGGGGTGAAATATGTTACAGTAGCAGATCACCCTTGGTCTTCATTGATGGCAACTTAAAGACCGCTGGTTATATTGCCAATGTGCTAGAACCCGTTGCGCTTCCATATCTTCAGGGGCTGGAAAATCCCATTTTCCAACAGGATAATGCGCGCTCCATACTGCAAGGCCTACAACACGTTTTTTGGAAGAAGCTAACATTGCCGTCCTCCCATGGCCTGCTCGCTCGCCTGATTTGTCGCCCATTAAACATGCATGGGATGAGGTCGGTAGAAGACTGGGTAATTTACCACACCCTACAGATAACTTACACGATCTCCGGCTACGGATTCAAGAAGCTTGGGTTGATATAGCACAGGCAGCTATAGGCCACTTGATACCACGCCGTCTAAATGAGTGCACAACAAATCGTGACGGAGCAACTCATTATTGAAAAAAAGATTTTTAGTTTTTGTTCTTTTGTTTTCAAATTTCAATCGTTTATTTGTTCTAATAAAAGACATCGTTGACCAAAATTTCAATAAAATCGTTCAATAAATTTTAGGTGTTGCAATTTTTATGGAAGTCAGTATATTTAAAGTTATTGACGAATACCCTGAAATCTGTTAAAAGCTAGGTAAACGTCTGCGCGAGTACAAAAAATCGTACATATACCTCCGGAGCGAAAATGGAATTTTTCCTTTTCGCCCTCGGGGTACAAAATTGGTACGTACATCCCTGGAGCGAAATGCCCTTTTTCGATTGGTGCATTATACAAATTGCACCGCGGATAAACTAATGTATTTCTCTCCCTTGATGCACGTATAATAATACCATAGTAATATGTTTAAAACAATACTTTAAAATACGAAATTAGAAGCTACATCAAAAGGTTTTTTCAGCTATTACCTTTTCATGTAAACATGCGAACTTTTATACCATTAACATGGAAAGCAGCTGTGAGTAAGTACTCATTCCTAAAGAAAGTATCCGATATTTGGAATTTGCTAACAGTACTAACATACTTGCAGTTTTCAAAGCCAGGTAAACGTATAGAGGTTGGTTTGGTGTACCAATGCACACTCAATCGTAAAACATTATCTTTCCAGTATTAAATATACAAAACCTGTATGCAGTACTAGCTTTTCTTACTCTGTGTTATACTAATTATTACAGATTTATATTGCTTGTTATCAGAAATTCTTTTCATGATAAAATAATCATATAAAGAATTGTTTACCGTACTACTTAGATAACGGAGCTGTATATAATGGGATCAACATCAGATGGAAGAGGTTGCTGTTCAGGAAAGTACTAATTATGGACATATACACAAGTTTTTATTAAAAACATTGTTGATGTATATTTATGGATATTATTATTCAGGACATTAACTAATGTACTATACGTATTCAAAAAAGCATAGGATTGCGGTTGACGTATGGAACAGAATGGTATGAAACATCAAAAGGTTCAAGAAAGATAGAACGATCTATATATATATATATATATATATATATATATATATATATATATATATATATATATATATAACTATAGAAATTGGTTTAGTGAACGAACAAAGTTCAATTTAATAATCATTAATTGTATTGTATTAAAATTAACTTTTAAAGTACATACAGTAAAAGATTAACTCGAGTGGGACTTAAACCCACGACCTCCACTTTGCTAGAGTGGGGCTCTTCCGTCTGAGCTATCGAGGAGGAAGTCACAATCGATTCAAGTTAGAATCGATTGTGACTTGCTTAACAATTAACAATCAGTCACGTGTTGTCATGTGCGAAACCTTAGCGAATTGCTAATGAAATGAATTCTTATGACAATGTTTATGATTGCATTGTTATATAAAGAGGATTTATAGCATTTATATAACATTAAGTCGGAAATGACCGCTTACTTAAATCTTAAGCTGTACATTTTTGTTTTTTGAAACACATCTGGCATGTTTTGAATTTTTATACTACTGTACCTCTTTGTTGTTTTATATACCCCGCGCTACCGTGGCAAAGAATATAGTCACGGTAAAGTCTTTTCCGTTGTGGGGGTGAAATTGTTAGAGAGAGACAAACTTAACATACCAACTTCCATAATAACCCTGATAATTACAAATGATATCTATGTTAGTGAAATACGCGTTGTTGGGTTGTTAGAACTGCCGAATAAATTACTATGTTGTCAGCTCTTCTGTTTACACATAACTTCTAATTTTGACGTTTTCCACATTTTGAGATTTTCGATAAGCTTCTCGATATTATACATGACTACTTTAAAATGTTACAATTGCTTAATCATCGCAAAATGATCTAAGAACTGTTAAAAGTATTGTTACTTAGTTGAGAACGAGTATTTCCATCAAAAACTAATTTTCAAAATAAATGTAAACAATATAACCTAAGTATTATGTTGACGTCGAATTTCATACGTTTGGCAACAATGTCAAGCGCTGACGTTTATCCCCACATTGGAAAAGAGTTTGCCGCGACTCTATACGACTTCATTAGTTCCCTACATTATTTGTTATTGCAAAACGTTTACGTGTTTGAGTATTTGCGCTTCTAGTTTACATTACGATTATAATGAGTTTTCACACTCGTTAAAGGAACCGTACTTTCTTTCTATAAATATACATGTACTACAATTCTACTGGTTCAATTATTATTTGTTTAATATTAATTCAAATGTTCACAAAACTTACGGCTATTTTATCTAGATCGATCAAAATATTGTACCAAAATAATATTTAGAGAAGTCATTATTTTAATATGACAATTTTGAAGTTAATCAAAGCAGCAAATAATATACATTTATTATCCAAGTAACCTCAAAATTGACATATCTTGTTGGAAGTTAAGGCTAGGCTTGATGTAAAACTAATGTGGGGCCTCTATAACGCCAAGTTCAATCGCTGTCTTTCCTTTATGGTGTATAGGATGGTTGTTGTCAATTGCATGCTGGAATATTGCAGAATTACGGATTGTCGTTGATCTTTTATTCAAGCGAGGGATGATACCTAACTACTAACAACAACGAACAAAGAGGTGACGTTGGGTTTTTCCCAACGGCACCACTGATTTGACCAACCATAATATTAGCAGTGTAAGTGTAATTTGTTTCCAGCTATCATGTACCGTTTATGTAACAACCTAAAATAAACTGATTTCGCAAAAGAACTTTACCACACTGCAGCACTCAAATGAAGCACCGCAGAAACAAATTATACGCCGTGAGATATGCAATTGTTGTCCTCTATCTTCTGATGAGTCGGTTCTGAGGACTGAGAAAGAGAAAAAAAGAAAGGAGAGAGGGAAAAAGAAGGGAAGGAAGGAGAGGGAGAAAGGGAGAAGGAAGAGAGAGGGAGAAGAGGAGAGAGAGGAGAGGGAGAGAAAAAGGAGAGGAGAGGGAGAAGAGAGAAGAGGGAGAGGGAAGGGAGAGAGGAAGGGAGAGAGAGAGAGGGAGAGGGAGAGGGAAGAGGAGAGAGGGAGAGAGAGGGAGAAGAAGAGAGAGAGAGAGAGGAAGAGGAGAGGGAGAAGAGGAGAGAAAAGAGAGAAGAGGGAGAGGGAGAGGGAGGGAGAAGGGAGAAGGGAGGAGAAGAGGGAGAGGGAGAGGGAGAAGGGAGAGGGAGAGGGAGAGGGAGAGGGAGAGGGAGAGGGAGAGGGAGAAGGAGAGAGAGAGGGAGAGGAGAGGGAGAGGAGAGGGAGAGGAGAGGGAGAGGGAGAGGGAGAGGGAGAGGGAGAGGGAGAGGGAGAGGGAGAGGGAGAGGGAGGAGGGAGAGGGAGAGGAGAGAGGGGAGAGGGAGAGGAGAGGAGGGAGAGGGAGAGGGAGAGGGAGAGGAGAGGAGAGGGAGAGGGAGAGGGAGAGGGAAGAGGGAGAGGGAGGGAGAGGGAGAGGGAGAGAAGGGGAGAGGGAGAGGAGAGGGAGAGAGGGAGAGGAGAGGGAGAGGGGAGGGAGAGGGAGAGGGAGAGGGAGAGGGAGAGGGAGAGGGAGAGGAGAGGGAGAGGGAGAGGGAGAGGGGAGGAGAGGGAGGAGAGGAGAGGAGAGGGGAGGGAGAGGGAGAGGAGAGGAGAGGAGAGGGAGGGGAGAGGGAGAGGAGAGGGAGAGGGAGAGGGAGAGGGAGGGAGAGGGAGAGGGAGAGGGAGAGGGAGAGGGAGAGGGAGAGGGAGGGAGAGGGAGAGGGAGAGGGAGGGAGAGGGAGAGGGAGGAGAGGAGAGGGAGAGGGAGAGGGAGAGGAGAGGAGAGAGGGAGAGGGAGGAGAGGGAGAGGGAGAGAGGGAGGGAGGGAGAGGGAGAGGAGAGGGAGAGGGAGAGGGAGAGGAGAGGGAGAGGGAGAGGAGAGGAGAGGAGAGGGAGAGGGAGAGGAGAGGGAGAGGGGAGAGGGAGAGGAGAGGAGAGGGAGAGGGAGAGGGAGAGGGAGAGGGAGAGGAGGATCCTTTCTCTGACTAACCAATTCCACCTTATGACGTGGTGCCCCATAGGTAAGGTATGTCGTGTATAGGGTTACGAAGGAATACCAGGTAAGAGTAGAGTCACGTGCTGACCACTTCAGACTTATTTTTGTTAGGAAGATATTAAGGAAGAGTATTAGAGACAGGAAGGATATTCACCTTTTATTTGAATATGACGACATTGTATTCTTTTTAGTCTATTTGGAGAAAAATTTAAACATACTATTCAATATGCTTAGCTATAAGTGTAAATTGTAAATTGTTCCTTTTCTTTATGTTTTACCATAATTAAAATTAAAAGATATTCTACGTACCCAGAAAACAGCAAAATTAATGAATCTGTAATAGTCTGCCAATATTTAGCAACCAACACAAAAGTGCGTAAATATACGAGTAAAATATAATGCTCAGCTTTTCGCTTCGTTTACGTTTTAAAGAAAACAATGTGTGGCAATTACTTTTCGTCGAGTTTGCGCTACCAACATTTATACCTACTAGAATGTGAATTTTAATCTGCTCTATGTGGTCAAGTTTAGATTAGCAAAGTATAATTAAATCCCCTACCAAAACAACGCTTCACGTATGAGTTTTAATGTGGGACAACTTTATCCAATTCTGTTGCTTTATAAATTCATAAATGTAAATTGGAAGAAATAATTATAGGTAATGTTACATAGTACAATGGTGCAACTATTGTTTAGCATACTTCCTTCAGGATAATAATACAGTACACTTGAACTGTTTTTGATTTTAAGCTAATGGTAATTCATACCATGTTTCTTGAATTAGAAAATTAATTGCACTATTTCGATTACTTTTATCTTCCAGGAATACGTTTATAGAAAATTTCAGCGATGGTAAAAAATGGTCTAAACAACATTACTGCATATGCATAACGTCAAAAAATTTATTACTGGTATTCCAAAATATACACATTTGCAAAAGGAGATTAATGATATATAATACTTAACAGTATTGTTTTTTCTAACAAGTTATTTTTATATATTTAGTGATCTTTCCGACGTTTCATATAGATATCTCGAATACTAGCGTATATAGAGAGAGAGTTAAATGTGGAAAGAATTGCAGTTTTACCAGCTCAGTTTAACAACCTTCTCGTTGTTGTTGGAATAAATACATGACTAGCTAGGTAACTCGCAAAAACGATTGTTGCGTCATTTCGTTCAGTGTCTGTGGTTTTGTTATTATTCGCTTTAGAAAAAAATGGAAGAAGTTGCAGGTAATTATTTATATAATAATTCAGGCTTTATTTAATCTATAATTCTAGAGTTCTCACACAATACTGGCGTTTTTTCTATTAGAAACCGTGGTTGGCCATGAATTTTTCGACGATATACCTCTTGATATGTTATTTCTATAAATAAAATTGAATTATGGCATTGTTTTTATCATCAAACATAGTGCGAGATGGAAACCATATTGATAGACGCAATTAACAATTATTGACAGATGCAAGTCATTCAATTCTAATTCAAGTTGACTGAAGCTTCGTAAATTATTAATATGCATTTCTCTGATCGAGAACAGCGTTATATGATGAGTGTTTCATTTTGTGTCCAAAATGCAGTACAAGCGATAGAACCTACGTTTAGGAGACTGTATGACAATTTGGGAGAGTATGGTTCATTCCGTAATCCAAATAATATTGCAAGAGGCATAATGAAACAGACAGAGGTAAAGGTGTAATGCAAAATCCATCGATTTCAACCCGACAAATTAAAACGGAAGCAAGCATATCACATTGCACTACTACACGAATACTTGAAAACCGTTATATTCATCGCTATAAACTATCAGTTGCTGAAATACTATATTGTGATGACTACGAAAGACATACAGAATATTGCACTTGGTTTACAAACATGTGTGAAGCTGACCCACATCTTACAGTTAAAGTTCTGTGAACGGATGAAACACGAATTACAAAGGGTGTTTGCAACGAAAACCGACAAATTCTGTTTTAAAAGGCGTAACCTTTGTACTAATGATAATGGTGGACCTCTTGAACATCTTTAGTCTTAAGTTCATATTTGTTTCTTTAATTACGTTGCTTTGGTATTAATTCGTATACATCCGAATTTCCATTCTTGTTTCTTATCGTTTGATATTCTATGTTTGTTAGTTTCTCAGAAATTTTTATTTAAAATAATGCACCATCAACATTGTAACATTTCGCACCAAAATAATTGAAGAGTTAAGTGGGTTTTACAAAAAATCCACTTACCGCACACATAAAATGGGCAAGTGACAGTTTGTCACTTAACCCCGACGTTGGCCCAAAAACCATAAAAATGGTTAAATGGTTAAATTAGTAAGTCATAAAAGAGGTATGTGCATGTTCTTTAACAAAAATTGTGAATGAAAGAGGTATGTACCCAATAACCAATTTTAAGTATTAAAATTTGCAGTTACCTCCTTCAACCGATAGCTATCACCAGTGGTTAATAGCTGTTTCTTTTATCCACCCAAATAAGTAAATAGTTTTAAAACAGCGATTAACCTACAAGCGTGTTTTCATTAATCTCTCGCAAAATACAATAGCGATATTTTAATAATGTAATGACCATGCCTTCACGAAGTACATCAATTCTGGAAAAAGCAGTAGTAATATGTAGTTTACCTAAAAGTTAAGGTGGTATTAGTAAAATGAGTATTTAAAGTTAATCTAATAAATGCATCGACATTCATCGAAAACTTTGGAAAGTCTGAATGATGAACAGTGTGATTTGTCAGAACTAACGGTATGTTTTAAAAAGTAGTGAACTATTATTACACGTGTATTAACTGTTATTTTCTCACGGTTTTTTGGAAGTTAAAAATGCCTGGATATTGTCAACATCACCGTACCTAAGGCTGCTTAGTTTCTGGCGGTACGTTTCTTATACATTTTTATTTTATTATCCTTACAGCTGGCCCATCAAGATCCTGTCGCAGAGAGCCCATGTTGGCTTTGAAAGAAAAACTAGCTAATGGTAAGATACTATGCTCATTAAAAAAGAAAAACTTGTAAAAACAAATTTATTCCTGAAAACTTTCTTAAGGTATAGGAAACCTGCTCTGAGGACTATTAAGATATCGATGAATGCCAAATCGAATATAGTGATGAAAAACAGACAAAAAGAAAAAGGTGTTTAAACTTGTTACGGTCGAAAATGAAATTAACACGGAAGGTAACAAATAATGAAAGTGCATCGGACTAGCTCGGTGGGACAGAGGGCCGTGGGCGTGTTTTTGAATTTAAAAATACTGAAAGTGATTAGTCGTATTGTCGAAAGTCGCAAATAAGGGTGTGTCAATTTAGAAATAGCGTTACGCTCAGTGTTGACGCTTGAGGTATGCCGTTTTCCAGGATCCTGGGAGATGAAAGATCCACTCGAACCCTAAAGAACCGTTTCTCCAGAAAGGAGGAAATGAATTTAGGTAAGTTTCCCCTGAAGCCTCAGTCACATAATGTTTGTAATATTCCATGTCTCCATGTCATATCGAAAGCCTTTTCAACGTCGAAGAAAAGCGCGACGGCATGGTGTTTGCGTGAAGAGGCTTCCAGAACGGCATTTTGTAGATGTACAAGATGGTCTACTGTTGATCGAAATGTTTCTGTATCCTGCTTGGAAGTTTGATGAAAGTCCGCGTCCACGTTGAATTAAAGACATTGAGAAGCAGCACCTTGTATTCTTCGGTAAGGTTTCGTAGCATTTCATACTTTATCATTATCATATCTGTACCAGGTGAAGAAGCCTTGTTAATTTTAAGAGCGTTCCCTAGCTCACTGATAGAGAACGGTACGTTATATTCCTTGCTATTTCTGCCTGTAAAATCTAGCTTGACTTCTCTTTCAGATCTTGTACCTTCAAAGGTGTCACTATAATTTTCCGAACTACGGGCTCATTGAAACTGGTCGGCTAACAGTTCGGCAACCTGTTCAGGGTTATTAGTTACAGAGTTATTGTTTTGTAACTGTATAGGGCATGCTACGTACCTGCCAGATATAGTTTTTATTTTATTCCTAACTTGCGAGTTAGTTGTGTCGCGTGTTATAGAAGATACAAAGAGACTCCACGAATCTCCTTACTTTGTAAAATGATTCGTCTGGCAGATGCCCGTGCTTTTTAAACGCTATTAGATTGACGTCAGATGGATGTTTTCGAAAAAGTTAAGTTCCAGTTTCTTAATTTGTATTACTTCGGTTACTTTTATATTCCACCATGGTACTTTGTGTTTAATTCGTTTCCCTTCACTTTTAGGGGTGGCAACGTTGGCTGCGTTTATAATGCTACTGGTAATAGTATGTATGAATCGCGAAACAGGGTATTGGTCAATGGGTGCAGTGAGGTGAGCTTTGAAGGTTTCCCACCGCGCCTCAGATATTTTCCAACGAGTTGCGGTGTTTAGTTCCAATTATAATGGGGAAATGGTCGCTGTGGTAGAGATCATCGCATACTTGCCATGAGAATTAAGTAGCGATGCGGGCAGATACCATGGTTATATCTATGGCAGAGAAAGCGTTGGATCTGGCGCAAAGTTGATTATTATCAGTGTTTAACAGAAATAGTTTATTTATATCCATTATGCTTTGTAGTGCTTCCCTAATGGCATCAGTGCGTGCTGATCCCCATAAACCACTGTGTTCATTGAAATCCCCAAACAGCATATATGGACTAGGTAGCTGAGTTATAATGGCTTGGATGTCATGTTCCTGCCAATTACTATTTGGTAAATATATATTGCAAACCACCAGATTTATTGGTGCAGGTCTTCTCGAATAAGTACTGCAACTACGCCTCTAGCTCTTAAGTTAGAAACAACATCCTTCCTAATAAACTTATACCTACGTAGAAAGTAAGGCTGATTTGGTTTTAAATGAGTTTCCTGGAGGTATAATACCATTACAATTCCATTGTACTGTTGGACCCATAATTGATGATTTGTTAAAATGTAATTGATAAATGTCTAAAATATCAATTAACCAATAAATAAATTAGGTCAAGTACGAATAAATATAAAAACAACTATGAATATAAAAGACGGCACATGTTAACATTTACTAAAAATATCACAGTTTAAATACATCACAGATATGTAGATAAAATATAAATATGTGATATCACAGATAGGTAATCACAGTTGGTATTTAGTACTATTCCTCATTGCCTGAGGCATTCGAGGTAGGTTTCCTCAGTTTGCTCTTTGGCCACCCTACTTTTTCTTGTGGTTTTGTCTGAGGTGCGTTTGACCCCGTTGACGTATAGTCTTCCTCAGACACGGATCCTCGTTTTTCGGTATTGCGTTTTCGCTTTTCCTTGTTTTGGAGGGTTAAACATTGAGGAGATGGTGGTATAAATACACTAAGTTGATTATTATCAGCTGATTTCTGTATTAACGCGCGATTTCCCCAATTAAAACAGGTAAAATCTCTTTGGCTAGGGCTGGGACTTCAACCCTAGATGGTACAGCAGCATTTGACGTAGCTGCTATGGTATAAGTTACTACCACGGTATTCGTAGATGTTACAATTTTTCTTTTAGCTTCCAGGTACGTAATATTTTCTTTTACCCAGACTTCCTGGACACGCACACGCACACGCACACACACACGTACACGCACACGTACGTAATATTTTCTTTTACCCGGACTTCCTGGATGGCACTTTCCTGTTTATATATCGGGCAGTTCGAGGCTCGAGTAGAATGATCCCCACTACAGTTGACGCATGTGATGGGTTCCACACATGGAACACCAACGTGTGTCGATCTACCGCAAACACATAAACCCTCCTCTAATGCATACCTAGAAGAAGTGTGCCCAAACTTGTTGCACCGAAAGCACCTCATCGGAGGTGGTACGTATAAACAAACACTCAGAGAATAGAATGCAACCTTAATTGTTTTCGGTAATATTGGGTTGTTAAAAGTTAATACATGGTTTGGAGTATCCACGAGTTCCCCATTCCTCCTAACTTTAGTTCTCCTTACCTCAATTACTTTTTGACCACTTAATTACTCGCAAATATCATCAATTGAACAATTTAGTAAATCGTGGCAAAAAATAACCTCTAGACACATTCATGGTCTTGTGTGCAAATACTTCAATTTCAGTCCCTAGTTTTGTAGTATCTAAGACCCTTCCTGATTGTTTATTCGTAGTAGTTTCAACTAAAATACCGTCTCTCATTTTATTCGTCATCTTTAATGCTCCATACAATTCATACAAAGATTCTTGAATATAAAATGGATTAACCTTATCAAAATTCAATCCATCCTTTCTCTTTAGAACCAAGAACCGGGGCAAAGCCTCTGTCACTGGGTTCCTATTTTCGGCCTCCGGCACCTCCATGTTTAAAGAGCTGGCACTCTTCGTGTGGATTTGACTTGGCCCATATCAACGTTCCCACGAATAGGGACCAACGAAGCTCCCGTGAGTGAGTGGGCCACATGTGGGGGGGGCTTAATACCATGGAGAGGCCACAGTTTCATCCACAGGCGTTTCAACGCTAGCGACCAGGCTTCCCTCTGGCTATGTCTAGGTTTCCGCTTGCGCAATCCCATCAGCACCTAAAACTGCCAAACGACCTTGGGATTAAGGGATTTTTTATAGAGGCTACCTTCCTCGGAGTGCGGGCTGTCAAGCGAAGACCACTGACCGCTAGCTGTACAACGCTTCCTAGCCACGCCCTGCTAGAGTCTCTGAAGTACAGTTCGCAGTTGCGGTATTAGGAGACGGCTAGCGCCCAGCCGCCCCCAGCTAGGACATCATGGACTAGCCACACCCGTATACGCTTTTTACGGCGCATGGCAGAAAAAGGAAGAGGTCTCTCAGCTATCGCTGGGGAGCCTTAAGAGAACAAAAGTTGGAGCAAGGGTGCTCCGACAGAAAAGAGTTAAAGTAAGGGCAGCCACTCAGAACTAGCATAAGAAAAGCCTACTTCCAGCTAGGAGGACTCAGGGTTGCTATCCCTTACCTCGTTAGATACAAGGCCCCACGTGGACTAGTCTGCGACACCGTATTTACTAGAGCTCATATTTCGGTGTTCGCCTTGCATCACTTACCATCATTTGCAAGGTCATTCCCCTATCCGCCACCTGGGAACGGGCCTAGTAGGTAGTCCAACTATTAGGTTATATTATATTGCATTATATTATATTATACTATGTTGTATTGTATTATGTAGTGTTGTGTCGTGTTGTATTGTGTTGTGTTGTGTTGTGTTATGTTGTGTTGTGTTGTGTTGCGTTGCGTTGCATTGCACTGCACTGCACTGCACTGGACTGCACAGCACTGCGTTGCTTTGCTTTGCTTTGCTTTGCTTTGCTTTGCTTTGCTTTGCTTTGCTTTGCTTTGCTTTGCTTTGCTTTGCTTTGCTTTGCTTTGCTTTGCTTTGCTTTGCTTTGCTTTGCTTTGCTTTGCTTTGCTTTGCTTTGCTTTGCTTTGCTTTGTCTTTGCTTTGCTTTGCTTTGCTTTGCTTTGCTTTGCTTTGCTTTGCTTTGCTTTGCTTTGCTTTGCTTTGCTTTGCTTTGCTTTGCTTTGCTTTGCTTTGCTTTGCTTTGCTTTGCTTTCTTTGCTTTGCTTTGCTTTGCTTTGCTTTGCTTTTGCATTGCTTTGCTTTGCTTTGCTTTGCTTTGCTTTGCTTTGCTCTGCTCTGCTCTGCTCTGCTTTGCTCTGCTCTGCTCTGCTCTGCTCTGCTCTGCTCTGCTCTGCTCTGCTCTGCTCTGCTCTGCTCTGCTCTGCTCTGCTCTGATTTGCTTTGCTTTGCTTTGCTTTGCTTTGCTTTGCTTTGCTTTGCTTTGCTTTGCTTTGCTTTGCTTTGCTTTGCTTTGCTTTGCTTTGCTTTGCTTTGCTTTGCTTTGCTTTGCTTTGCTTTGCTTTGCTTTGCTTGCTTTGCTTTTGCTTTGCTTTGCTTTGCTTTGCTTTGCTTTGCTTTGCTTTGCTTTGCTTTGCTTTGCTTTGCTTTGCTTTGCTTTGCTTTGCTTTGCTTTGCTTTGCTTTGCCTTGCCTTGCCGTGCCCTGCCCTGCCCTGCCCTGCCCTGTCCTGCCCTGCCCTGCCCTGCCCTGCTCCCGCCCCGCCTCGCCTCGCCTCGCCTCGCCTCGCCTCGCCTCGCTTCGCTTCGCTTCGCTATCTTATCGTATCGTGTCGCATCGCATCAAATCGCATCGTATCGCATCGCATAGTATCGTATCGTATAGTATCGTATCGTATCATATCGTATCGTATCTTATCGTATCGTATCGTATCTTATCGTATCCTATCGTATCGTATCGTATCTTATCGTATCCTATCGTATCGTATCGTATCGTAACGTAATGTATCGCATCGCATTGCATTGCATCGCGTCGCATCGCATCGCATCGTATCGTATCTTATCGTATCGTATCGTATCGTATCGTATCGTATCGTATCGTATCGTATCTTATCGTATCCTATCGTATCGTATCGTATCGTAACGTAATGTATCGCATCGCATTGCATTGCATCGCGTCGCATCGCATCGCATCGTATCGTATCGTATCGCTTCGAATCGTATCGTATTGCGTCGAATCGCATCGCATCGTATCGTATCGTACCGCATCGTATCATATTATACAGTATCGTATGGTATCGTATCGTATCGTATCGTATCTTATCGTATCGTATCGTATCGTATCGTATCGTATCGTATCGTATCGTATCGTGTAGTATAGTATAGTATCGTATCTTATCGTATCGTATCGTATCTTATCGTATCCTATCGTATCGTATCGTATCGTAACGTAATGTATCGCATCGCATTGCATTGCATCGCGTCGCATCGCATCGCATCGTATCGTATCGTATCGCTTCGAATCGTAAGTTATCGTATCGTATCGCATCTTATCGTATCGTATCGTATTGCGTCGAATCGCATCGCATCGCATCGTATCGTACCGCATCGTATCGTATTATATAGTATCGTATGGTACCGTATCGTATCGTATCTTATCGTATCGTATCGTATCGTATCGTATCATATCGTATCATATCGTATCGTATCGTATCGTATCGTATCGTATCGTATCGTATCGTGTAGTATAGTATAGTATCGTATCTTATCGTATCGTATCGTATCTTATCGTATCCTATCGTATCGTATCGTATCGTAACGTAATGTATCGCATCGCATTGCATTGCATCGCGTCGCATCGCATCGCATCGTATCGTATCCTATCGTATCGTATCGTATCGTATGGTATCGTATTGCGTCGAATCGCATCGCATCGTATCGTATCGTACCGCATCGTATCGTATTATATAGTATCGTATGGTACCGTATCGTATCGTATCTTATCGTATCGTATCGTATCGTATCGTATCATATCGTATCATATCGTATCGTATCGTATCGTATCGTATCGTATCGTATCGTATCGTGTTTTCTTTAGCAATATTTATTTTTCTAAAGTCTACAGCTACATTTCCTGTTTCTTACTTCAAAGGAAGTTATATGCATTTACAATAATTGCTTGTGCTTCTGTAGACTTTTTCACGCATATATTATGCTCTATGCTGGAATAACAGTTAAAATAGACGAAAATTATTAAAATACTGTGTAACCATACCGAAGTTGCAATATAACTGCGCAAAATTCCGAATCATGTTCTCGTCTTCAATTAAAACAAAACTTTCTTCTATTTTAATATAAAAACTAAACAATCACTACAACCGTTACAAATTGTTTACATTATAATGACAACATTGAAAATTGATTCAACATTTATAAGTAAAGGAAGTGGTCATTAATGATTCCTAATTCACATTATGCTAATGGAATATGCAGTTTCAACATTATTTACCAACTAGTGACCGAAATAATATTTATTTCGATCATTCTTTTATTTTAACACGGTTTATTTCTTACAATAATTAATTTAATTGTAAAATTTTCCAATGTACTAACCCAAGCTACCTCTCCGCATGATACGCTACTGGGTCGGCAAATAATATTTTAAGACGTTTTAAGGTTGTATTTGTTATTATATCAGTCTTTTGCTATTGTAATGTGGTAGGAAAGGATGGAAAATGCGGCTCAGGGTAGCCAACTGAAGTATCGCTTTCATTACAATGATACACCTACAGCATTTTAATAATTTGGTAATTGGTTGTTGTTCATAGTGGAATGGCAGCCACATTAGGGAAGTCTATTTACTGGTGAATAATACTATATCGAAGCACTCGTTCCGGGTTCTTGTCTCGCGTTCTTTCTTCTCCATAGTCCAGTTTGATAAATTGACGACGTTTCGGTAGAATCGCATTCACCACTTTCAAGTCACTTTACTTCTGCTTCTCGTAATTTGAATCATATTTATCAAAATGGAGTATGGAAGAAAAAGAGCGCGAGACAATACCCGGAACGAGTTTATAGATACACACAACACTTCCGGAAACCTAAAATTCTAGTACAAAATGTAGTGTGACAGTTTCACGTGTAAAATCAATTTTTCAGTCTGTTTAAAGCCTATTTAAAGAATTTAAGTAATAATTCATTAAACTACCTAACAAGATTGCTTCGTAACGTGAGCATTGAGCGCAAACCATACGGGTGTTGGTTTATTGCGACTGCAACTTATTTTTTATTATTTTAATATAAAATAAATATTCGACGTAGGTGGGTGCATTTTCAGATTTTTGTCCTGTGAGGAATACGGTTCGTAAAGATTTTCATAGTGATTTACTGACAAATAGAGTTTACTAAATGTTACGATAAATTGCTTTTTGTTAATTTATGAAGTTTATAACAGCTTTCCTGTTCTTACGGACCATACCCCTTTTAATACAATACTTTTCGTCGGTGTATCCTCAACTTTGCGTTTTGAACAACTTCGTCAAGTAATTTGTGTACAAAGCATTTCAGGTCTAATATTACTTTAAACTTCTGTAGCAAATATGAGTTTTAATTTGTTAAACGTGTGTATTCATGTTTAATCTCGTTACGAATAAGAATTGAACTAAACATGAGATCCGTATTAATGTAAGGGTAGTAATACTATTTGTGTGATAAATGAATACAGTGCATGATACACAACTTCTATTATTTCAAGTAACAATAATGAATCTTTCTTCTTGATTTTGTAGACGTTACTATGCGTTAAAATCTGTGACAAATTTTGTTTTGTCGAGGTCATGACGTGCCTACGCTTGTGTGCACGTTGCGTTAACAAAGAGTATATAGAGTAAAGAGGACAGAATATTCTTAATTTATTCATATTCTCGCTTATATGAAATGTTTTCGGTTAAGAATGTAAGCAACTTTTTGAGGCAATTACGCAAAATCCAAAGCACCAAAATTGTGTTGGTATCAAACTAAATTATCTAAATCTTAATATTATAAAATTCACACACCTATGTGTTTATATATGCACTTAATGCTTACACAAAACATTATGCACAAAATCTGATAATAGATAAAAAATGCAAAAGCTTAAGACTCTATGAAAGCAAGTATCAATATTTATTTAATGTTAAAACTCACATATCCTAACCTATATTAAAACATTGTTACACTCGAGCTATATCTGGTGTATCCCTTTCCCTATGATAACATTTGATCCATCTTATACACGCACACAAATAAACACACACACACACACACGCACACGCACACGCACACGCACACGCACACGCACACGCACACGCACACGCACACGCACACGCACACGCACACGCACACGCACACGCACACGCACACGCACACGCACACGCACACGCACACGCACACGCACACGCACACACAGTGGCGTAACTAACGAGGGGGCAAAGGGGGCAAGTGCCCCGGGCCCATGATTCAAGAGGCCCAGATCGTGAACTCTTATTAAAACTTGGACTAGATGAAAACTGCAATTCCTTAATAACAATTAAAAAAAATACAATATGAAAAATATGTGAAATTAAAAATGAATGTTTGTAAACATTATTCTGGTGAAATTCGCATGAACGCAGAACGACAGATACACTGCAGTTTGTTTGGAAATCTCTGATTTGAAATCCGAGAATTATAAACAATGCACACTCGCACCGGGCAAGTCATAACATACGATTAATTCTGTTGTACACATTAAGGATACCATTTTGCTTACTTGGAGGTTTTTATCTTTTTTATAACTCTTCATTCAGTTACATTTAATCGTTTGTTACGGACTTTTCACAAAAGTGATTCAAAACGCTATTTCGCCTATTACTTTTTAAGACTAAAATTCGACTGATTCTAACACTTTAAAGAATTACGTTAGTGTTTTGTATTTAGGACGTTACGACAAATTTTAGTGTTTTAAACTTTCGTAGTGAATAGTGAATAGTACTATCGTAATTGTATAGATGAGCAGCTTAACATTTCTTGGAATCATTTTCTTACCTTCATACAATTTTTTTTCTGTGTAGTTGCTAAGGACAATAGTATCATTATGAATAAGCAATCCAGCGGAGCACAGAAACGTAAAAAAGCAAAAGACTTAAAATTAAAAATCAGTAAATTACCTAAAGTGAGTGGTTATTTTCTAAAGTCTGCTCAGCCCTCTCAGCCGCCATCGAGTGTAATATCTGATTCACATGAATCAAGCGAAGACAGACAGGGGTCATTTGATAACTCTGATGATGTCTCGTCGTCAGGAACTTCAGAAAGCTACTCCTTCTACGTCCATTAGTTGTATTGAAAAAAAATGTGGAATGTGTTGAAACTGAAAAGATAATATCTGAACAGTTCCCAACAGACTTTGCCAATTATCCCGGAAAATTATTAACAAGCGAAGACAAACATTTCATCGTGAAATATGGTCCATGTAGACCTGATGGTCCGTTTCCGAAAAACACTAATGGGCGTTGTTTTGCCTCAACATATTACTTTGTAACAACTAAATCAGGATTAAAAATTGGAAGATCATGGTTGTGTTATTCTCCAACAAGCGACAAATGTTATTGCCAACCATGCTGGCTTTTTGGTGACAGAGATTATCGACATGAGGATTGGTCAATAACGGGTTTTTGCGACTGGAAACATGCAGGACGCGGAATTGAAAGACATGAGGAGTCAAAATCTCATGAAAAAGCTTGCTTAAAATTTCAGCAGTTTATAGAACAAAAAACTGTGAATGAAGAACTCGAAAATCAAATTCGACAAAAAGAAAGGTACTGTAGGCAGGCCTTGGATTGGGTTATTGATGTGATTTTGACCTTGTCAATAGAAAACATTGCTTCAAGAGGTCATAGAGGAGGCGAAAATAGTGAAAATAGAGGAAAATCTATCGCAATCATAGAGCTGCTCAGCAGATATGATCCTGTGCTTTCTGAATTACTTCGCAAACCCAAAGACACTATGAAGTATTTAAGTCCTCAAATACAAAACGGAATTATTTCGCTTATAGCAGAAAAAATTAAATGTGATATTTTAGAGTATATTCGAAAGGCATCATTTTTTAGTTACATTAATGATTCAACCCAGGATATATCAAAAAATGATGAGCAAAGTCATGTGTACCGCTACGTTAATATTGAGTGTGACAAAAATGAAGTACCTGTAAATATATCAATTCATGAAAGCTTTGTTGGGTTTGAAGAAACGCAAGGACAAAGTAGTGCAGAAGAAGTTTACACAAATTTTGAAAAAAATAATGTCGATATAAACAAACTCAGAAGCATTGGATTTGATGGTGCAGCTAACATGAGTGGTGTTTATTCTGGACTTCAAGCTCGAATAAAACGTATTCAACCTCTGGCTACATATATGCATTGTGCAGCTCATAATCTAAATGTGGTGATTAATGATTCCGTCAAACATATTGTAGAGATTCGAAATTTTTATGACAAATTACAGAGTCTGTATGTGTTTTTTGGGAATACTATTAAGAGATGGTCACAATTAAAACCTACGTCTCCTGTAAATGTATCTTTAAACAAATTGTGCTCGACTCGTTGGTCATCGCGAGACAATTGCCTCTCGGCGCTGAATCTATTATACCCAGAGGTTATGAAAGTTCTAGCATACATATCTCTTGCAGAACGTAATAAAGCAGAACAAGATGAGGCAGCTGCACTTCAAAACTAATTTCAAACATTTGAAGTAATAATAATTATAGTATTTGAGGCAAAAATTCTAAATTTATTAAACACTGTGTCTCTGTTGCTACAAGTACGAGAATGCGATCTCGACCAAGCTGCAGAGTTGCTTAAAAATGCTTTAGAGTCAATGCAACAAATGAGAAATAATTTTGATAAAGTAGTAAATTCGTCAGTGAAGTTAGCAGAAACTTGGGGAGTTGAACCGTACATTTAAAAGAAAGAATTCGTAAAGTACCTAAATTTATGGATGAATTGAGCGCAGTGACCAACGGTTATCAGACACAGAAAAATATTGTGAAACACAAGTTTTTATGGTACTCTTGATATTGTGATATCCCAGATTAAAACACATTTTAAGGGTATAAACGAAATTTTGAATTTGTTTTCACCTATTATGCCTAAAAATATTTTCTCAATGACCGAAGAGCAATTACAATCTGCAGCCTTTAACCTTGTTCAGAAATATGACAAAGATCTTTCGTTAGACTTGGTCAATGAAATTCTGCTAATAAAAGCGACTTTTCAAAATAAATTATCGGAACTGGAATCTATATATAATTTAAGTAAATTTTTAGTAATTGAAAACCATCTACTAGCATCAAATTTTTCGAATATTTGTACAGCTTGCATTCTTTTTTTAACCATACCCGTAGCGACCGCAGAAAGATCATTTTCTAAATTAAAACTAATTAAGTCATACCTTCGCAGCACAATGTCGCAGCACCGGTTATCAAGTTTGGCAATAATCTCAATTGAAAAAAGTAGAGCCAAAAATTTCAATAGTTCGACTATCCCTACGGCCCTTGCAAATAAAAAGAAAAGAAGATACCTATAATTATGTTATTATGTATTTGTTAATTGTTTCACAGTTCTTTTTATATTTATATTATAAACACCTGAATCATTGTAATATGAAATAATATATACTTATGCAATAATTTAAACAGTTTTTTTGTCATACCTATTGATAAGGATAGGCGTGAGGGGCCCTTTCGGCTTTTGGGCACCCGGGTCTAAAATCTCAAGTTACGCCATTGCACACACACAGCACGCACGCACGCACGCACACGCACGCACGACGCACGCACGCACGCAAACACGCACGTACGCACGCAAGCACGCACGCACGCACGCACGCACCCACACACACACACACACAAAACACCGCGCGCACGCTCACGCGCCCACGCACGCGCACGCGCACGCACACACACACCACCCTCCCTCTCCCTCTCCCCTCTCCCTCCTCTCCCTCTCCTCTCCCTCCCTCTCCCTCCCTACCCTCCTTCTCCCTTCCTCTCCCTCCCTCTCCCTCTCCCTCTCCTCTCCCTCCCTCTCCCTCTCCTCTCCCTCTCCCTCTCCCTCTCCTCTCCCTCTCCTCTCCCTCCCTCTCCCTCTCCCTCTCCTCTCCCTCTCCCTCTCCCTCTCCTCTCCCTCTCCTCTCCCTCTCCCTCTCCCTCTCCTCTCCCTCTCCCTCTCCCTCTCCTCCCTCTCCCTCTCCCTCTCCCTCTCCCTCTCCCTCTCCCTCTCCTCTCCCTCTCCCTCTCCCTCTCCCTCTCCTCTCCCTCTCCCTCTCCCTCTCCCTCTCCCTCTCCTCTCCCTCTCCCTCTCCCTCTCCCTCTCCCTCTCCCTCTCCCTCTCCCTCTCCTCTCCCTCTCCCTCTCCCTCTCCCTCTCCCTCTCCCTCTCCCTCTCCCTCTCCCTCTCCCTCTCCCTCTCCTCTCCCTCTCCCTCTCCCTCTCCCTCTCCCTCTCCCTCTCCCTCCTCCTCTCCCTCTCCCTCTCCCTCTCCTCTCCCTCTCCCTCTCCCTCTCCCTCTCCCTCTCCCTCTCCCTCTCCTCTCTCTCCTCTCCCTCTCCCTCTCCCTCTCCCTCTCCTCTCCCTCTCCCTCTCCCTCTCCCTCTCCTCTCCCTCTCCCTCTCCCTCTCCCTCTCCCTCTCCTCCCTCTCCCTCTCCCTTGTATAAGTATTAATTTCCCAAATAAAACGAAATATTCTAACTAGATTAATCTTTTTGAACTTGGTAACCTCATGTTATATCCATTTTCTACTTTATATACAAGCATTTTCAACTTAATATTTATTAGTAAGATGAAGCTTTGAAAATAATGACTAAATTTATGAAGACCCTAAGGCATCTAAATTACTTGTGAGAATTGAACGAAATATATAAAGTTGAAAAGCTATGAACGAAAATAATATTCTACAAATCAATAGATTCCTTTTCAGTTGGACAGAAGATGTTCAAATGTTTTTTAATCATTAACTGTTTAATTGGCATTCCACGCTTATTTTTAAACTAAATTACACGGTGTAATAAAGTGTGGATGCAAACGGCTACCGAAATATGTATAAAACCAACTTCTACAGCTTAATTACAACAGATACGTCCTCCAAACGTCAGAAATAAGTTCCTGCCGCAGGGAACATTTATTGTAATTTACAATGGAAGTATTTTTAAGAAGCGGCAACAACTATTACACATTTATTTAATGTTTGTAATCGCGTAGTGCTCATTCATGGTTTTTCTTGGGGCATATTGGTTTTTATATATGTAATCTTTTTTTTAAGGATGATGTATATAGGCGATTCCATCTTCTTTTTATATATTTTTCTTGAGCGATTTCGGATTTCTAGGGATACAAACGTTTTAGTTAAATTTTGAGTAATCCCACGTGTATGCTCCTGCATGAATGTATGTCACGAAATCTTTTAGAAAAATAATCAACGATTATTATTCTCTTCCTAAAATATGTTTATAAATGTACAGTTCTTGAATATAACCAGCGCCTTCTTTATCATACCCTATGATAAATAAATCAATGTTACAAATGTGTTGTAGATGTATTCACAAACTGAGAATTCCGTATAAATATACGCAAATTACATAGGAAACTGCCATTCATTTAGTTATGGTAACTATTTTGATATAGGCATCACTCACATTCCAGTTTATATACATTTCCATTTTAGCTGAGTTATTAGTTATTTACGAACATATAATAATAATATAACATTCTTAATTTTCGTTAAAAAGACAATTTAAGTATAACTGCAAATACTTCGCTATTCTTTTAACTTACGTTTGTGTTTTAACATTTTAAATTTTCTTGCAAGTCGCCTAACGTTAAAATGATTACTCGATATATACTTGATTGTACAGGGTGTCTAGGATCTCCCCACGTTCTATGGGTAACTCTGTTATTATAAAAGCTAGAGAATCGGTTAAATTAGCAAAGTTGGGCAGAATTAAAAGGGCAATCTAATGCCGATGGGGAAATGTAACAATTTTGTCAGCCTACTGAGATATTAAAAAAACTAAAAATCGTCCATATTTTCAATCGCTCATTATTTATGTAATATCATTGAGTAAAAATAAGTTTTCAGTCAACGGTAATATTTAAGATACAAAAGGTTTCAAAAACGTATCAGTTTAATGACACATGCTATATTGCTTAATACATAAATAATATGATTTTTTATAAATTGTGAGATAAAGAGAGATAAAAACTATGACAAACCATACATATTTGAAATCATAAAAATATAGTTAATTGAATGAGTCGATAGCCACCTATGGTTGTCATTAAGAAAAAGTAAGTTTGGGTCATAGCTCAAAACATATTAGCGCAAAAAAATTGTCCACCTGTTTATCATATTTAGCTTAAAAGTATCTGTGAAACTTTTTTAATATTACATGAATAATGAGCGATTGAAGATATGGACGATTTTTAGTATTTTTCGAATATCTCAGTAGGTTGACAAAATTGTTGCATTTTCTCATGGACGTTAGATTCCCCTTTTAGTTCTGCCCTACTTCGCTAATTTAACACATTCTCTAGCTTTTATAATAAAAGAGTTACCCATAGAACGTGGGTAGATCTTAGACACTCTATCCTTAATTTGAAAACTAAGAGTTTTAAGATTTCGCGACATCTATGTGCATCTGTTTATATTAATTAGTATCAAATTTTTTTAATAATAAATTGTAACAACCCTTTTTGAGTTGTACTAAAATATACCTTAATTTAAGGTCTTTCATTCATTTAGTTGTAAATATAAGAAAAAGGTTTTTAATTTTGCATTATAGATATGAGGTCGGCAACTTAATTTGCATATCTTCATAGTGTGTATTTCTTAAAGGTTTATATTCCCATAAATCATTTTATTCGCGCATTACGTCATCATTGACTTAATCCTGCTTATATCTTCTGCGCAACGCTTCATCATCATCCGACCTCCTCCGACTTGCTAAGCAACCATTTTTCACTTCTTGATGCACATTACAGCAGGAAGCTTTGTTGTGGTTTTCCACCTAAATTTTAGTGTGAAAGTGCCATTAATTTGATGGTAAGATATCTATTAACGCGTAATACTAAAAATTAAAACATTTGCTCTTTTCAGGCACTTTTTATTTTTTTACTGTTACTGGAATGCACAATTAATTGTACTGTTGCGTACGCTTTCATTTTATGATTGCAATTTTTTGCATTCAAAACTTCAAAATAATGCAATAAATATTGGATTCAAAATTTCAAGAAGAATTCCTTTCATTGGTTGGTTTACTACGCAAAACATTATTTCAAGATATTGCGCAATAATGGTGCAAGGATGATATCACATTGGTTGACCGTTTCGTAAACATTTAGATACCAGAGGGTATTAAAAAAGTTGTGTACAAAAATTTTACAAACGTATTTATGTAATGATTTTTTTAGTAATTTAAGGATAGTTTTAAGATATATTTTATTTAACCATATCATATTAACTGTCAATAAACATAATTGTATATTTTTATTTTTTTACATTTTAATAAAATTTTTATTGTTAACAAACTCGGTTAGTTATTCCGACATTATTACAAAAAAATAACTTGGCGTCCGAGATCATTTTATTAGTATTACATTTCATTTTTTTATTATTTATGTTCAGTGAAAATAACACAGCAGATTTTGTGGTAATCAAGCAAATCAAAACGAATGAACCACCCTACTTAAACTACTGACTGGGACAAAGGCATTTGTGGTGAATGGTTTGTATCTCCAGTTAGTTTGACGATTTGTGTCTTTGGGGAACTTATTTCTATATTTCACTATTACTTACATTTATTTATTATTAAATTTGTGACACCATTTAAACCACTCATTATTATAAAAATGTTGATTTGTTTGCCAATAAATTAAAAAAAGCGTGTATATGAAGCGACAGTTTTGACAACATATTAAGGCTGTGTTAAGTACAAGTAAGACTGCAAACTGAAAAAAAAAACTTTACAACACGTATATTGTAAACAAAAGGTCACATATTAATTAAACGTAACCGATTGGAATGAAATGTTATATTTGAGGTTTGCTCCTGATGAATGGAAATTTGAGAAATTAATTAATTAATTACGTTAATATGGAATACAAAAAGGGTACATGATTTTTCTTATTATTGGTAATATAAATGCAAAACTAGCACTAAACGATACATACTCAATGGTTCCAATCACTATAAATAGCATACACTTGTGACTTTTAATTTTTTGGTCCATGGACTGCTTAACTTTCCTCTTTTAGTTACAATAAAAACTTTCACACTATTAAAGAAATTGCTGCATAAAATGGGTTTTCTGATGAAGTGATTATGAACATAGTAAGGAAACAAACACATGGGTTGTTTATTAGGAACGTAAACATACTAGGTAGCGTTAGGGAACAAATGGAAACGACGTATATAAAACTACCAAATTATCCAGCTTATACCATAGGTCTACCTAAATCATTTTCCAATGTTAATTTAAAATAGCTACTGTTTCTGATAACAGCTTGCAAACTTTCTTGGGTTAAGTGTGTATTCAAGCTAGGTCGGGAATTTGTAAAATTAATTGTAGAAATTGTGAACAAACATGTAGGAGCAAACTAAACTTCCATCAAAACTTATTTTAAAGATCATTAGCTCATATCAGATACCAACATTCGGACAAGTGTGCTGTTGTAGATAAGGTACCTTTAATCCAACATGTTAATAACGACTACAAACTGAATTGGTTTAAAAGTTTAGAGATCTTCAAAACAAACAAATTCTAATTAATAATGTTGATAAAGGTCCTTTAGACTACTGAGAACTCATTAACCTTTCATTACTTTAACTTTCACAAGATAATATATTTCTTTCATTGGTCTAGTCAACCGCTAATAATCATAGATTACCTATTGAAAGCGTTCAATGTGGTTTGTTAGATATGAGCAAATAATGAAAATCTATTAATTATTAATTTTCTCTATATTTCTGTACTTATAATGCTCTACGCTGCCGCTTGCCAACCTACTTTCCGATTTTTCTACTTCTGTAAAGACAACCTTGAAAATGTTAAGTAATGCGGACACACACTACCAATTGTTGAATAAACTTACATAATCAATAAATCCTTTCAGTAAATGTTTATAATACTATGTCCTAAATTAAAAGGGAAATTAATTATGAGATTATTATTAATTAATTAATTAATTCATTCATTAATTAATTAATGATGAGATTATTATTAATTCATTTGAAGATATAATGTTTTTTTAATGCATTGAAGTAAATAAAATTTGAAATTTAGACATACATTGTATTACATATATTTTTGTCACTAAATGAAGAAAAAATCTCCCATGAGAGGTTTGGAGACAATGTATGGCTAGGTGTTATTGGTGAAAGGGTGATTGGACCATACTTTATCCAAAATATGGGTTAGAATACTTAAATACTTTACAAATACATTTAGAGGAGGAAATTGTTAACCTGCCACTAAACATATTGAGAAACTGATGTTCACAACATGATGGTGCTCCCTCTTGTAATGGGTTTTTCGGTGGTGGCAAGTGAAGCTTGCCCTCAACGAGCACCAATACAAAAATTCAGACTCGTTTGGAAAATTTGATTTCAAAATAATTATAAGTTACGGTATGAGTATGTAATGCTCCCCTACTTTTAGGGCTCTATACTTATATTTATAATGCGCCCTTCGGGTTTGGTAACCCAACGCGGTTTTATTTTGCCTCGGCTTTGCTCAATCGGGTTTATTTCATAAACGGGGTGTGGTTCGTAGTAAGTACTGGATGGGCTTAACACTGTAACCTTAAATAAAATCCGTAAAGCATTTTTAACACGTATATTAAACAAATATTTACAATAAATAAAATAAACGGTAACTAACAAAATATGTATGTAAGAACTCCCTGGTCCGGGTCCTGGCGTCACTGGGTGCGAAGTCGCTTCTGTGAACAAAAGATAGTCTTTTTAATCTATTCCTTACCTAAGAGGCAAAGTTTAGGTTACGGTCCTGCATGTACAGTAGCGCGAGCGTTATCCTTGATGCAGTGGTTGATCGGAGCGCCAGCGCAATGAACTCGAATCGTTGAGAAAATCGATATCGTGCTTATATGTTAGTAACTCTGGAGCGCTGAAGCAAGGATGTCCTACTCCTCGGGAAATAATACACGCGAATGCGCGTCTGCAAACGCGAGATCTCGGGACGGTCTTTCTTTAATTATTACCGGTTTAATTTTGGCAATTAGATTATTTATCTAACTAAATTAATTACCGATCTCTATACTAAGTTTAATTATTTATAATTAATCAAGGGAACAAAATACTTAATATTAAAACTACTCTAATCGGTTTACGTAAAGATAGAAAAATCTACGTACTCTCTAATTTATTTACAAACGTTCGTGCACCAGGTATTTACGATGGTTATAGTGACTACCAATTTCTCTACAAATTTATACAACAGGTTATGGAGGTACTCTTCTGCGATTTAAGACACCGTGTACGGTTATTGTGTTTTGTCTGTAGGTAGTGTATAAGTTTCGAGCGGGATTTCAGTAATGCGCAGAAGACGTAGGCGATGGCCTGTCTTTACTGGATATACTAAGAGAAAGGTCGTAGGTCTTTACAGCCCTGTAACAACCCTTCACCCTCAGGTACTTTGTAAGATACGTCGGGGCTACCCTGCGTTCCTCTAGGTGTACTTTGTGGTGGCAGTGACGATGGGATCTACCCTTCGTGCTACTCTAGGTGTTAGTGTAATTTGTATTGGCGAGTTCCGTCGGGGGCTACCCCTGCGTTACTCTGGGTGTATGTGGTATAACTCCTGGAGCTCAGCCCGGAATTATTTACGGTCTGTAGTGTTTGAGTGTAAGTTGGGAGATTGTATAACTTTACAACTTACGTGTCTATCAATAGCAGTACAGAATTGAACTTTAGGTTGCCCGGTGCGTCGTGGTGTGCGTTCTCGCCCGATCGCGAAGGACTCTTCGTCGGTGAACAACAGGTCGGTGCTTACACTAAGCAAACGGTGCGGCTGCGGCTACTGGTTTCTGGAACGGCTTGACTTGAATCTACTGAGATTCATCTCCCTTTTATTATGCGCGTCGCGAGTTTATAAAGGTGCATCTGTGGGCGGTTTCGCGGCTACCGTGCGGGGGATGCCGTTATGCGATTGGTTAAAATCGTTCTGACGTGCAGAAACTTACGGTTTCTTAGAAATACACGTCAGCGGTGATGAATAAATTATTTGTTGTGCAATATCGCGTAAACTTATGAAATCTTACATACAGGATGGTCCGCACCTAATTTATTCTAAAACACATACGTACAGGACGCTGGTTCTTTACATACCACCCTTTCCTCTTCTTGCGGAAGATCCGTCCGCTTCACTTTTACCCTCATGCCATCAGGCATGATGATACTAACGCGACGGCGATTGCGTCGCTGGCGGCGATTAAGGCATTCCGGGGCGGCATAAGGCGGGCCGGTTCGGGTTCCTCCTGGATGTGCAGATCCTTCATTCTTCCGGTAACCTCGGATGTCCGGCGCAAATGTTCCGGTGTGTCCGGGGTCTTCGGTCTACCGTCGGTGTGGAGCCGGGGTGGTGACCAATAGATTCCGTACCCATACCGGATGGTCCTGAAGACGGTCTGCGGGGCGCAGGCGGCGGAGATTGTTCCCGGACTGGAGTACTGCGACGCGTCAAAAACGCTGCGTCCATGTCTTCGGTCCCGGGTTTGCGGTAGCGGTGTGGCTGCCATGGCGATATTCTTAACGGGAGTTTTCGGCGGATGCATGGTTTAAATGGTGCCATGTTGTGGAAGATAGCATTTCTGGTTTTATCCTTTGCTTTTATATGATTTCGAATACGCGGGTTTTTAATAGCCGTTAAATTTTCAACGTTACCATTGGTCGTTGGTCTAGTCTGATCGGTGACGTCAGTCGCATTTCTCAAATCTTTTACATGCGCGTCTCCCGCGCTTTTCCTACTACCGGGTTCTCGGAGCTCGACAATTCCGGGCGATTTGATTTTATACACAAGGTAAGGACCGGCATACTTTTTCGCTAATTTCGCGGAAAATTCTTTCGCTTTGCTTGACAGGTAATGTGTTTTACGATATACGAGATCTCCTTTGCGGGGCGGTAGGCTCGGTGATGCAGGTTGTAATGATACCGTTGTAGTTCAAGGTCTTTGCTAATGAATCTCTAGCAAGTTCTTGTAGATCTTTTTGCGAGAATTTGGATGTTTTCAGAAACCTCGAAATGCATATGGTAGCAGACTAGACAGAGATGCCGAAAAAGAAATATTACATCAGGTACTATTTGTTAGTATTATACTAATTATAAGAATTTCCACTCACTTCACTGCTAATTTCAGCAAACATTTTTTTTTGGAGAGTTATGACTTTATGTTATCCATCTTAGGTTCAAGAAAATCCTTCAACATCTACCAGAGAAATAGAGCAAACTATTGAAGTGCCAAAAACGACAGTTTGGCGAGTGTTAAAGCAACACCGTTATAAACCATTTAAGTTACACGTTAGTCAAACTCTTCGGCCTGGGGACGATATGTGACGGTTGGATTTTTGTAACCAACTTAATACCAAAATGCTGGAAAATCGCAACTTCCTCAATCAAATAATTTGGACGGATGAGTGCAATTTTTCCACTAATGGAATGTTTAATCGTAATAACGAGCACTACTGGTCCGTTGAAAATCCACGAATTAACAGGCAAATGCGAGATCAAGGCCACCGGTCCTTTAATGTGTGGGTTGGAATCTGGAAGGATAGGCTCCTTTGGCCAATTATTTACGAAGGTATCCTAACGTCTCAACGCTACCTCGCATTTCTAACACACGAAATATCAGGCCTTTTGGATGATGTTCCGCTAAACGAAAGATGGACTCTCTGGTGGCAAATGGACGGAGCTCCTCCTCATAATGCTGCGATAATAAGTGAATGTCTTAACGGCGAATTGCCTGATAAATGGATGGGAAATAGGGGACCACTTAGGTGGCCAGCAAGAAGTCCAGATTTAACCCCTTTAGATTACTTCCTCTGGGGCTATTTAAAAAATATGATTTATGAGACGCCACCGCAAAATATAGAAGAAGTCCAGAATAAGGTTGTTAATGAACTTCGTCAAAGTCCCAGGCGAACCATTCAAAGAAGCGTAAACAATTGTGGAAGAAAAATTCGTTACTGTATTCAAGAAGGAGGAAACTTGTTCGAACATTTATTATAATAATTATTGTTTGTTTGTCTGTGTAATTATTTTGTTGTTACCTATCGATAAATTTGCGTTGTCGCTATTATGACCGTGTTACATAGACATACTTGTTTGAGTTGTTTGTTAATGTTTTTTTTTAAATTGTTGAAATATTTTTATATTTTTTTGGATGTTCTGACGAGTTTAACAAATTAAATAAGTAGAACTACTGTAATTATTCCTTGCTGGATCCAAGAAGGCGGAATCTTGTTCTTTATATTTTTCTCATTATTTTAGTTCGCAGTCGATAAAACCATAAAGTGTTATATATTGCTAAAATCAGCATAACATTCTCCATCCAACGACATAAAAATATATCTTAACCCCCATAAGAAAAAAATAAACCTGATGATGGTTCAGAATAAAAGAAACGTCACATAATATTTTTAATACCGTATTAGTATTGTGCCTTAATAATGTTCAATCGAATTTTGAAAATTCCTAATAATAAGGTAGCCAAACGCGAAAAACAAAAATCGAAATTTTTAGTTTTTTGAGCATAAAACCAAATCCATTCGAGTTAGCTCAAATTTCTGTTCAGATTATTACTCGGCATCGAATTTAGCAAAAGTGCCGAATTTAAACCTATATCCTATCTCTTATAATAAGCGAGATCCCCATGCTTGCCCTTGAATTTGGGACAGCCTGTACATATATAGAATATAAAGAAAATTTTTAAGTCTAGCGAAGTTCAGCATGATGAAACAAAATGATCATCTGCTGCATTACCACTTATCCTTGTTTCCATGACAAACATATAAATAATTGGTAAGCTTCTTAAATCCCGTTTCACTGAAAGCTGGATCACATTCTATATCGAAATGATATACTGACGTCACAAAAGAGGAAACATTAAACACAAAGGAAAATAATAATAAGAACATTGGCTCACCTGTACGTGTTGCTCATTTAATAAGTATAATTTTAATTTACTTTTAAATACTTTAAAAAAAACAGACTTAAGAAAGAGACTAAATAACATGTTGAAAACATGCACTTATACAATACGAAAACGATGTTTTATAGAAAGTAGTCGTGTGCAATGGAATAGTTAATTTGGTAGCACGTATACCATAAATTAATCTTAAGCACCAGTTCTGCAACTTTTTTAGCCTACGTTTGTCACAATTACTGACAAGAGTTGTATACTACATCCAATGATTAAAAACAGACAGCACTAGAGAATTACACAACAGCCTTTTGTGTCACTTAAGAAATTCACGATTAGCAAAGATTCTTTTAAAGCTTGAATACCCACGCTGAAGGCATTTACTAACATGAATTTGAAATGTGAAACACATCCGTGTACAATCCAAAATTTCCGCAACAGTACTTCAAGCTTAGAACTGACTACACAGATGTTGATAACATTTAAACCATTTAATCCACCTAGGTATGGGCCATATAAATATATATCCCAAACTACATCATTCTGAGTGCTGGTTTTATGAGAGGGTCTTAGCCAGGGATTCCCAAAGTGGTCGATGTCGACTCCTTGGGGTCGAAATTGGTTTCTCAGGGGTAGACATAAACGAAAACTGATTTTGGGGGTCCACGAGGTCTAAAAATGGACCCCTATTAATTAACACAAGTTCTTATTTGAAACTTTCAAGATACTGTATGATTTGTGTTATGTGTACCAAGTTGTTATAAGAATGACTAATATTTTAGTAGGCTGTATCATTGTTGCACTTTTAAAATTTGACACATTTACGCGACTTAACACGAACGAAATCATGATCAAGTTCAAGTCCAAACATGCTCCTGATATTTTACTATATGACAAGTTTGCACTTAGGTTGAAAGTTCATTTGCGTTTTGAAATTCGTTGGAGCTTGAACGATAATACACTCATCTACCTATTGCTGCAACTAACCTATATTGAACCATACTTACCTAGGTTGGTAGAAAGTCACCAGGTTCATCCATCACACTGAATTTTTTATTTTTTTGGTCTTTACTTTGCGATTTTGATGTTTTGTTCAAAAAATAATTACCTACTTAAGTATAATAATATAAGAATGTTGAAATTAAACATGGAACTAAAAAAAAATTTGCGCACTTATTGTGAAACCAATATTTTTTTAATTCTGTTTAAATTTTTGCGTCAAAACGGGTCGATTTGTTGTATGATGTCAGATTTTTATAAACAAACTAACCTCTACGCGTGCCTCCTCGATAAATTGTAGTTGAACAAAAAATGTTTTTACCAGCTTATAAAATATGTGCAGTGCTTTTTTCTACAAATACAATTAAAACTTCCAAAGTGGTAGATTATTTTATGTGGAGAAGTATTACTTTTCATGGCAAGCTTTGGTATATGTGAATCCTTGCAATATTGCAGTCTCAGATTCCATTAATATAAGTAATTTGACTGCATTCTCGTTATATTTGGAATTTACATCAGTTCTACATACATAAAGACAAACTTTACATCAATTAGGGTGTGTATCTCGATAGCTCAATAGGTTATAGCGGTACTCTAGCAAAGTACATGTCGTAGGTTCAAATCCTACTCGAGGTAAACTTTTTATTTATGTATTTAACAAAATATACTAAGTGGCAGAAACAAGAACACCCAGTAATGATCAATTTATTTCAACAATTTTTGATATACAAGTGTATTCGAGTTAGACTAGTAAATGATCAAAATTTGATAAAAATTATACTGTTAACTTTTTCAAAAAAAACTTAATAATGTGTTTCGCCACCACGATTTCTCATGCACTCATTAACACATCTGGGCATACTTCTAATGAGGTGATCGATTTCCTCCTGAGGTATCTCATCGCATGCTGCAGAGCCACTAGAGTTGGTGGGGGGTGGAGTAAATTGAGTAACCTTCTTCCCATAATATCCCGGACGTACTTGATGTGTGAAATATCGGGAGATCTCGGTGGCCCAGGCAACAAAGCAACTTGTTTGGCATCAAAATTAGCCAAAGAAGCCTAGCAACATGAGGTTGTGCGTTGTCCTGTTCGAATGTGCTGTTGGGGATGGTCTTAATATAAGGTACAATATGGGTGTCTACGATCTCCTGGATGTAGCGCGCAGCGGTCATTTTACCTCTGATGAAGAAAAAAAGTGTCCTACTTCTAAAAGCAATAGCCCCCCATATCATAACTCTACCTGTGTTACACATGCATTTCCACAGAAAATTGGGGATCTTGTATTTCACCATGCCGCCTTCTCACCCTTGCACGACCGTTATGCATGTCCAAAAAAATCTGGACTGATCACTGAAGACAATTGAATCCCATTCTTGGTCCCAATTTGCTCGTTCTCTATACCACGCTAGACGATCACGTCGGTGCCCAGGAGTCAGTGGTAGTACAAAATGGGGACGGTATGAAAAGAGTCCAAAGGTTATTATCCGGCGATAAGCAGTTCGCATCTCAATCTCCTTTCCATGTACTGCAAACCACTGGTCCGCAATCGCCCGTGTAGACAAGAAGCGGTCCCGTAGAGACAATACTGAAAGACGGCGTTTTCGAGGGCGTCCTGTACCTCCCGCTCCTCGTGTACGGTGCTCTTGATTCCATGTCCGAATACAGACTGCCACAGTATTTAAACTCCGTTGCGTTCTATCGGGTATATATCTTATAGAAAAACTAGCCTCCCGTAAGCGTACAATTCGACACCTATCAAACTCGCTTAACTGCCGAAAATTTTGGCGTCTTCGCATTCGAGGCATCGTAATTCAATTGAAGAAGCTTTTTGTAATGTGTTTTACGCGTCTTAAATGACAACTGTAGTTACAAATGATTTTAAGGCTACGTGATCGTAAATGTTTTTGAAAGAGGTTAACGCAAAAACCGCTAGAGTAACATAGCTAAACAATTGATTGAACAAACATATTACCAAAAAATTTGTGCAAAATATTCATTATTACTGGGTGTTCTTCTTTTTATGTCACTTAGTATATAATAATAGTATTTAATTATATATTTACTTTTGAAATTATTCGTTCATAACGAAACTTACAACAATTCTAATTTAGACAGTGTTTGCCCTTTAGGAAAAGAAAGGAAGGTAAGGGTCCATTTTCAAAATTGACCTCGAAGTAGTATACGGACAAAAATAAAAAAAGAGACTGCATACAAAGTTTTGTTAGATAAATTAAAAGAACTTAATCCAGATACTGTGGCAGAAGACGTAAAAAGAAACACCTGGGGTGGAAAACCACACGATCTTCCAACCTACAAAATGGAAATTAAAAGAAGTGAAATAATTATGCAGCCTCTTTTATAAGAAGTTCATTACGAAAATAGGCAACATTGTAAACACAAAAACAATAATCTATGTCAAGCAGACGTTTAATACTTCATGACAGGCAGAGGTTAATAGATATCTAGGCGCTAACCTAAATTTAAAAAAATGTCGATTACATAACCTTCTATAGGTACTGATACCGCACGCCCTATGGGCGTTGCCTATCGTTACGGGCTGACGTCACGGGATTCCCCCTGGATGCCTTTATATCTACAGCAGGCAGTCGAACTTTCGCTTCGACCCAACGAGCTCTAGCTGTACAAGTCACCCTTATACCTCGCAGACCGCTGAGATTGGCGGTTTGGCTATACTAAAAAGTATAGCGCGCTCAAAAAGTACCTAACACTTTAGCCTAAAACTAAACTTTTAGGCTTATGGCTTACTGTGAATTCAGTTATATTGTGTTTAGAGATAGTGAATCATTTAACTAACAAAGAATTTGGTTACGATTAAAGACATAAGTTTTGATTACGGTTAAAAAATATTTGCAAACTTATTGAAAGTTTTAAATTACTAGAAATGTCGATAAAGGTAAATCACCTGGACGTGGAACTATTTTAACTGGAAATGTTTTGGGTGATATACAAACACGAATAGAACATAGTCTTAAAGAATCTTTACGGCAATTGTCCCAACAAAGGAATACAACACTTGAATTAAGCTTTAGGTTATGGAACACTCGTCCATACAAAGTAATTATAAGGCACGAATTACTCCCCCCTGATTACGAGACACGTATTGACTATTGCCCGCGGTTTAAAAACCTGAGGAGTAACGTAATTTTAGATTTATCATCCTTTAGTGATGAGGCGTGGTTTTATCTAACGGTTTACATTAGTTCACAAAATTATAGGGTGTGGCCCTATAAAAACTGAAGTTAATGTGGCCTTGTCTATAAAACACGTACTACGACCAGTATTCTACGTGACACTGCTACAGCTGAACGTTACAAAACTGTAACTACAATAATAAATAATTCATGATGATGAAATAGTCTGATGATACTATGAGCATGATAAAGGAAAAAAAGTCCATGTGTTTCATTCTCTCCCAAGGGGAGGGAGGGCGGCTTGAGCTTTACAAGCTCCTTCAGCCACAATCATGATTCCCAACATACATACATTAAGTATGTATGCGGTCGGGATAGGACCGGGAGAACGCAGTTAGGTTTTGAGGAGGAAGCACTATCCAAGCATTCGCCTAAATAGCCGAACATAATGTGCGTATACGCAATTATCATGACGCCATATGTGTATGGGGAAAACCCCTGAAAAAACCTCATGCAGAGTAGGAGGTAACGGGTAACCCATTACCCTTCGAATGCTAAGCAGGTCGTGTTATGACAGCCCCACTGGCTAGGTGAGCAGGAAAAGGAAAATGCCACGTATTTCATTCCCTCCCCAAGGGAGAGGGCGGGCTGCTTGAGCTTTCAGAGCTCCTTCAGCCACAATCATGGATTCCCAGCATACAGACATTCGTTACGTATATATGCATGGTGGGATTAAGAATGGGTGTGCTCGGGATTGGATCGGAAGGAACAGAGTTAGGATTCTGAGGGGGGAAATACTACCCCATCATTCCCATAAGTAGCCGCACATGGTGTGTATATACCCAATGACCATGCCGCTACATGTGTATGAGGAAAACCCCCTGAAAAAACAACATACAAGGTAGACGGTAACGGGAATCGAACCTATTACCTCCCGAATGCTAAAGTGGTCGTGTGCACACCTCTACGCTACCAGCTCAATCTCTGGGAGCATGCAACTGCTCATACTGCCGCAAGGACTCAAGCATATTTAGAATAATTCTGTGAAAACGAAATTATTTAGTAGATGGTTATAGCAATGGGCCGACTTATGAGCCCTTGATTACTTTTATTTGCGCACTTAAAAAATTGATTTATAAAACAGCTTTGCATCAATAATAATCATTAATGCATACAATTTTAAAAACTTAAAATCATTTTCCAAATTAGAAAATGATTATCCGTTATAACTTTTTAGAATTAATTTAATTTTATTATTATATAACCCCATATATATATATATAATATATATATATATATATATATATATATATATATATATATATATATATATAATATATTATTATTATTTATATATTTTTTTCTGTATTCCTTTACAACAGTTTGAAAGGTAAAGTACATTGATTACTACCGTGGAAAATAAGTTTTAGCTAGGTGTGTGTCATTTACTTTAACCAATATAATAGAATAATGTTACAGTAACTAGATATAAAGTTTGATTCTATAGGTATTAGAAAATAATTTTTCTTAACATATATTAATGCTTCACGGTATAAAATTATAATAATAATATCGAAACTATACTTCAGTTAATAATATAATCATTACACACAACTAACTTTCTTATATATCGTTCCCTTAACTACATAAATTACATTTATCTGTATTTATCAATAATTATTTGACAATTAAGTGACAATTTTATTATTATAAGTTTTTGCTATGAACAAATAAGTTCAAAAGTAAATATGTAACCAAAAATTATTATTAATTGTATTAAATACATAAATAAAACGTTTACGTCGAGTAGGATTTGAACCTACGACCTGTACTTTACTAGAGTGCCGCGCTAACCAACTGCGCTATCGAAGTCCCAATCGATGTAAATGTTGTCTTTATGTATGTAGAACCAATTTAAATTCTAAATTTAATGAGATAAAAATTAATAATAATTTGGAAGTGACAATTTTATTTATTTTTGCCATTTAATCTACGTTTTGTTGTAATATATAATATGTTGCTAAGTGATGACAGTAAAATTCTATAATAATAATTCTATCCTCAACACACGTGAATTAAAGTGTTTTAGATGTTAAACACTACTGTATCAAAACTGTGTAAGTCACAATTTTAACTATAGGTATGCGTATTTTTCTCTGTTCCATCTTCTTTTGCATTAGAGCAGGTCATGAAAATTTAGGGAGAGCACTGTCGTACTACCGTTGCTTGAGGTTTGAAAATTGTAGGTTATATTTTTAAAGTGAAACTCATTTAGTGTTGCAACATAGTTTTCCACGCTATTTCGGCTTTGTTTTTGCACGAAAATCGTTGAACGTCTATTACCTACATAAAACGGAAGTTGTGCATTGTTTACATTGGTTATAAGTGACAATATCATGTCTCATCTAATACAATGAGATGTATTGTTAACCAAATCTACTAAAAATGAAAAAGAATGCATTCTCCTCCGTTTACCTTCCAAAATAAAAAGCGTGAGAAATAATAAGAAAATCCTAAGCTATATGTCATAAGTAATCCAACGTGAAGAATTGTTTTTGCGATAAAATTTACTTATTGCATTTTTCTCTTCCTTTTCTTGACTATTAAACATGATGTAGATGAATGTTTATATGCAAACTTAGTCCTTCGGTCGCAAAGTCAATAGGTAACCAGAACATCAATACGTATCCATTTAATTTAACTTATACAGGAAATGGACAGCGCTTTTTTATAAGTAATCCAATGATTTGCTTTCGTGATGAAATTATGGCCTCAAGCCGTAATTTCTGAACCCTATCTTTCGAGGAAGGTTCAGAACTTATCTAATCATTGGAATCATTTTTACAAAAACACCATTCCATTACAATGGGGTTATATTGACAATGCCCTCAATTTGGACCTCGTGCTTAACCAACCACTTCTGCAATCGATATTTCTTACTAGAAAATAAGGGTTGATTGTCTATCTGCACCGAATGACACGATGCGTTATCTATAACCACTACACAATTTCCTGATAGTTTGGATAGCGCAGGAACCAGCTATTTAATCACCCAATTTTGAAACCGATCCCCAGTCATAGTTTTGTGATAATACCGATCCTCGTTCCCCGAATCGAGTAAATGGTCGAAGTTTCCCAAAAACCCTAAATTACAACCGGCGTGTAAGATGGTTACCTTTTACCTTCACTTTTAATTTTGTATGGATTTTTTTTAATATCACAATCGCGCACCAAAAAATGGATATTAGAACCATTTGGATATCCACGTTTCGTCTAGACACATATATGACATCTTGGCCTGAACCTGGCAATTGCAGAAATTTTCTCAAAAACCTAATTTTGGCTACAACAGCGTGTTTTATTTCACATCAAATTTCCTGTTTGTGTTTTTAACTCATTGCATTCAAAATTCTATATAATGTCGTTCGACCTCCATAAAAATTGAAATATGTTTGAACGTGGTGATGCAATTTGTCCAAAGTAAAATATTCATTTTTCGGACTAAATTGTCAAATTAGTCGTTGTAGCTCTTTCCGAATGGTGAAATCCTAAAACTCAGATTTTCAGCGTTTACCACAATATATCGATTTAAAATTTTATCGTCTTGCTGTTATAATGTTTTGGATAGTTCGCTGCGAAATCTAAAATCAAATTACATACTTAATGTGCGCACGAAAAAGTAATTTCAGTTCTTACCTACTTGAAGTATTTCCGTCGCCATCAGTATAAGTTTCCCATTACTTTTGAAAAATAAAATCGATGAGTATAGTTCACGTCACTGTAGTTTTTAGTGGCTTAATTAATGGAAACATTAAGTTCACTACTGAGATGATTCAGCAAAAAAAAAAACTTTCTTGATGTTATATTTAACTATAGAAGTAGGAGAAGGTATTATATTTTTTCAGATGTAGATTGTCTATGGAGTTATTACAGTAGTCAATTTATAAATAAAGGGCATATTTTTAAAATAAAGAAAAGCCTTCCAATATTTATTCCGCACAATAAAAACATGTTTTACTGAGTGAACTTTTTATAAATTTAACAAACTCCTGTTCACTAATTGAAAAGAGTGATTGAAGTTGTGGACATCGATATTTAAGCTTAAAAGTTTATCTTAAAGCCATTCGCAATAATACTCATTAAGCTGTTTGCTTTTGTTTCATTTTAATCAGTGCTAAGCATGATTACGACTTTTATTCTGTTTAGTAGATGACCCGTTTACTTTATGGAGATTTATAATGAATTGGTAAATGAAACACAAATTTAATTTTATGTATTTCCACAGTTTATTTTATTAATTACAGTACTAGTTTCACGAGTTTTGGATTATCAAGTGTACTATTTACAATATAATTTAGGGTGTATATACATATCTCAAATATACAGATTTACATATTTAATGGAGGGGAGGCATTTACTTCTAACTGGCCATTAAGGGTTATATACATGTAATTTTCATTTAATTTATTAATTTCCAGTTTCTAATAAATTGAGTTTCCTGCCTTTTTGGCAGAAATGTAATAATTTTGGCTTTTGGCTTATAATTTGTTGTATGCCCGTTTGACTTGAATGTTCAAAAAGTGATGACATTTTACCTTTACTGTGCTCTTTTATTCTTGTTTTAAAGGATCTTCCCATTACCGTATATGCTGCTAACCGGTCATATTCTAAACGGTAAACTCCAGTCTTTTGGGTCAATCTTATTTTTAGCATTACTTATATATCCAATTAAGTTATTTTGTTTTGTGACGGCTGTATTTATATTAATTTTAAATAAATATTTAGGGATTAGATTTGATAAATGACCTATGTAATTAATAGGGAAACATTTTAACTTTGATGGAATTTATTTAATGGCATGTACATAAGATGTAATCTGCCGTTGTTTGAATTTTGAAATTAATGAAGAAATAATATCATTTAGGAAATTATTGTTACTGGCTATTTGTTTCTTAAATTTTAATTCTTTTTCTAGAAGTTCTTGAGGTAATGGGATTTTAAAACGTATCGGGACAGAAGCGACCCGAGACAAATGCGACACAGTCAGTTAACATACTTAAACAAGCCGAATATAAGCGACACAGGTTATGATAACCATCAATTTGCATAAACGTATAACTATAGTTATACTTAGTCACAATATTTTTTAGAACGCTATGTCTACTATCACGCGAAATTTGATACCATTTCAAATTTACGGTAACCTCGCTTAAGACTCGGCCTCCCCCGCTTGATTAGTCCTACGTTACCGTAGATTGTAAATTTCCTTTTTATTTCAAAGATATATTGCTATCAATTACAACGATCAACCTTAAAATGCTCTAAACCTTCAAAACTTTAAATTGTAAAGTGTTCACAAATGTGTGCCGATTTTGTCTCGACGACCTAATCAAATATGCACAACTGTCGCAGTCATCTCGAAATTTCACTGTGTCGCAAATGTCTTGAGTCGCGTCTGTCCCGGGTTCATTTTAAAAGTTCTATTTAACATTGATCTAAACTCAGACATTTTATGTGAAAAGTGATTGAATGAATTAAAAGGTTTTATACCATATAGATATGTGGATGATATCTTAGTAGGTTTTGACGACACTGTCAGACAAACTCAACAGTTTTTAACTTTTTTAAATAACACACATCCAAAAATTAAACTTACAGTTGAAACAGAAGAAACCAATACAATTAATTTCCCAGATTTAACTATTACAAAAACAAATAATTCATTTTCTTTATATATATATATATATATATATATATATATATATATATATATATATATATATATATATATATATATATATAAAGTTAAAATATTTCCCTATTAATTACATAGGTCATTTATCAAACATAATCTCTAAATATTTAGTTAAAATTAATATAAACACACCCTTCACAAATCAAAATAATCTAATTAGATGTCTATGTAATGCTAAAAATAGAATTGACCCATTACAAAGGTCTGGAGTTTACCATTTAGAGTATATCGACTGTTTAGCAGCATATGTAGGGCAAACGGGAAGATCCTTTAAAACAAGAATAATAGAACACAGTAAACATTCAAGTCAAACGGGACACACAATAAATTATAAGCCAAAATTATTACATTTCTGTCAATAAGCTAGGAAACTCAATTTGTTGGGAACTGGAAAGAAATGGCATATAACTGGTATATAACTTTAATGAAAAGTAGGAATCTTGAAATGCTCATATTTAGTGCTATACGTACTACAAATAATTATATCTAGCTGATTTATATAAACAACAATAATTCTAAACGATTTTGTCCATTAGTAATACGAATTTTTAAGAAATTTTGAAATAAAAAAATTTGAAAATGTCTTGAAAACCACAAAGACCTCATTTGGCAACAAAGCTTTTAAACAATCAATTTTTTTAATTTTGAACATATGCTCTAATTAAGTGAACGTGTTTTTAGTTATAATTTAAGTTTGTTTTTATTTCATTGCTATAAGTTTGAATTATAATTGTTACAATTTTAAAATTTCTTAAGTTTAATAAAACATTGCATCCATGGAAACACAGCTTTATAATATAACCTTTACTTACATATGCAGTTACAAGCCCACTTTTTACCTCACAATACGAAAGTATTGGGAGGTATTGTAATCGGTCGTCGACATTTCAAGTGCAGCACTTCAGTTTTTGTGAATTATCGCAAAATAGAAAATAGTTAGTAGATCCCAGCCTATTATTAAAGAGGATTAAATTTTATTTGAAATTGGCTACCATACTTAAAAATTGCTTTGCCGTAAGTTGTAAAAAAAGAGGTTCAAACATAAAAGTTTCAAAATGTATGTATGTCTGTCTGTATGCGTTCCATCGCGATAGCGTCCCCAAAGATAATCCGATCGTCGTGAAATTTGGTACCCAGATTCGGATCCATGAGTAGACAGAGTGAAATCTGTCCAGTAAAAATGCAATTCAGATTTCGGAGTGTATAAATACGAACGGCTATTCGTAGCAAACCGGCACGTCACGTAGGCTACTAAGCGAACCATCCTAGAATTGAATATTTTTTCGTTTGTTCGTGAACTCCTTCGGTAGCGCAGTGGAAGCGTGTTTGGTTGATGTTCCAGCGCCTTGGGTTCAAGGCGCATAATGTACAAGGGTTTTTTAACTTATCTTATTAGACGTGTTAAGGCATTTCTGGCCATTTGAAACGATTTTTGAAAAAAAAATTTGGCCCTTTGGTCAAAAATTTTCGAAATTGTTTTTTCTTTTTTACACGTTTGGATCATTTCTGACCATTTGAGATTTTTGGAAAAAAAAATTTTTGACCGTCAAAAATTTTCGAAAAATGTTATTCGCATGTTTTCACGTTTTGAGCCATTTATGACCATTTGAGATGATTTTTGGGAAAATAAACTTTTTTGGCCCTTTGGTCAAAATTTATCGAATTTTTTTTTTCATTTTTAATCGTTTTCAGCCATTTCTGATTATTTCAGATCATTTTTTGGAAAAAAAAATGTTTGGCCCTTTGGTCAAAAATGTTCGCAATTTTTACACGTTATGATAAATAAATGTAAAAATGATAACGAATAATAGAAACATATGGTTGACAAGTGGATTTATATGTTTATAAAAGTTGTACTTTTATGCACATATTTACACGTTTTCAATTTAAGAACTAATTAACTGTATACTGCGTGATTATGATTATTTACTTTCTCTGATCAACTTTTTCGATCGTGATCATTTTTGTTTAGTACGTCAAGCTTTATAGGTATTATTTAAATAATAACTTAAATTTAAGATAATGTGTCTTGGTGGTCATATTTCATTGTTTCTGTCGAAGTATTACGATTTTTTTAATAAAACAACAACAATTTAATGATATGAGAAAAGTGTACAAAATTTTTAGTAGCAAAAAAAAACATAACAATACACTAGTTATAAAACATCAAATTCTTTCAGTTTTGCTTAAAAATTATTATCAATTTTATTAAATACATAAATAAAAGTTTACCTCTAGTAGGATTTGAGCCTACGACCTGTACTTTGCTAGAGTACCGCGCTATCGAAGTACAAGCCGCAATCGATTAAATTTTGTCTTTATGTATGTAGAACTAATGTAAATTCTAGATTTATAATAATTTACTTGTGCTTGTTTAAATTATCAATTACATTGTATTTTGAGGTCATGTGTTGCATACATCAGATTTTTTTATTTTTAAATCACTGTATTAGAATAACTATTACCAAAAGAATTTCTTCTGATTTATTTTCATGCTCAGAAAACATTCTTTAATCTAGTGGTGAAGAGTTAATACGCCATTTTCCAGCACCCTGTATCTACTGTAAATTATATTGTAAATAGTACACTTGATAATGCACTAACGTGTGAAACTGGTTGTGTAATTAATAAACAAATAGTGGAAATAGATAAAATAAAATTTGTGTTTCATTTATCAGCTCTTTCTAAATTTTACAGTAAGAGAAAGTGCAAATATTTTTGGAAATATTAAAAAGGTTTATTACTGGAATTTCCGGTTCTAACTTTATAACAAGTTAAATATTACTAGTCTAAGAAATGCCTATTAAAAAACCATTATTTTCAGAATAAAATTTATTAAAAACGTTCTATCAATTCATATTTAAAAAGTGTAGTAGTTTTTTCTGACTGCGTAGGTAATTCTTCTAAACATGTTTCATTGAAATTGTAGGTTAATATTTATAAGAAAATGTTATGATCTTTAGCAACTATACGTTTTACTTGTATAAAAAACAGACGCAAGCATTTTTTTCACTTTTCTTTTTATTTGCTATTTCAAAAATTAAAGTAGCTATTTCAGACAACATATCGATTACAGATATTACTTATAACGTATCGACTATTATTTTCGAACAAAATGCCGAACTGTTTGTAGTTTTAAAAACTTTTTCTTTAACCAAAGGAAGGATTTTGTTACTAAATTATTATAATTTTTATTTGTAAAAATTAAGCAGTGAACATATGTCTAAATAATTTATTTATAAGTTAACTTAATCCCAGGAATCAATCGAATAATGCGACGCCGCGTTTGTAGGGAATCGACTATTAGACTAGCATATAATGACACTATTTTATAAACCATATTCATATTTTCGAAAGTAACATTTTTGGCGCGAAAGATGTAATCTAGGACGTAAATAATATTTACAACTTGCCTTGATGTACCGGGTGAGTCATTAAGAAAGGACGCCGGCTATATCCCAAAAACCGCTTATGTTACGACTTCCAAAATAGAAATAATTCTGCAGTAAATGTGGGCAAGAGAAAACGCTGGAAATAATTTTAAAGCTTGTAAATAGACCGCTAGGTGGCGTAACTGCTGTAGTAAAATAAAAAATGTCTAATGAGTAACAGAAACTTAAGGAAAAGGTGTATTGGAAATATGGTAGTTGTATTTTTGGGACAATTTTACCCATTTTTTGTATAAGAACTTTTTCTCTAACTTCACAGGTTTTCCGTAGGGGGAGCTGCGAAAGTTGTCAGACAAACACGTAATTATCTTCGGAGCCAGTAATCGAATCTTAAAAACTAATATTTCGTTGGAAAGGTCTATTCTTGCGCTATTCGTTGATGCATTAAAAAGTTAAGTTTGACTAACGAACAAAAAGCTAGAGGACGCTCTCCAAATATTTCTGAAATTTTAGCGATTTTCTTCAAAATATTAAATAGAATGGTATGTTTTTTTTATATTTAAGTCAGAAAAAGCATAAAATTTCGCCTATACCCTGAAAATTTCAAGTCGATATCTTTGTTGGTTTCAATTTTATACCTACCTTAAGTTCAGATCCATGGTAATGATTTTGTAGTGCCACGATTATCCAATAACACTACCAGACCAACAATGCATAATGACGATATATCCATAGTAACATTAATTTTATCAATGTCAGTGTCAAGGAAATATTATCCTGAAATGTCCTCACAAAATTACCTCCGGTTTTGCAGTGTATGCGGGCGTATTGTGATACGAGTTTCTTTGACATATTGCCACATTCTTTTTGCCAACAATGCCCTCTAATCAGGAAGCATATGATATTCTTGCAGTATATTTCGAGTGCATGCAGAATTCTACTGTTGCTTCACGATTGTATGCGGCTCGTTTTCCAGAAAGACGGGATTACGAAAAGAGACTTTTTACTCGATTATCACAACGATTGAGAGCTACAGGAACAATTCATCCCCCATTTACTCACAGAGCACGCAGATCCCGAACGGAAGAAAATGTTATAAACGTTCTAGCATGTATCAAAATTAATCCACATAGTAGCACAAGAGCAATAGCTCATGACTTGGGACTAACACAAACTATTGTTCAGCGTGTTGTGAAAGAACATAAGTAAGTTTTAAATAAAGGTTAGCTATTAAAAGTCGTAAAGTTATAGCTATTAAAAAACCATAACTTCAATTTTAATCTAGATTACATCCATACCATGTAGTCCATCAATTACTGACTGCAGCTGATTATGAGCAACGTTTAGACTACTGCTATTGGTTGTCGAATATGCTCATAGATAATCAACATCTGTTATCGCAAATATTTTGGACTGACGAGACTACATTCCGCAGTGATGGTGGAGTAAATCGTCATAACATGCATTATTGGTTCAGAACCAATCCTCGTTGGATGCAAGAAATTCAACATCAGGGCTGGTGGAGTGTCAATGTTTGGTGCGGTATTTTAGGAGGTCGAATTATTGGTCCTCACATTTTTGACGCACCACTTAATGGTGAAACGTACCTTGATTTCTTGTTTTTACGACCAGGTCAACTACGCCTGAAAATATGGTCATTAGGATAATAAATTCCATTCGTACCCTCTCCACAGCGGAGATAGAAACCGCTGTTTTGTCAACGCAACAGCGGTTGCAGCTGTGTATTGATAATGATGGCAGACAATTCGAGCATTTAGGTCGCCACTGAGTAATGGCGTACTGCTCATCTCTAGTTAATTTTCGATAGTTCACCCGGTGTAATTATTAACCAACGGTAATAAACTAACCCCAGAAACTCGATGATAATAGCTGTCAGTATTATCGAATTTCTGGGGTTAACTCTCGGGTCAGGGTTAACCCGTGTTTATAAAAGCTGGCCTAAATAATAAACTATTATGTCAAAAAACTTTGCGTTTTATTGTTTTTGGATCTAAATTTAAAATAGGTATAAAATTGAAACCAACAGAGACATCGACTTGAAATTTTCAGGGTATAGGCGACTAAAATATAAAAAAAAAACATACCATTTTATTTAGTATTTTGAAGAAAATCGATAAAATTTCAGCAATATTTGGAAAACGTCCTCTTGCGGTTTGTTCGTTAATCAAACTTAACTTTTTAATACATCAACGAATAGCGCAAGAAAAGACCTTTCCAACGAAATATTACTTTTTAAGATTCGATGACTGGTTCCGAAGATAATTACGTGTTTGTCTGACAGCTTTCGCAGCTCCCCCTACGAAAAACCTGTGAAGTTAGAGAAAAACTTCTTTTACAAAAAATGGGTAAAATTGTCCCAAAAATACAACTACGATATTTCCAATATACCTTTTCCTTAAGTTTCTGTTACTTATTAGACATTTTTTAATTTACTACAGCAGTTACGCCACCTAGCGGTCTATTTACAAACTTTAAAATTATTTCCAGCATTTTCTCTTGGCCACATCTACTGTAGAATTTTTTTGGAAGTCGTAATATAAGCGGTTTCTGGGATCAGCCGGCGTCCTTTTTTTTTTTTTTTTTTTTTTTAACACGTTTATTAAAGATTTTAGATATTAAAATTTAATTTTGGTATATAAATATAAAAATTAAAAAAAATATAATATAATAATAAATGCGTGTATTGTTGTGTTGGTGGTGCGCTGCTCAGGAGTCTTCTTCCTCTTCAGCGCGTGGATTGTAGAGTTGTTGGTTTGTGGGTGTTGTGGATTGCCAGTTGACAGTGTTGTGCTTAGGATTGTTGGTAGTTCGTAAAAAAAAAGAGATGTGTTGTGGAGATGTGGTGTTGTTGGATGTTGGAGATGTGGACTGTCCTGTTGTCGCTAGGTTGCTTATCTGAAATAAAGGAAATATGTGTTAGTAAAGTGTAACACTATCGATATTTACAGGGCAGAATTTAAGTAATTAAAAAATCGATACTAATACTTATCTTATCACGGGCGCCAGACTTCGGTCCGGACCGTCGTGTGTTTACCCTAAAAGGGTAGCCACCTCCTGACTGTGTGAGAGGAAAACCTTCCACAAGTCAGTCGCAGATTCCACCTTAGCGAGTGCCACTGCCACCTTACGGATGACAGGTAGGGCCTTCTCCATATTGAGCCCTCCGAGGAAGGTCAATAGGGAGTCGAACCCTAAGGCAGATTGATCGGGCGGGGTAACGATAGCGGCAGGAGCCACTCTCGGTACTTCCGCCTTCTCAGCTTTGCCTGCCGTCGCACGGGCGTAGCTGACTCCGGTCCGAGTCGAGGAGGGCGCCGGCGGTGTCCTCTTCGGCGGTCGCTGCGGTGCTTCCATCTTCTTCCGTTGCAGAGGTCGAGGGAACTTCGGGCATCCACGGTAGCTTGCGGGGTGGTCCCCACCGCAGTTAACGCACTTAGCCCGGTCGGTACGGGGTAAAGTGCATTGACTGCTGTGGTGATCACCGGCGCACTTCACACAGCGTGCTGCCGCCCTGCAGCAACGCTGTGCGTGGAAACCTTGACACCGGTGACACTGCCCGATGTCGGATTTCCGCCTCAGGTCCTCGACGGTGACTCGGAGGCGGGCGACGTGCTTCACCTCCCGGATCCTCTTCTTGTCCTCCTCGCTCGGTAGGTGTACCAAAACCAGGGGGATCGCTCGGCCTCGCTGCTTCATCCTAAAACAAGAAACTGTATTAATCCTTGCGTCGTCAAATCGGAACTTACATCCGCTTCGGATAGCTCTACGGGCACGCCACGTATTACTACCTTGGTAAGACGCTCGCTCCTTGCCTGATAGGTGTGGTACTGCGTACCACACTTATCGAGATACCTCATCAGCCTGTCTCGGTCCTGGGTGAGGCAGGCTGTATCCAGATTCCCTCGAAGGTCGCCTTGGCCCTGGTGAAGGCTATCTTCTTCCGGTCGAGTTCGCGGGAGAAAGCAACCCAGTTCTCCCTCTGACGAAGGATTACCGGGGTACTTTCTCCTGGTCTCTGCTGCGGCGGTCTGCTCCATCGCTGTGGCGGTGTCCGTGTACTGCTCAGGGCGTGGTACACGTTGCTCGTCGGTGGCGGCGTAGGCGGGCGGACGGTCATCTTCTTCTGCGCCACGAAGTCATCGGGGCTGGTGGATCCAGGACGGGGGTCTTCGCTTCTTCTCTCTTCGGCGGCTACGGCGGCGGCGGCTTGCGGCGGCGGTGCTGCTCTCGTTGTTGCCTCGGCTGGCGGGGCGACGTCTTCTGCGGGCGGTGGTGTTTTCTTCGGTCTTCTCCTCTTCTGAGCGGTGGCGGCTGGTGGCGCGTCGCTTCTGGCGCCCTTCCACGGAAGGGACAGAAGCGACGGTATCGGGCTGGCGGTACTCGTTGATGGTAGGTTACCCGGCTTGTAACCGTACCATACCTCGTTGGTGTCGCTGGCGTCCCCCTGGAAATCCGCGGTGTCGACCCAGAGGCACCCGTCGTCGTCGTCGTAGACCTCTCGGCCCGGTCTATGGCGCGGCATCGTAAAGTTGATACCGGCCGATAGAATCGAATTTTAATTTAATTACTAGTTAATTACAGAGTAATTAGCTCTAATTTAACGACCTGCTCTGATCGGAAACCAGAACAGGAAATGACCGGCGTCCTCCTTAATGACTCACCCGGTACAACACGTCCATTTTGCAATTTGAATTGTTATTTTTATAGAATCTTATACTTTGGTAGAATGTTTGAAGGAAAAATCTATTGTAAACCAAACGGCAGAAAAATCCAGTCCGCGTAAAGCGCTGAAATACACGCGCAAAGTTGCAAGAAAAAACTTTATGTTTAAATGAACATACTAATCTTTCTGGTTTTTAAATCGTTTATTTTTCTATTTATAATTCATATAAATTTTTAACGTTCCGATAACAATTACAGTTATGGTCCTCAGTAAATGGTAATACCTTGAAGAATTACTTGAGATATTAAAACAAATTTATGAAATATTAAAAAATATGAAAAAGCAAATATAAGCCTGCTATTAATAATGGCGGATTCTACTATGTGTCTTTGACCCCAAAATATCACTTCCTAAAGGGCAGAATTATGTCTGTGGTTTATAAAATAATATTATTATCTGCCAATCTACATAAAATCTCGGTGCAACTGGACAATCGTTCAGTTTCTTGCCGTTAAGTATCTTTGTCCCATTCTCTCCTTCAGCCATGTTATCAACCCCCAATTTGACCCCCCATAAAATTATGTTTTGGCATACACGTGTTATAATTCTTTTGAATCGCTAGGTTTTGCCTTAAAATACTACTTAAAGATAAACCTAGTTTCCACGAATAACTAACTCTTTGTGGGTGATGTAATTTTTGTATATCACATACTTAGATAAAAAAACTTTTTACCTATGCTTCCAATGATTGCTCTCTTTAACCATTATCCGGACAAGCGGGGTCCATTGAACTCTTCGTGTACTCTAAAGTAAATATAATTTACTACGTAATTTTTTTACCATGGCGAGGCTTTGTGACTTCCTAAAATAATCTTTAGTTTAGGTTTTCAAAAATTTCAGCTTTGAAAATATTTCACAAAGTTACGAAACCAGGCAAAGGGTGTCCGACGGACCTCTTCCTGTTTTTAATATAATTGCTGCGATTCACAGTTAAATACCGATGGAAATTATGTGAAGTATTTGCAGCTAATTAATAATCCATTTCGATCATTACAATAATGTCTTTATACTTTATAGAAGTTTTGAATCATATTACTATACTTATTAATGTTTCTAATTGTTAATATATAATAATCATAAGTATACAATAATAGATGATAATTAATTCTTGACAGAGTATTCAAAATAAATCTGGTCTCGTTAGCTCTATTAACATCAAAGTACGCGGCGTCGATTGATATATGAAATGAGAAAACATTGTGATTTAACTAGTTGTATAACACTAACTTCAATTATTGTGTACAGAGAGCTGGTGATAGCAAATACTTTATATGATGTGATTATAATGCTAATATGTCGAAGACGGAGAAGGAGCTTACTGGTGAAGAATTGGCCGAGATTATCTATAATGGGTTACAAGACGATGACAATATTCCAGACCTCGATGAGGATATTGACCCCAAGTTGGATGATTATCAATCTGTAGCAAGTGAAAATAATGATCGTCTGTCGGTAGATAAAGACACTGATCCTGAAATTCAAGTAGGTGTAAAAAGATTTTTGTTTAAAGGCGAAAAATGGTGCGGAGTGGAAAAGCAAAAGAGCGCGCTTATTCACATAACATTGTAAAGGGGAGCCCCACAAAGTGGTTTCACCTAGCGAAATTGCATGAGAATGCATTTTTTCTTTCGCAATCAACAAAATTGTTGAATGAACGTATAGCAATTTGTACCAGATTATTTTGTGGAATTTGCTGTATGGAGCTCTAATTCTTTGACCGACGATGGCCGTGAAACCATTCAAGAGTTTACGCTAATTTATGATTCGATGACAAGGATAGACGTGAATCTGACAAGCTGGCGCCATACTCAACATATGGGATGTTATCAATACAAATTTTAGAAAGTATTCTCTACTAGGAGCTAAGATCACGATAGATGAACATCTGATCCCGTATCGCGGAAGGTGTTCTCTTAGACAGTATATACCTTCCAAACCTGGCAAACATAGTATGAAGATATGGTGGGCACGTGATTAGAAATTTGTTATCCGTTGGATGGTAATCCTTACACTGGAAAAGAAGGGAATTCACTTGCAAAAGGGTTCGCCAGTCAAGTAAGTGAACAGTTAGCACAACCGTATTATAATACCAATCGAAATGTCGCCTGTGATATCTACTTTATTGAGCTAGATTTGGCTATCAAATTAATAATCGTTTCAGTAGTAGGGACTGCTAAAAAGAGGAAAGCATGTGCGCCCGCTCAATTTTTACACAGGCAAAATCTTGAGGAAAAAACGTCACTATCTGGTTTTACCAATAAGGTAAGCGCGGTTTCGTACGTTCCAAAAAGAGAAAAGAGTGTACTAGCTTTATTTATAATACACCACAACGTGGAGTGTAGTGTGCAAGACCATGAGAAACCTGAAATACTCTTGTATTATAACAGCATCAAAGGCGAAGTTGACACGACGGGTCAATATGGGTCGTAGGTATATGTCCAAGAGAAAAACGAATAGTCGGCCAGTTGCGTTTTTTACGAATTTGGTGGATGTTGATGGAATTGCAACGTATGTGATTTGTACACATCGTGGCACCAAGGAAAATATAAAGAGATCATTATTCCTAACATCTATGGCAGAAAGCCTGGTCTTACCTCATATCAGAAGGAAACGATCGGCTGGTTTAGGAAAGGTGAAAAAGCGCTGTATGGGTAAGTATGGGTTACATCATATGAACCAACAGCTAAAAGGAGCAAAACTCCATTGCCATGAAAAAGCTGTTTTATGTGCCTGAGAAGACCAGACAGAAATCCGAAACAAATTTAAATTGCTTTCGAACTCAGTGTCTGTAATGAAGACTCAAAAATAACCTGCAGCATGTGTAAACAATAAAACATATAGTTATGGAAATAAATCTGTTAACCGTAAAAATTGTTTGTACATGTGTTATTTACAAAATAGACCTTTTATTTATTTCATTGTAAAAAAGCAAATCAACTCAGTACCCTACTAAATAATCAATAATGCACAGGGTCCAATGGATCCCGTGTGCCCGGCTGCGTTACAGTCCCAGCCTGCTAGGACTAAGGTTATTCATAGCAATAAGTTATTTTCCAGTTTTAATTATTTTATTGGGGCGAACGTGCACCAAAGAAGGGCAAGTTCATGCCACAGTTTTAGAAAAATGCCTCTTGTCGTCTAGCTAAATTAAATATCGATACATGTTTGACTACATTAATTACTTAAATATCTATTTTATATCAAATCTTTATCAACACATGATTATAGGAATTAAAAATATCATCGGTCATTGTTATTTGTTTTCGGTATTACGGGCTCTATCCCTCTATACCTCCGTCTTATTGGCTTTTCTTGATCTGTAGATTTTCTGTACCTGAAATAAATACATTAAATATACTTGTACCTCTGTTGTTGTTTCCTAAGATGAACTTCGGCATTTACGCTTCCGGTCACCTCGGCGTTGTTGTCCCCTGTTCGTGGTTGGGTCGGCCGCTTAAACGATGCAACGGTTTGTGTCTTCTCATCTTGGGAGTTTATCCTTTAATTTGTTTCGTCGCCTTGAGCGTGAAGTCCTCGTCTTGTGATTCTTCAGGTGCCTGCTTTTTGCTGCCCGCTGCCATATGAGCGTAGCTTATCCCTGCTTCGGTCATACTGGCCGGTTTTCTTTTTTCAGCTGGTCTGGAGGCGTTCCCTCTCTTGATATTTTTTAGATGGGCGGGGCATCCTTTCTAGTTTGCTGTGTGCAACCTTCAGCATCACGACCATGGAATACTTGAGGGTGCGAGTGTAGTCACTCCACAAGAAGAAAGCGATAGGTCAGTGCTACAACTGCCAACGGTACGGGCATACAACCAGCGGATGCCGCGCACAACCCCAATGTGTGAAGTGTGCGGGGACGCATCACACCTCTCTTGATATTTATTGGGTGGGCGAGGCATCCTCCGTAGTTTTCTGTGTGCAACCTGGTGCAGTTGCAGTACTTTGGCTCTCCCGCCCCTCGGGTCTTCTTACGTTCCCTGGTGTGATGCGTCCCAGCATACTTGATACATTGGGGCTGTGCGTGACATTCGCTTGTTGTACCGTTGGCAGTTGTAGCACTGACCTGTCCCGTTCTTCTTGTCGGGCGACTCCACTCACACCCTCAAGTATCAGATGGTCGTGATGCTGAAAATCTCCTTGGTCCTTTCGCTTCTCTCGAGGTGGACCAGTGCCATTGCGATTTTCCGGTGTTCGCGTCCGGCGAAAATCCGGCTAATCTTCTGGACCTCAAACCCCATAGATTTGAGATCGTTCTGTACCGTTGCTAGCATCTCGTCGTCTTGCGGGATGCCCTTGATGACTACCTTTAGCGGTTTTGCCTCTTCTAAAAGATAGTCCTTATTGTAGTAATCCCGACCGAGGCTAGCTTCTTCATAGTCCTGGAGTAATCCTCCTGTCGGTGTAGGATTAGTGCGGGGTCCTTTCTTTTCGGGCGGGCATTTCTTGGTCTTGTACTTGCGTCCACCCGTTGCCACTTGACACCGCCTTTCTTCGTGATGGTCTTGAATTATTCCTCTTCGGAGAGAGCATCTTCGTCTTTTTGTTGTTGGGAAGCTGCTGTGCAGACTTCCACCTTCTCGTGGAGTTTTTCGGTTGCTCCTGTCCTTTTCGTTGTTGTTTCGGGAGTTCCATTGTTCCCTCTCTTCTTCCTGATGCGCCTCTTGTTCTTAGGACGCGGGGGCTTTTCATTGTCGCGTTGATCTTCTGCGCGAGCTTCGGTGGTCTTAATTATGGCCTTATTTGTCGATTTTGCGTTTTTTTTTGTAGTCACGTCGATCCTTGCTACGACTTCTTCGTATCATCTTGTCTTTGGCGTAGACGTCTTGTCGTGATTTTTACCATTCTTCTACGTAGAACATTTCTACAGGTATGTCTCGGTACTTAACCTCCTCTTCATATTCGCTGTCTTCGTCCGACGACATCTTGGTTGGCTCTACTCCGAGTCCGGATCTATGCGGTTTTAACCCCACACTTCCGGTGCAGAGATTGTTGATTTACTGAAATAAAGTATTAATTACTCGCATCTCATGCGTCGTATGTCCTTTTTAAATGAAATCGCCAATAGGCGTATCGAATGCCTGAGAAAAACTCTCTCCCAGAACACGTGTGTTCTGTTCTAAAAATATCATATCACGATTCTAAAATTGGGGTAAATAAACACGCACCGCCAAATACATCAATACTTGAATTGTTGACTTTGCGTAGCTTGGGAAGGGTAATTCCGTGAATACGATACTAAACACATTTATCCTGCCGAAATATGAATGCTACAATAACAGTAGTTAAACACAATCGCAGTTTAAGCTAAGGACTTCACCTAAGACCTAACAGAAGAAGATAAAGTTAACTTTGCCTCAACAGAAAAAGAAATGCCCCTTAAATGTTACAAAACTTTTAAGAACAATACTTTACGCAAAATGTTTAGGTAGGTCAGTGGTAAACACATTTTACCAATTTCCATCTGATCTGCATGATGTGTTCTCAAGTAGCTAATTATATACACACGATTTTGGATTTCGCACCGTTTTATAACGAACGTGGTGTATCTAGCAAATAAAAAAGTATATACATTCTTTTACAAACAGTAGTGAGATACCACACGGTTTTAAAGGAATGTTAGTATCTCAATGCGAGATACTTTTAAGCGATCCAATCGCTGTAATTGTTGTGAAATACACTATAGACATAAAAATACCTCTATAGGGTACATAAATAAGAGTATTGAATAAGTATAAATAAGCTAGAAATGCAAAACCGACAAAATAATTAAGTGAAAAGCATGAATATGATCGAGAAGATATGAGATAACACGCCTCAACTTTATTATTTGTTTACATGTAATAAAACAATTTTTGTGTATACGAAGTTAGAAATCATGTATTTAATAATACTTATGCACATTGCTTCAATGACACACACATCAGTTGACTTTGTAGTGTGATTTCAAATTATAAAGCAGCTGCTCCTTGAGTTTTTGGTGGTAATGAATTCGCCTTGCTTGTCCAAGGTTCCTATTCGTAGCAGAAATAAAACGATTTAGTTTGAAATACAGCATTGAAACTGGAAAACAGGATTAAAAATTTCGAAATAGAGCAAGGTACAATTATATCAGAAGTATGAAAACGGGAAATGTTAGTTTCAGCAACTGGTGGGCACTACGCTATAAAATAAAATAAAACAATAAAAGCGTAAGATATTAGACTCTTTATAAATAAAAAAAAACAATTTCTTTTTATTAAAGCTACTACATTCCTATATTAACTCTAAATATAGTTTCATTAAGCTTAAAATTAATAGAGAATAAACAACAATTATATTTCTCTAATACTTATTTATTGTAGAACGTACAAAACATATAGTAAACGGCTATGAAAAAGTTTGTATTTATCCAGAATGATAGACCCTAAAACAGTTGTCCGGGTGTAAGCCAATATTACACTTTACCCAAATAAATTTGGCACATTTACCACAATTAGCACAACGCCTTTGAGTTTCATTTTTGTCAATCAAATGATTTTATCCGTTGTATCTAACTTACAATAAAATATTTTTGTTATACCTTGGTGTTGTACCAGCAAGCTTTATTGAAGACGATAAAATTGACAATATGATTCTTCTTATAAACCTAAGTGGACTTATTTCTGCATCCACAAATTTATAAATGAGCCATGAATTTATAACCACTCCGTTAAGACAAAATCTAACACACGGCCAATACCACTTTCTTGAACGAATTCTCATACGGTAAAGTCCTTTCATTTGATCAAAGAGGTCAACTTCTCCCATGCCTTGATTATACAAATTCACAGTAGTATAAACCAATTGCATATGAATTCAGACAAAACGGTTATTATAGACGAAAAATTGTGTTGGATTGAACATATAGATGTAAAAATTAGACAAATCTTATTAATTAATAGCACGTCTTATAGACGTCAAGAAATTGGTTTATATATATATATATATATATATATATATATATATATATATATATATATATATATATATATATATGTATATATATATATATATATATATATATATAATAAATTTGTGCTTCGTTCACCAATATAAACACTATTTAGCAAAATGTTGTGAGCCACACACTCACAATACAAAAGGTAAAAACAAAATTCTATCACGTAAGCACTACCACACATCCTTTGGAAAATCACCGTATTGCCTGAGATCTAAGCTATACAATATACTCCCCATACACATTACTGAATGTAATATAAGTCTATTTAAGAATTCATTGATTATCAATAGAAACTAACCTGATCTTTATTTAGATTGAAAAGAGCTGTGATATTTTAAGTAAAACCGACGCATCAATAATGGTAAATGTGTATAATTTTATGAATAAAGTATATTATTATTATTATTATTATTATTATTATTCATTTCTTTATTTTTTTTTTGTCATTATAGCAAAAGTCATTTGCATTTTTTTCTCATCCATATATTGATACTTAAAATTGATTATCAAATTGCATTCCGTTCTTGCAGTGTTTGCTTATTCTATGTCCTACTCTTAGTCAGGTGATCGCCACTTGCTCTCTTCGATTGATCGAGTTCGGTAGGATCCATTAGTTGGTTCTTTTTTTATTTTTGAGAGTTGTGTGTTGTTGTTTAACCAATTCTGAAAAGCTTCTTTAAATATACTTTCCTTTAGGAAGATTTTTACATCATTTGGACTAACTATCCAACAATCAGTGTTGTTACTTTTTGCTGCTTGACGTGCAGCATTGTCCGCTAGTTCGTTGCCAATTATTCTGCAGTGTGACGGACACCAAGTGAAACATATTTCCTTATTATTTTCGTTTAGCAATGCAAGACTATCTAGAATTTTCTGTATTAGCGGGTCGCGTGAGTAGGTGTTGGATATCGCTTGTATTGCACTGAGGGAATCGGTACAGATTAAAAATTTAGGTTTATTGGTCATATCGCAATACACTACTGCTTGTAAGATAGCATACAATTCGGCGGTGTACATACTGGAGTAATAAGGTAGAGACCAACTATGTGTTGAGGCGAAGACGTAGATGGCACATTCCATTCTTTCTTAAGTTTTTGATCCGTCTGTATAGATAACGGTATAGTTCATATGCTCGGACAATATATTATAGAAATTTGTTTTTGTTAATTCTTTGCACGCTTGGTATTTGTTAGTTAGAGAGGTATCCATGTGAGTGCTGGGAGGAGGTATACACCATGGTGGTGTTTCACATACGCCGAGTTGATACGTATCAAGTGGAAATTCTATGGAGAATTTGCTAATTATTTCCATGGTTCTGTTTCCTGCAGGACTCATTAAAAACATAGTAAGTAAGAGGTGTTTGCGCGTTTACTCTGTTAGCGTGTTTGCAAACTACGTTATCTAATATGCATTGTATTGGTGTGACATTACATTCAAAACATATATCTTCCAGGCGAGAAGTACGGAAGGCACAGTTACATAGCCTTAATCCTGTGCAATGTATTTGATTTAATTTATTAATGTGTGCTTTCCTTGCGCTTGAGAGGACTTCTCCAGATTGTGGATTAGTATAGATGTACAAGCGTTACTTTCTTTGCACCCCAAGATATGCGCGATAGGTTCATTGACCGTTTTATTTCGTTAGCATGACATGATTATGTTTTTTCCAATGTAGCTTATTGTCGAATAGAATGCCGAGAAATCGGGTTTCATTTCTTACTTCAATGGTATTGTTGTCAGTTGTAAGTCTGGATGATCGTGCTTGGTTCTTAAACCGCAAAAATAGACTAAATTCGACTTTGTAGGAGAAAATTTAAATCCCATTTTTTGTCCGAAACAGATGGTTTGTTCCTAGCAATTACAAAGAGGATACCACTGAGGGTTGATCCTTGGGGGATTCCATTTGCTTGGTTACGAGTTTCGGATAGTGTATTGTTTACTCGAACTTGGAATTTACTGTTTTTTAAAAATTTCTTAATAAAAGTAAACAAGTTGCTCTTTATACCTATCTGTTCTAATTCTAGCAAAATTTGGTATCTTTTCGTTCGATCGAAGGCTTTTTCAATGATTATTATTATTACTTTTTTTTTTGGTTTGGTAAGACTGCTGTGGCCAATTTATTTATTACGTTTATATGCCTTAAAAATTCTATTAATTTTCTAATTTCCTCAAGACTATCTTTAACCATTTCTTCGGTGCCACTTGACATATTGAGGTTTTTCGAAAAACCGTATATTGTGGGCATTCGATTAACATGTGGTTAATACTAATTCTTACATTGCAGTAGTTACACAGCGCAGAAGGTGCAGGTGAGTTAGGTTTGTGTGTCCGATACGTAATCTGGTAAGTACAGTTTCTTCCCATCTCGTTAATATTGGGTTGTTTTTCCATGGTCCAATGTATTTTTTAATTATTTGTAAATGGTTGTTTTTTGTGTTTTTCCATTGGTTTTCCCAATACTGTTTGGTTTTTTGTTTTATGTTTTTAAGAGACACATGACAGACGTCTGCGTTATGCACTTTAGTGGCATATTTTGCAATGGTATCAGCAGTAGTATTCCCAGGGACACCTGTGTGGGTAGGTACTCACATCATGGTCAGTGAAATTGATGAGTCCATATGGTAAGTTTGTGATCTAATTATATACTGACTTCCATAAAAATTGCAACACCTAGAATTTCTTGAACGCTTTTATTGAAACTTTCGTCAACGATGTCTTACATTAGAACAAACAAACGATTAAAATTTGAAAACAAAACAACAAAAACTTATCCGGAGGGTGTGGTAAATTACTCAGTCGCCTATCGACCTCATCCCATACATGTTCAATGGGCGACAAATTAGGCGACCGAGCAGGCCATGGAAGGACGGCAATGTTAGCTTCTTCCAAAAAACGTGTTGTAGCCCTTGCCGTATGAGGGCGCGCATTATCCTGTTGGAAAATGGGATTTTGCAGACCCTGAAGATATGGAAGCGCGATGGGTTCTAGCACATTGGCAATATAACCAGCGGCGTTTAAGTTGTCATCAATGAGGACCAAGGGTGATCTGTTATCGTAACATATTGCAACTCATATCATCACTCCTTGTATGAGGCCTGTGTTGCGTTCCACAAAAAATGTTGGATTTTTACGTTCTCCACGCATCCGTCTGATCCTCCTACGACCATCGTGGGCCCACAATCAAAATTTGGACTCGTCACTAAACACAATTCGATGCCATTCTTGCACCCTATTTGCTCTTTCGTTGCTCCATTCTAGCCTGCGTAGACGGTGAAGTGGTGTAAGAAGAAGACATAAAAATGGACGATATGAACGCAGCCCTAAGACCTTATCCGGTGATAAACAGATGACGTTGACATTCTGGGTCCTACACCTCTTATACAACCATTTGCAATCGATCGAGTTGATGAAAATCTGTCTCTTGTGGCCAAAGGTCTTAAGCGACGTTCTTTTTGACCTGTAGTCTTGCGGGGACGTCCAGATCCAGGGTGACGTTGTTGCACCCCTTCCTCGGACCATTTGGACCAACATCTCAATACCGTTGTAACGTTTCGGTTTACACGACGAGCAATTTCTCTTAGCGAATGTCCGGCCTCCCTTGGACCAATAATAAGACCACGTTCAAAATCAGTCAATTGGGAAAAATGTTGATGTTGACGTACTCTTAGCATTGTTTCCAAGTTCAGAACAAAATTCTGAATAAACCATTTGCAAAATTGACAGTTAATTACACACTGAATGGTTTATTTCTTGAAATTTATTGTTGCTAGGTGCAAGGGAAAAAACAAACAAAAACTGCTAGCTAGATTTTATTCAAATTTTAATCGTTTGTTTGTTCTAATGTAAGAAATCGTTGACGAAAATTTCAATAAAATCGTTCAACATTCCCCTATCCGCCACATGGGGACGCGCCTAGTAGGTAGTCCAACCCCTAGGTATTATTATTACTATTATTTATTTTTGCATACACATTGGTATGAGAATATAATGGGGGAATAAATTTAACCATTATATTTTACAAAGGTAATGTTAATATTTCTAATACTAACAAACATATATGTATATACCTATATATATATATATATATATATATATATATATATATATATATATATATTACGATGAAACCCCCTTTATATTTTTAATAATATAATAATTAAATAGTATAATGTTTAATTGATTTAATGTTGTTTAATATATTTCATTATTACGGCTAGTACTAATTTTTAATACGGCTAGAATAAACATCGGTAGAACAATGAGACTCATCTAACAGGGGATAGGGATCAACGAAAATTTAGAAGGAACCTGCATTTAATATTATAAAACAAACTATCATGAACTTGAGTTAAGTTATTTGTTTGACTACATAACCATAGTTAACATGATCAAAATACATTAAGGTATTGTCCTATATAATAAAAAAAAATCTTAATTGATTAAATAAATTGGATTATGATCTTTACTTCGCATAAATATCTGCGTTATACCCTGTACATAACAAATTCTTTTAAAATTATATGTGAGGAGCGTGCGCAATGAATCCGCAATCATATGACATATCATAAAGAAAGTGAAATTTGGCAAACCAGTAAGTATAAAGATGTTTGATTAATAAAAAAACCTAGTTATCAAGAAAACATTTAAAATTCTAGAACATGCATACTTGTTGTTGCACATCATTGTTATTACAAAGGATATAAATTGTGAACATAATATATTATCAATGTCAACAAAGTACTCACATATTGGTCCTTGTCTTCGTGGGTATCTGCTGCACAAGACGATAGTAAACACCAGCTGCTGCAAACTGCTAAACTGCCACTCGAACATCCAAAGTTTTCTTTACGATAATCAGCTTATTCACTTCGGTTAGTTTCACTATTAATATTATAATGTTGACGAATCTTTGTTTTAGGTTTATTGCTTCATTAATAAATTGCATTCAAAAGTAAATTTTGAATGAGCATGGAATATGGATGGTTGTCGTAAATTAAAACACTTTTAATAAACAGGGTGTATAATGAAATTAACTTATGGACACCACAATTTAGTATGCACATCAACATATACGATTTATATTTAAATACACAAAATCGAAACGTCAGAAAAATTTTTATAACTGAACGAAACTTCCGAAATATGGTTCGAAAAGGTATACTAACCTTATTTAAAATTATATCACGAACAAAAGACTATCACTTGTTTCATGATCACTTCCGAAACTAAACCGCACTTTATTATAATCGCGATGTGATTTAAAATTTTGTTTAAACTTATATTTTCAAAACAATTCGCAACAGCTTGCTCTGACAAGTTGTTGCAAAAGTTAATCAAGAGATCAAGAGAAGCTAAAAACGCTTGTATTTATATCTTTTTACCCGACAACCAAATTCTTCGAATGTTTCCTTAGTTACGAGAAATTTTTGCTTAATTCCTATTGGTTAAAACAATTCTTAATTTACGAAAATTCTTTAAAACCTTATAACTTTCTTCCTAATTAACATTTCTTAAATCTAAAACATTTCCAAAATCTACATAAATTTCTCTAAATTTTGAGACCAAACATGATCTAAATCGGACACTTAATTACTATGTTGATTTCTACCCTTATTTATTGAAATTAAACTAATTCTATGCAATTTACAGGCTTGAAAAATACCTCCACAGGAATAGGGAAGCTACTGTACCCTAATATACATCTCAAACATGCCTGCGCCAATTTGAAAGGAAAAATTTCTTAAATCTAACAAAATTCTTACAAACTAAAATTAACAAAATTGAACATAAATATAAGGAATTACATCATAAAATTGAGGCTACCTTACTATTTTTGCCTCTACTAATTTATTTTATTGAAATTGTCTCAATTAAAATTACTTTTCACAAAAATGGTATGTTCGAGGAATATGACATAACCTCATATTGTCTCTATCGAATTAATGTTAAATTTCACCTTTTTAAGCACATAACTGTTCATGTAAATGTTTAGAACTATAGTTTAAGTTACAAAATAGTTTATTTAATCGCTTTTGTAGGTTAATAAGTTCTCCTACAACTAGTGTCGGAATGTTGTCATACACTAGTTTAATGTGATGCACTGTAGAATTAAACACAATAATTCCAGATATACTGCATGATCCATGCAATATAGTCACCCACTAATGTGCTTGTTCTGTTTTTATATAAGTTTTGCACTATTATAAGTTTAACGCACCAATACAAATGTTCTCACAAAACTCGGCTGCGCACAAGTAAATTGTGACATTGATACCAGCCTATCTCTAATTGTAACATTATTTTTGTCAACCACAACCTGTATTACATGTCGTTAGGGAATATTGTTTAATATAAACTTATAAAACTAAAAGAAAATTGAATTAATTCAAAAACGTAAACAAACATCCCCTATACTTTTATGTACTGTGTTGTCTATTACTAAAATTATCATTATTAACACAACATTAAGAAAATATCTTAAATTTCTCAAACACCTCAATGTTTATTAATCATCTTATTCTACAATTATTTAAGGAAATGTACCATTTTCGTACAAACTAAAACAAAACTTCACTATGGAAATTACATAGCTACATGTATCTAATTAGATTCATCTCAATATATATATATATATATATATATATATATATATATATATATATATATATATATATATATATATATATATATATATATATATATTATATATATATATATATATATATATATATATATATATACAGTGCGGATGATAAGTCTTACCCCCTTTAATCTCCGTTACTGAAGACAAAATTGAGGAACGCTCGGACACGTCAATTTTTATTTCAAACGAGGTGTTTTTTAACAAAAAAAAATTGTCACCCCTTTCAACCCCCCCTTGACATCTACCCCCTCCATTTTTTTAAATAGCAAGGGGGGTCGTGCGATACATCGTTGGAAAATATTTAAAAGTGGAATTCAAAAATTATCATTTTTAATTTTTTTAAATAAAAATAAACAAACAAATAATATTAAATTAAATCTTCAAAAATAAATGAACTGGACAAATTATTCTAATTAACAACTTAATTACTGCAGGAGCTGTTCAAAATGTTCTTCATTTACTTCCAGGCAGAAGTAGATTCTTTGTTTGGTTTCCTCCTAACACTTTATTTTAAGCTCAGTTGTCTCCTGGTTAATAACAATCTATTCCTTTAAGATCCTCAACAATACCAAATCAGGTACACTGGTTTTACTTTCATATGGGACATTCTATTAACAAAGTTTATTTAATTTTTATTTTTACTTATTGCCGAATAAATACTTTGTAGGTAAGAAAGTATCATTGTTAGAAAACTTTTTAAACAACTATTGAGTCTAAACAATATTGACAACAGCAAAGCGTAATTATTATCAATTGGTGAGTTTTGGTGGTACCCTGTAAATTTTTGTATTCCAAACAGACAAAATGGTACAACCTCGTGGTTTAGTGGAAAAATGTGAAGCCGTTCTAATATTTAGTGAAGCTGGCCGTAACTTTCATGAAGCGGTAAGAATATTTAATGAACGTTTTCCGGATCGTCCAATTGATCGACATTACTGTAGACTACTCATCAACAAATTTTTTGAAACTGGTTCTGTCGAAAACAAAAAACGGGTTGGTAGAAATAAGACTTCTGAGGAAAAACAACTAGATATTGTATCCCAATTTGTAGTAAATCCATCCAGTTCAAGCAGAAATGCTGCTCGCGAATGCGAAGTAAGTTACTCGTCCGTTTTAAGCACTTTAAAGAAGCAAAAATTTCACTCATATAAAATAAGAGTGGTGCATGAATTGACAGAGGATGATCCAGATCGATGAATGCAATATTGTGAAATTATGGATAATAATATTACACAAGATCCAAATTACTTACAACATATTTGTTTTTCCGATGAAGCTACATTCTATTTAAACGGTCATGTACATCGACAAAACATAAGATATTGGTCTGACGAAAATCCTGGATTGGTTCGAGAGTGCCACACACAATACCCAACTAAATTAAATGTTTGGGCAGGTATACTAGGGAGTCACATTATAGGCCCTTTTTTCATCGAAGGTAACTTAATGGGGGATAGCTACCTTAACCTATTGGAAACACAAATAATCCCTACAATTAATGATGTAGTGGGAACCAACCCAGGTGAATTCACTCCAGATATTGTTTTTCAACAAGATGGAGCTACGCCACATTACGCTGCTCGAGTTCGAAATGTTTTAAACAATTTATATCCGAGGAGATGGATTGGGCGTCGTGGGTTCATTGAGTGGCCACCTAGGTCACCAGATATGACTCCTATGGATTTTTTCTATGGGGTTACCTTAAATCCAAAGTGTATGCGAGCCAGTTGATGACACTTGATGAACTTCGTCAAAAAATATACGAAAAATGCAACAGAATTGATACGCAGACCCTACAAAGGGTTAGGGAGGAAACCAAACAAAGAATCTACTTCTGCCAGGAAGTAAATGGAGAACATTTTGAACACCTCCTGCAATAATTAAGTTGTTAATTAGAATAATTTGTCCAGTTCATTTATTTTTGAAGATTTAATTTAATATTATTTGTTTGCTTATTTTTATTTGTATGTATCGCACGACTCCTTGCTATTTAAAAAATAGAGGGGTAGCTGTCAAGGGAGGGTGAAAGGGGTGACAATTTTTTGTTAAAAGACTCCTCGTTTGAAATAAAATTGACGTGTCCGAGCGTTTTTCAATTTTGTCTTCAGTAACGGAGATTAAAGGGGGTAAGAGTTATCATCCGCACTGTATATATATATATATATATATATATATATATATATATATATATATATATATATATATATATATATATATATTATATACATTAACATTAATACTGAGAATTTATATTACTTAAAAATTTTCTTACATATTATTATTATAAATATTTTTTTTTAATTAATTTTATGGGGCATTAACGTCTTTGGTTATTAGCTCCTCCCTTTCTTTCCCTTTTTTTATATAAACAGCATTCTAATCTACAGTAAGTTACCACCCAACAACGACACAATTTTATGACAGAGTGTATAAGAACGGCACACAAGGTATCTGTAGAGTACAGAATACATCCATACATAAAGCAAATTAAAACAGCTCGTACACTTATGCATACATGTAATATGTGAGTGGTTACGCCGATTGAAAGCACAAATATAAAACAAAAAAACATCTTATTATATCTTCCAATATAGGTCCACTCTTTTCAGGTACTCAATTACTTGTCGTATTTGTGAAGGTTCGTTGGTAAATACTTTCAGCATGTCGTCAGCTACCCGGCATTGTGACCTGTCATATCCGTAAAGTAGGCAATCTACTAGGATGTGGCGCACAGTAATTCGAGAATTACATAGCGAGACAACGGTAGTTCTTTGACTGTAAGTAAATAGGAGTGAGTTATCCGTGTATGTCCTATGTGGATCCTGGTCATCACAACCCGATCCCTTCTGGTTGTCGGTTGGCATTTTCCAATTGACCACAGAATTTTTCACTATTCCAAGGTGATTATCATCTAGTACATGCCATATTTGCAGCCAACGGTGTCGAAGAAGTGATGACATGACAGCACGCACATCCATCTTCTGACATAAGTAAGGCTGCTTCACGTGCGGCACGATCGGATTTATCATTCCCCTCAATTCCTATTTGACTTGGAATCCAGGCGAAGAAGACATACCTAAATTGTCGTATATTGTGATTAAGTGCGAGTGTAGCGACACAGAGAGGGCCACGATAAAATGGATTGGATATTATCTGGAGGCTACTAAGAGAATCACTACAAACTAGAAAATCCCCGGAGCTATTTAACATCATGATATACAGCAGAGACTGCCATGTACCATAAAGCTCAGCAGTGTATACACTCGCTTGTGGATTTAGAGACCGTCTATGTCCCACTCCCTCAGATGTAACCAAAGCACTACCCACTCCACTATTTATCTTAGAGCCGTGGGTGTACAAAACAGTCACTCCTGTGTATTCTCGTAATAGTCAATAAAATTTTACCCTCACCATGGCAGTATTCATATCAGACCACCGTCTCATTATTAAATTTAGAGTGATTCGAGTGAGATACCAGAGGGAAATCTCACGGGTGTGACCGGATAAATTTGTGGAATTACAAATTCTTTCGAGTTCATATGGTCTCTAGAACGTATAACCATTGGTATTGTAGCAGATGGTCTACTACACCATTTTATCAGATTTGCAGACAATATGGTGGAATAATTAGGATGAAGGGGTTGTGCACAGATGGCTGTAATGTATGACAACATAAAACGGTCACGACGTAGGTATAGCGGATAAATACTAGATTCAACGTACATACTAGACATAGGACCCGTACGAAAGAACCCCGTGGCGTAACGTGTCCCTACATGCTGAATCTTCTATATGTGCACCCCACTTCAAACTGGATAAACACTTCATAACATTCAGCGTTTATCGGCATCTAGCTACGAGATATTTAAAGTGGGCAAACCAAGATAGTCTGCTGTCAAAGACCAGTCCAAGAACTATTACCTGAGGACGGCAATCGATTGCTTGGCCATACAGAGTTATACATGGATCCCTATATGGTCTACGTAAGCGACAGAAGTGGATGGAAACTTTTTTCTGTGGAAAACCGGAAACCTCTTGTCAAGCCGTATTGTGAAATAGCATCCACAGCGTTCTGGAGATTCTTAATTATTATGGGAATGGTGGGCCCATCAACATAAAGAGTTAAGTCGTCTCAAGTACGTGAGTTATTGAAAGAGAATTGCCCATGCGGACCCGAAACTTACGCTTCTCTAGAAAGGACCTGACAAATTTAGACATCGTACCGCGATATCCCCATTGGTATAAATTGTCCAAAACTCCATACCGTACGCCCTTTCCAAATCAAAGAAAACTGACACCAAGTGGTCTATCGAAAAAGGCATTCTGAATGGCATCTTCTAATGCCACCAGGTGATCGGTTGTAGAACGACCACTGCGAAAACCACACTGGTAGATAGTCGCACTTTTCTAGATCCCACACAAGACGTGTATGGACCACGCTCTCCAGGAGCTTACTAAGACATGATATTAGCTTATGGGGCGATAGCTTGAAACCTGACTAGGATCCTCACCATTCTTAAGTAAAGGCAGAATTACAGCTTCTGTCCAGGTCTTAGGGTAGCAACCTTCCCTCCAGATCCGATTATACATATTCAGGAGGTTTTTTTTAACTAGAGATGTGGCATGTTTGATAAAATCGTAGGAGATCCTATCCAAACCCATCATGGTGCAGCACTCCACGTTGTCCGGATCTCCCGTTAATTTTTGTGTTGAAGAAAAGCCTGATGGTAGTTTCGAGATGAGCTGATCCTTTCGAAATACATAGCAAAAGCTTCCGCAATATCATACGTGTTTTCCAGCGTTCGGCCATCAGCACTAACTCGCGCTAAATGCGATGGTATGCCCCTTCCAGAGATTACTCTTACCCTGCGCCACTCATCTGAGACGGGTGTTTTCGGGTCTATCTTAGAAACATATTGTTTTCATGCAGAGCGCTTAGCTTCCAGCACAGCTCTACGAGCAATTGCTCTTTGTCTCTTGAAATCAATGAGATTTTCTGCTACTGGGTGGCGTTTTAATTTATTAAATGCTCTCTTTTCCTCTCTATCAGAGTCTTAATCTCATCACTCCACCAAGGTACAGAAACCGTAACTTGTCCTCCTTGGGTTATAGGAATGCTGGCCTCTGCTGCTGTTATCAACATCTCCGTAAACCTATGAACATCATCTTCTTGCCCAGTCTGCTCTTTTTAGCGACTATTAGGCATGACGTTGTTCAGTCTTTCACAACCTATTTCAATAGTTATTGCTATGTGATCACTATCATGCGATTGATGCGGTGCTTATGCTTAGTCGATGGCGGAAAACGTATTCGATCTTGTGTTTACGTACGTTGGAGAGCCAGTATTTAGTAGGACAAGATCCGGATTGTCATCCAAAAGGCTTTCTATGTAGTTACCCCTCGCATCGGTCTCCCTTGAACCGCATAACTGACTGTGAGCATTGAAGTCGCCCACTAATAATAAAGATCTCGGTAATTGTAGGGCCGATAAACCATTCATTTCTACATCTGAATGTGGTTAGTACACATTGCAGTCAACTCTAAGGGAGTTTGGAGCTCGACTGCAACGGCCTGCACATTCGTTGTCAAATTTATTCCAACGGAGACCAGATCTTCACGGATCATGATCATAACCCCTCCTCTAGCTCGTGCTATAGGAACAGTATCGCGGCGATAGACTCTGTAGTTCTTTCTACAGTATGGTTGATCTGGCTTTAGATGTGTTTTCTGCAGACATAGACAAGCAGGAGAAAAATCTTTGAGAAATAATTTTATGTTGCCTGAATGCAATACTACGCCGTTACAGTTGCATTGGATAATGGTCACTAAATTGTCTATGTTAGCCATTTTTCAAAAATAAATTCTTGGAAAAAATTGGACAATACATGATTATTACTATTAATAAATAACGTAAATAAATAACAATGAAATGTATATATAGGGACATCACAAATACTAAATAATATCTAAATTAATAACGAACGAATGAACAAATAATATAGATATCACAGATAAATATCAAAGGTTGACGTAATATAATAAACAAACAGCCAATGCACGACCTACTCAACTCATCGTTCGCCACGTAATTACTGCTCTTCTCTCGCGATTCTTCCAAACTTCACTTCACAAACCTAAAATTCCTTCAAAGCGTACGCGCGATAAACCCGAATAATTTTCTAAAACGATCTAGAAAATACGTTAATGTACTTTATAACATCAACCCTAATTTAACATCATATGGAAACCACAGTTAATTTTGTTATTTAACATAAGTTACCATCATCGTGTCGTTTTATTCTCCTGACTCGACATTCGCACTATTCCTGTAGTAATTTTGATTACATGCTCTTTGCCAATACCGTAATTTGCGCTCAAAAATAAGCTATCTATTAACAATTAGTGTTCGTAAAAGGGGTTTTCCCGATTTATTCGATACTTTAAATTACATTGACGAAGGTGTTTGTTCAATAAAAGATGGGGAAGCAGTATTAAATTAAATTAAATTTTGTGTAAAAAAAAACAGAGGAAAAATCGTGGGGTTATGTTTACAGTTAAAATGTCATAGACACCTCACAAAATTGAATTATTGCGAACAAAAGGTAAGTAAAATGAAAAATATGTAGTGAAAACATTTAATAAATCTGGTGTAGGTGGGAAATGCAAACACTGTTATTATATTTGAATAGGTACGCAGATTAGTGGGCTATAATTGCAATGCTGAATTAATTGTTTTGAACACAAACGCATTTTAATAGTTTAACTGCACCAATTTTTTTAGTCTGCCCATGCTTATGGTTAGCATTTACTTCATATATATATATATATATATATATATATATATATATATATATATATAATATATATATTGTATAGTTTAAAATCATGAGATGTCGTTATTTCTGGTGTAAAAGAAAGAAACAGGATTTAGATTTATTTGAGTATTTGTGATAACTGGTTTAAGTGTGCGTATTGTTTGATGGAGTGTAACGTGCTTAGTGGGGTTAATCCGATTCGTTTGCCGGTATTATGCTAGGTCGTCATCGAATAGACGGCAGGATTCGGGAGGCATATGGAACATTATCTCGGGTTGGGACTGTGTCGCCAAAGATTCTTTTGTGTGAAAAGCTTCTCTGTAGTGTTTGTATTCTGTATGATGGGTGGTATGTTCACAACACAATGTGATATCGGTAGGGTACCTGAAGGGCAACCTGTGTGTGTGTGTTTGGGTATTCGACGTTCACAGGGAGCGGTAGAGGAAATCCATAACATGGCGGAGGTATGCTTTGTAGGTGTGTTGTGGCAACCTCCGATTCAACCCCGGAGGGCGCCCAAGAGGTTTGCTCGGTTTCTTCGTCTATGAAGTGTTTTTTTGTACATCGGGGAGCCAATTAAGGCTATAATGAAGAGTAATGCTAGGTAGGTGACTTCGCGTTGGAGTGGGAGTTTTTCTTGATTTAGTGAGGGAAATCTTCCGGTCGGCTAGCTTTGGACATTTATCTTAGGCATAATTAGAATGTCTGGAGATGATTATTTGGAGACGTTCCGGGCGGTTTTAGATATGAGGCGGGAAGCCGTTCCGCTGTTCTAATTAACCGACCAAAAGGCGGTGTCATACCTAAACTGCGTTCCGACTACTTCGGGTTGCGTTACTTCGGGAATGTCGAATGAAAAGAATGTGTAAAAGATCGTTGCTGAGGCAGAACCTTGGGGTACGCCTGCTGTAGGTTGAAAAGAATCGGAGAAGGTATTCTCTACTTTGACCCGAACTGACCAATTGGTCAGGTACGAGAGAGGGAGTTTAGAAAAATGGTCGGATGTGTTAAGGTTGCGGATCTTGTATCGGAGAGCGACATGCCAGACCCTGTCAAATTCTTGTGTCCACAAACACAGCCAGATTGCATTGATTGTGATTGAATGCTCTGGTGGGCTCTGTAAGCAGCTTCAACAAGAGATCGTGACAAGTTCGGTTGGACGGAAGCCGAATTGGCTGATGGGAAGGAGATCGTTGAATTCTATGTGGTCACTGAGTGGCCTGGCCCAAATCTGCCTGAAGAATTTTCCGAGGCAACTCAGGAGGGAAATGGGTCTGTAGGAGGAGGGTGTGGTTAAATCGGAGTGGGGTTTGGGTATCACGACGGTGGAGGCCGATTTCCAGTCCGTCGGGCAGTAGGATAGGATTAGGCATTTATTGTAAATGTCGAAGAGTAATCGTAAGGCTGGGACAGGTAGGTGCCGGAGGAGATTGCGATTAAGGCCGTCATGACTTGAGGCTGAATGTTTCCCTTTTTTAAAGTACGAGTTGACCTGGTCGGGCGTGGTGGGGGCAAAGGAAGGATTCTCGTTTGCAAGAGTTGGATTTCGTGAATCTTCAAGGCGACTCTTAAGGAATGTCTCGAACCGATTGTCAAACTGGGGATCATCTGGCGTTCGGAAAATGGATTGGAAATGGAGACCGAAGAAATGGGGCTCTCCGCGGTCGGAGGAGATTAGGTTGCCCTGAAGGTCTGTTGGGTGGGATTTAGGGTTTACTTTCCTTCTGGTCAGTTCATCGAATTGTTGCCAGAAGAGTTTTCCATTTCTGTAATCTAACTGGGAGGTGGGTTTGGTCCAGCGTGTTTGTTTGCTTTTCGTTAATGCGATTTATTCGGTCTTGAGAGCCGGATCCCTAGATCGTCAGAATTGACGAAAGATGCGTCTTTTCTCTTTGATTCAGTTTACGATGGGTCGTGGGAGCGGTTTGCGGGAAATGTCGATGTTGTTTAATGGGACAGAGATACCGACCGCATCCGTAGTTACGGAAGTAAGATCTATAATGGCTCTCTCGAGATCTTGAGTCGTTTGAAGGTTGTTGGGGATACGTTCGGAGGACACACACGTTGGGGATGACAGTATTAGGAAGGCTGGAGGCGTAAATTGGAAGGTGATCGAATAGCGTGTTGTTGTCGAGCGTGGAGAAGTGCGCCGTCACAGCAACGCATTCGAGATGCTGTAGGTGCGCAGGAAGTTGAAAATGAGTGGATGGGAATCAATTTCTAATTAATGGGTCGGTTCCGTGGTGCCTGGTGTTTAGGAAGGTGTGATATGTTTTGAAGTTAAGTGAGCACCTGTTTGTGACTTTCGTTTCCGATCCCCTGGCGTTAACTGTCCCTGCTAGGATATCCATTTTGGAAGGAGTTAAGGGATTGGGTTGTCGGATTACGGAGACCTTCACCCGCGTACCGGATACGTAAGCGCCGATTCTCTGCTGGAAGAAGGACTGGGAGAGTGAATCAAGGATGCGAGCAATCCTATTTCGCCGATCAGGGAACATGTGGAAAAGGGAGTGTGTGAGGACTTGTAGGAAGTATCACGAGTGGGTTTTAGGTGGGCGGTGTCTTCCGAGTTGGACTCTTCGAAAGACAGGATGAGTTTGAGGGTTGCCATCTTCGACGGGGGTTTTCGTCGCTTCCGGTACTTAAAGGAAAAGGAAGGGTGTGCTTCCCTACAGTTGTTACACCTTGGGTTAGCCGAAGATTTGCATGAGGAGGATCTGTAACTTTCTCCACAGTTGGGACATCGGATAGAACGGGTAGGACACTCATAAGCGGTATGCCCCACCTATGTGCAGGTGGAACAGTACTTGGGGAGAGGTTGCGGGATAAGGGATGGTTTGCAACTACATTGTCGCCCGAACATGGTGACACCGCGTGCGAGGAGGTAATAGAGGGTGGTGTTGGATTGGGTAATGATTCGGACAAGGGATGTGGGGGTGTTTCTCGCCTTAGAGGTGATGGAAACGGTCTTCTTCACATGTGGAGCATCAATCGCATCCACGATCTCTTCGACTAGGATGTCCTTACCTACGTGACGAATTACGCAGAAAAAAGGAAAGGGGTCTGGGAGAGGAATTGGTGGGACGGGGACGGGAGAGTTAGGTTAGAGTAACGGTGGGATCACCGAAGTGGTGTCGCAGTCTAAGCTGTGTACCATCTGGCAAGGGAGAGGTCTCTAAGAGACAGGCGTGGTTGTGGTTGAACGTTAAGTTCAACTAGGAAAGGTTAAGGAATTTCAAGGAGTTAAACAGGGTTTTCTGGGTGGTGACGGATTTGGGTATATTGCAAATGCAATATCTAGTGGATTGAGAGCGGGTAGGATAAGGATTGGCAATAAAAATCCCTACCAAGCGTGGTAGGGACCTATGCTCTACCGAAGTACAAACTACCCTGACTGCACCAAAGAGAAGTGCCAGATTATAGCGATTCGTTGATTTAAGCCCAAAACACTCATATGTTGGGGCACTGTACAACTGTTTTCAAGTATTGGAACGAAACAAAATATAAATTGATTATTCTTACAACAATGAAAATATAGAAGAAGCTAGTTGCACAGAATTAGAACAAACATGAGGAAAGCAACCTAAAGTTGAAACAACACCACTTTAAAAATTCTGGCACGCCCAGGAATTGAGCCTATAATCTCTTTACTTGTGTCAATGTGTGTAGTATTTCTTTCTCAATGCTTCTTGATTTTCAGCTGTTGAAAATTCGGAGGGTGTTCTATACTTCAACAAAAGTAAACCACCAAAGGCTTTGACAAAAAAGTTCCATTTTAGAAGAAACGAAATCTATATTAAGTAGAGCTCACGATTATCATTTTTCTATACTTTGGAATTTTCCTCTTCAGAAAATAAAATCACCTGATGTTTACTGTGTATAAATGAAATAACAATTTTAACTATGAGCCAAAGTAAAAATCAATTGTGGCACACCCAAAGAAAATTACGTTTACAGTTGTTATGAATTATACAGGGTGTTTCAGAGTAAAGTACTGTAAATTTGGTACAATATAGATCTTGACGAGTTATTAAGAAAAGCTGAATAATATTTTTCGGTAAACCTCATTAGTGTGAGAGTAAGCCTGCAGTGTTTAGGGTAATTAAAGTAGGTGTATCGAGTTGTGGTACTGGAATTATCACATAATTTTACGGCCAAATTTTTGATTTATCCCTCTTCTTCACTAATCTCCATTTGTCATCTTTGGTAAGCAATGTTACATTATCTAACGAGCTGTATTAATACTTTACGTGTTTGTTATCGTAGGCGTCTATCCATGGCTACTGGTTATTGTAACCGTACCGTATTGAAAGCCTTTGTTGTCAACCTATAAGGAGTTTACAAGTAATTAATCAGCTGTCCAGGTCCAATTTAAGTCACAGGTCGCTAACTTTAGCTCCTTTTTTTGGCGGACTACCGTAAGTGTATTACGTGTGTGGGTACTGGAAGTGAACTATACATTTTCGTGTTTCGTGAATGTTGACTGATAACCATTTTTTTTTGTTGCGATCTTGATGTTAATAATTCTTTATTTGTCATAAATTAGATTTCGGTAGTTACTTGAACAAGTAATTTGAAACTTAAGTAAATCAGTTTGTCAATAACCAAGTTAATTTTCAAAGGTTGTTCGCCCAGCTAATTTTTTTTTTGTAGTGTTAACGTAAATTTTGCATAGTTTATAACGTGGTTTTATTTAATTCGTTTTCCTGGGCACACGGCTAGTTAAACCTGTGTTTATAAATTTCCATTGCCTGTATTTCACGGTGTGGTATTAATTAGGTGATACTTTAGAATAGATCTATTTGAAGGCCATTACAGGGATTTGACAGTCTCAAACCGTGTGATTACGCTTGTATATTATTATTTAATTAGCCAAAAGGTAAAAAAGGCAGGGTAATTAACGCACAATTCTTTGTAACTTTTTTTATTTATTTACCACTTCAACAAACTTATTTCAATTATTATTTTGTATTGTAATTTAAAACATTTAAAAATTCGTTTCAGGTGAAAAATTTTACGTCTGCATTGGTGAATAAGATTTTGGTCTTTCATAAAGGATGTTTCGGTACGCACTTCATATTATCTAATTTACCTCGTGAATCTTTTCAATTTGCATTATCACGAACCTTCCATTGCTAATTAATTTAATTCAATTAATCATTATATTACTTGAATCATTTTATACCGAACTTTTAGTAACAAATTTGTGCTTTAATTAAAAATTTCACATATTGTGCTGAAAATTAAGATTAAGACTGTGTGTGTGTGTTATTCTGTTTTGATGGAAATTTCGAGGGTAATTATTTTTAGATCTTTTACTCCAACGATGAGATAATTTTCGTTGGCGCTCTTACCTTATCTATTCTCCTTTATTTACTATTAGTAATCTATTGGCGAATTGGACATACCCCTTCGCCGCAAAAGTTAGTCAGCCTTCGTGAGTACCTTCATTATCTTTAGCTTCCGATTAAACAGAATGGTAAGTTCTTTACCTCCTTTTTTTTGTTAGTACTAGTCGGACCTAACAAGAATTGACGCTCGTGAATACACCGCGTTTACCATCCCTGGTCGCGGACTTTATCACTTCTAGTACTTACCTTACCTTACCCTGGAACCGAATGTTCATGCTTACATGAACGATATTATGGTGTGCGCTCCTGATTTCGAAACATATCTTCGAATCCTGGGTTTACTTTTTGACCGTTTGCTTGCCGCGCCTTAACTGTAAGCCGTGATAAATGTCACTTTTGCCGTGCGGAATTGAAATATCTTGGTTACGTCGTGGATAAGGAAGAGCTTAGAGTTGAGCCTGATAAAGTGCAAGCCATCCTTAACGTTAGTGCGCCTAAGAATGTAACCGAAGTGAGACGATTCATTTGTATGGCCAATTGGTATCGCCGTTTCTGTAAAGATTTTGTGTGGGTAATTTGTACTCCTACAGAACTCACTAAGAAAAATTGATCTTGGTGCTGGACGAACGCCTGTGAGGAACCATTTCAAACCATTAAGGAGATGTTAATTGCCACTCATATACTATCTTGTCTCGACTTTACGCCACCCTTTGTCCTCCAGGCGGACGCCTCTGCGTACGGAATTGGTGCCGTACCCAACAGTTTGACGACGGCGAAAAAATCATCTGTTATCTTTCGCGATCCTTACGAAGTCCGAACGTAAGTTTAGCACGGCGTAGCGCGAATGTTTAGCCGTACTGTTTACCGTGGACAAACGTAGACACCATATTGAGGGCGTACATTTCACGATGATTATAGATCACCATTCGCCGCTGTGGCTCAATAATTGAAAAGATCTTACAGAATGCTTAAGCCGCTGGGCTTTACGCTTGCAACCGTTTGACTACGATCTTCTACATAGAAAGGACAGGGAACATGTCGTGCCTGATTTCCGTACCGGAAAACTTGCCAATCTGGATTATCGATTAGGGTAAAAGCCCCACTTATTGGCATGCAGAGGAATTTTAGCTGTTTGAACAGCTGTACTTATGTTAATAACTAGAATGTTTAAGTCAACGTACTTTTACTGAAAAGCTGAAGATTTAAAGAATATATCACGTTCTTAACTAGATTGATATACTTACACAAAAATTTTAAAAGGTTTTTACCCAAAATATACCAGGCACTAGTTATTAGCCGTATGCCGTAGTTATTGGCGAACTAGAAGGCTCAGTTATTAGCCTGCTGCTGTAGTGATTGGAATATACTTAGTCTCAGTTATTATCTTATTTAAGTAGTGATTGGCATCCAGTCAGATGCAGTTATTGGCACAGACCAATAAAAAAAAATTTAAGAATAGGTACCTACCTATTTATTATCAATTTAGAATCAGGACATAAAAATTTAGCAAGTTAACTACACTGCGCTCTTCCTCTTTTTCGATCACAAAAGTGAGTTATTTTATTAACTATTACAAAAATAAGCGTATCTTACTTTGTTAAACATTTCTTACACGTAAAAAATTCTTTACATAAATTATATTTCACTAAACATCTGCTACACTGTTGACATCCAATAGCAAAGTTAATTATATTTGCATTTGTAACACATAAGAAGCAGAGACCTTTATTTTTGATTTTATCGTTTCTTGGAGGGGAACCGCACTGATTTTCAATACCATCGTGATTTTCGTTACCATTCCTAACAGACATTGTTTCATTAACCGTATTTTGAGAGGCGACCGTTTCTTGTAGAGTAGAGTTTAAATCCTTACATGTTTGTTTTTTGATATTTTTAAATTTTTGATTATATTGCTTCGTTTTTTATTCTGCTCTGCTTTTAATTTCCTTTCCCTTTTATTTTGCTCCTTTTTTTTTTCTTTTTCCACTTCTCATTTTCCTGAGTTTCTCTTATCTTCTTCTATGCACTACATGTAATTGCATATGGTAATCTCACAGTCTTGCTTTTACCTTTTCGTTCAGGTGTTTTAGGATAAGTCAGATAATCTTCTAAACCTTCTGAAGTCTTGTCTTCATTTAAAACTATTTCCTCGGGTTCATAATACAATTTCTCTTGTTCTTCTCGAGCTTGAAGTTGGTTTTCAATATGCTCTATTTCAGAATTATGTTTACTGAAGGAATTTTCTTGAGAGACCGAAGCAGAGGATATTGGTATCAAAGAATTTAATAGTATTAGATCAATGTTCCCACCATGGCCTTCGTCGATGGCAACAACCGTAATTTTCGACAAATCAATTATTGTTTTATCAGGTTCCATACTATCCTAGATATCCTCAAAATTAAATTTGTCTAAGGTGATCATAGATTCATTGCTGTTATCTGATAATATTGGTTGAACATCTTGACTTTGAAAATCTTCATTACCTGTTGTTACCGGATTTTTCAGTTGACCCAATTTTTCGCCTCCAACTACACGCTTGAAATCTTTACAGGTTAATACAGCAGAAGCAGCAGCAGTATAACGATTCACTGTGGAAACTACTTCGGGTATTTCCTTTCCAAGACATTTCGTGAAGTCAATATTATCAGGATTCCATGGAAAAATGCCTGCAGCTTTAAAACCATTACACATAGTAGATGTTTTCAAGGAATTTAAAGCATTTTCCAGAATTGGTGCAAAGTGTAGTTTAGACATCTGTATGAAAGGATTTTGTCTACGTTGACCCATGAAACAATTGGAGTCACTCCGTTCTTTGTTAACTTTGATAGAGGGCATATTATTTCTGGTGATGTATATAAATCAGATAATATCGAACCACCTAATTAAATTGAGAATAATGAACCACCTGTACCTACCGTTAAGATTTTGATAATCTTTTAAAGACATTCCTAAGCGACTTGCCGCCGCCCATGCTAAAGCGAAGCAGCGTTATAATCTACGTCGTCGTCCTGTCGAATACACTATAGGGCAGCAAGTTTATCATCGTAATTTAGCACCCAGAATTTATTGGCCCACTCGTAATTCTACGTAAACTTGCCGACGGAAATGGAAATCCCAAAGCTATTTGGCATGTTTAGGATGTAGAGGCACATCCTCCTGAAGACGAGCGAGATTTCGATTGATTTCCTAATACGCTATTGCTTTGATTACCGCATACCACTTACGCTTGCTGAATTTTTTATATATCGTTTTGTGGGTTGTCCGTTACTGCATCGTTCCATTAATTTTAAGTTTGAGTGTTCTCCGATACTATCGACGTTCCATAGTTTTAGCTTAGTTTTTATGAACACAACTCGTGAAGTTAGACTTTAGGCCAGTATCTTACCGTGAGGGGTGATTTCGGTTTTAACCGATTAGCTGGGAATAACCGCTTTGCTTATTTTTTTATGTAACAGAGGAATCTCTGTAGGGCTTAGTTTTTGGTGAGTTTTGTTTCGGTTTCTGACTTGAGCTTTTGTTTCGACATTTACTTTATGTTGTTATACCTCATCGTACCGCTATATTTTGGGTATTGGATGGTTGGGCGTGTGGCGGCACTTTTGCTCTAGTACAGCTTCACTGTACTACAACATGAACATCACCTTGTTCCTTTTGCTTTATGTTTTGTTTTTCCGAAGAACACTTCTAGAGTTCCATAAGTTTTACTATGTTCTTTCTTTGTGAAGTGTTACTTTCCTTCGTCCCTTGCGCATTTTAGTCGCTGCCCTTTGTTCTCTCTTCATATGGGAGACAATGTTACGGGTGGGTTTGTTTTACGGTTTGGTTTTTTTTGGAGGATTTCAGCCTCGCAGACTTGAACTGCACAACCGAAGGTTTAAGGGTGTGTCCTGGGGTCAACCCCGAATGTCCTGTAGCTTCTTACGTCTCCATTACCGTTACGCTTCAGTTTTGTTTTCTTCCTCTATCTTATCTCTATCTCCTTATTGTATCTTCATCGTTTACTTTCCCTATTAACTGTATCACCTCAATTCCTTATCACTGCTATTTTATCCTTCTCTTTATCCTATTGACCCTGGATCTTCTCTTAACGTTTGTCTACATCGTATGGATCATTGTGGGTTAACGATTTGCTCGGGTTTAGCTCGCTAGTTGTGTGTTCATCATCGGGCCGTAGACCTCTAGCGCAAATAGTAGTTGAACTATTTACACGTTAGCTTAGAGGAATTGTATTGTCCTTTCTTCCTTTTCCTTCCGCATCACTAGTTTTCATTTGGTTTCAATTCCTGTCATCGTATTAAGTAGTCGTTCAAATTCTTTGCAATTTTCACTCTTCCAGCTGATGAGAGAGTTGTTACGTTTCAATTTTGCATTACGACTCCTTAATGCTGAAATAACTTGTTATTTAAACCATAATTCTAAAGCATCACCCTATATGAATGAAAATGTATTCAAATTCTAAATCAAACATGCGTTTATATGGATTTATCTGTTTGCATTTGGTAATCAAAATTTTATTTGTAACACACGCTTCATTACTATGACGCTCGATAGGTATTGGAAAATTTCAACGTTTAATACTGTTCACTTTCACTTTTATAAATTGTTTTGAAGCAGAAGTTCAATCATTTTGTGAACGCTGAAATTGGGCAAGTTATTGAATGCCTCATTGATGTGAGAGTAAGCCTACAGTGTTTAAGATAATTAAAGTGGGAGTACTATACTGTCGCACATAGTGTGGTATTATTTAGGTGATATTTTAGAATATATCTCTTCGAAGGCAATTGCAGGGATTTGACAGTCTCAAACCGTGTGGTTACGTTTGAGTATTATTATTTAATAAGCCAAAAGGTAAAAAAAAGGGCAGGCTAATTAAAATTTTTATTTATTTAGTTCTTCGACAAAAACTTATTTCAGTTATTATTGTAATTTAAAACAATAAATTATAAATTCATTTAACTAACAGCTAAACGTTTCCAGGTAAAAAATGTTGTGCCTGTATTGCTAAATAAGATTTTGGCCTTGTATAAAGGAGATTTTTGTACGCAATTGAAATTATCTAACTTGCCTTGTGAATCTTCTCAATATTCAATATCTCGAACTTTCCATTGTTAATTAATTGAATTCATGTAATTATTATATCACTTTAATTCTTACCGATCGTTTAGTATAAATTTGCGCTTTAATTAAAATGTTTATTAATTTCACATATTGTGCTAGAAACTAAGATTAAGACTTGTTCTGTTTTGAACTTTATCGTGAGAATAAATGTAATCCAGATGGACTAACTATTGAGGAAGTTGAAATTACAAAATAAAGTGTTCATTTCGAGCAACCAATGCTACAATTGATGAACTTACTAAAAATAATGAATTATACTTCATATTTTTGAATGAGGTTCAATCTTGTTTAAGTAAAAATCGTGTTACGGACAAACACAACTTCAAAAAATTTATCACTTTGTAAAAATCACACTATTTAGGTGAACGCTATTTTTTGAAAATACCGTTTTTTGTCTCTAACCTCAACACCCTTATCAATAAGTCCATAAACTCAATATCAATGTAAAGTACATTTATAGAGGAATCCAAGGATGTAATAATATATAAGGTGTTCCATTAAAAAAAATTACAATTTGTTGCCACGCTATTTTATACCACCCTGTATATTTTAAAATAATCTCCCAGTACCCAAGTTTGCCTCATTAACCATTTGCTAAGTCATTTTTGTGACAGTTTTGACATAACACCACCACAAAAGAACAGAGTGGACACCCTGTATACTGTTCATCTAACACGCAATTTTTAATAATTTCTGTCCCATTTAATATTAATTTCTTTAAACAATTGTATTTTGTATGTTTTACTGTTAACATAACTTTGTATATTTATTATTTACATAACTGACTTAAATAAACCTGGTTAATTTAACATTCTTTATATACTAATTACAAAAAAACCTATAAATGTAAATATGTGTCCATAACAAATAAATCTATTTTCTTAGCTTTCAATTTTTATTTATAAAAGACCCTTGCTCAGATTTATGTGCCAATATTGGATTTGGTAAGTTTGCTAAGGATATAACTTCTACCATTTCATGTTTTATTTTAGCTAATAGTAACCAAAAAGTAGTGTGTTTGTATTGCCTACATGACGACGAGAACGAGCAATTCTGCAGTTTTTTGTATCTTCTTTGCTTAATTGTACACACGAAGGTTCTAAAAATGGAAGCTCTAACGAATTACACAATATACGCTGCACTTTCTGTTTCTATTAAGAATCCCATGTCCACCATTATTGCATTTATTTTTAATATCAAGTTTTCTAAATTTAAAATTGCTTTTTCAATGTAATTCAACCAGAAGTAGCAACTTCAGTTCAAAATTTACATTTACAATAGGGCTATGAGCGGATACGACACTAAACATTTGCTACTCTCCATTTGGATATCGGTGCAATAAAGAATTATTCTACAATCCGTAAACTTGAAAAAACATTTGATAAATTACTCACAATCTCTTCTTTAGTTAGTTATTTAAAACAAACAAATTAACAGTGCATTTGTGCTTATATGTAGAAAGCTATGATAACATTCCACAAATAAGTTTATAATTTTGACAATCCATAATGTTATTAGTGTTAAGAGTATGTAGGTTTTGTAACATCATTGTTCAATGATTATCTTAGTTCACACAAACGTAAAAATCACAGCATTTCTTTCAAAATTGAATACTCACTATTAGGAACAAATCCTCCCCTTTAAAACGCTTGTTGGATATACGCATGATATGAGAAACAGACTTCTTTATTTTTAACACTTATGTCCACAGGGTACGTCGTTTCACATTATAAGTAGGAAATGTATGAAAGGAAATATTTCCGTAATAATAAGTGCGCACTGATGCACAACTGTAAATTTAATTTTTAGAAATGTTAATTATTGCATTCCTTTGGCTTCACGGTTAAACTTACACTCATTAACTGAAAATTTAACCTGTTGTGCACCACCATTTCTTGGCATACCTAATTGTTTGCGAATTTGGAAATAAAATCTACTACTCTACATTAAATTTGAATTTCCGTTGGCGTTAAAATCTATTTAATAAAACTTTCAGGAGACTCTGTGTCTCAGTTCTAAAATCTCTCAACCCTCTGTCGTAATTAACGCCAGTTTAAGGTGTACTTTTCTGTGAGAAATAGGTTTATCCTTTACTACAGTACAGTTTTTCCTCTGCTACCTTTAATCGATAAATGTTGTTTTGGATAATTTATAGTAACACCTGTGCAATCCTTATGAACTTATCGGTGCATAATTTACATAATTTTTTCTCAGTTCAAATATCAATCAGATGCTCATTGCTTGTAAAAGTGAGGTACTATCTGAACAAGCATCAAGTGTTGTCACGTGATAAACACATTTACACAAACGAAACATGAACACTCGATAAGTAGATATTAAATTTGTTTGGTGTTATCTTTTGTAGCGGGATGGATTTTCACGTAATTTTTTTAATATTGTGACTCAATAATTACATTTTGTAGAAAATGAATAGTTTTAAATTAACATCCTCGAAAAACATTTCCCTTAAAACTGAATATGAAGCGGTATTTGTAAACTAATTTTTTTGACATTGGATCGTATTTCTAACTCCCTCGACGATAGAAATATAATTGTCAATTATATACGTCGTTACTTCAGCAGTTTCCAGCACAATGTTCATGCGTAATCTGTGGTTTAAATAAATGATGTTTCATAATTTATAATGGAAGCTATAATGAGATGTTGTTTACATACAGCGCTTCTAAGCAAACGTGAAAACGAGATATATGCCAACTAACTTTAAAATATCGTGGCAGCAAAAGTGATTGATAATGATGCATACAGTGAATTTCTTTAGTATAAATAAGTAGTGATTTTTTTACGTTAATAGTTTTGTTCTTCTCGCTAAAAATTACTAGCTGAAATGCAAATTCGATTTCTTGTTTGGTAACTCGACTTTAATGATTACGAATACTGTAGTTAAATTCTTTCTTATTTATCGTTTTGTTAGTAAAACCCAACCTGTCTTTTTTTTAACTATTAGGATCTATTTTTCTCTTATTAATCCAACGCATAGGGATTTAAATTTACCGCCAAAATCTTTTACCATTGAATGTACCAGAATGTAGTTAGCGCCATTATCCCCACATCCCATTTTCAAGTTTACTTAGGTGCACCGTACACGATAATGAATAATATATTCTGCGTGTTAGGAAATGATGTAAGTATACAATTATACAATTGAGACGTTTATTTTGCGGTGCACTTATATATATATATATATATATATATATATATATATATATATATATATATATATATATACCGGGTGTCTAGAATTTACCCACGTTCTTTGGCTATCTTTGTTATTATAAGAAATACAGGGTCGGTTAAATTAGCAAAGTTGGGCAGAATTACATGATAATTCAAATACCGATAAGAAAGTTCAACATTGTTGCAAACTTTCTAAGATATCTAAAAATAACTAAAAATCGTCCAAATTTTCAATCGGCTATATCTTTTTTAATGTTCAAAATATGAAAAAGTTATAAGAGAAACTTTTGATAGCTATTTTTAAGTAAAATGGGTTAATGTGAATAATAAATTTTTTTAGTAATTATTTTTCGAGCTACAATCCAAACATGCATTTCTTCCAATAGCAACTATAGGTGGCTATGGACTCAATCGATAGCTTATTTTTTTCAAAAATGTATAGTTTTGTGCTTAATATTATTAGTTAACTCACAATTTAAAAAAAAAATGTAATTATAATATTTATTAAACAAATTAAAGTGTGCCGTGAACATTTAAATAACAAAATAAGCTCATATTCTACTACTAAATTTGTGTAAACAACAAGAGATAATGTACTACATTACCAAAATAAAAAAGTTCTAAATAAATTTAACTTACAACGAAGAGTAACAGTAAAAATATAAACAGATAACACAATCATAGAAGTGCTTCAAAATGCCCTCCATTATTTTGAACACACATTTGACATCGTTTTAAAATTTCGTTTTAATAAACTTTGGGTTATAATTTGTTGTAGAGCAACACGAATTTTATTTTTTAAATCGTCTAAATTACCAGGTTTTACTCGGTACACTTGTCTTTAATTGCACCCTACAAGAAGAAGTCCAGTGGGGTTAAGTCTGGAGATCGCGACGGCCAAGCTATTGGACCTCCTATCCAATTATTAAAACGTTCCTGTAAATAGTTACACACAAGTAATCCATTGTGCGCTGGTGCCCCGTCGTGTTGAAAATAATTCAAATTTTGAATTACGTTCAACGGAAGGTCGTCCAAAATTTCTACAAATTCCTTTCGTAAAAAAGTTAGATATCTTTCGGAATTTAAATTGTATTCATAAAAAAACGGCCCAAGGATTTTGGTACCAATAATACCGCACCAAACGTTTACTGAAAAAGCATATTGATCTCTCCTCTTAACAGTAATGTGAGGATTTTATTGGGACCATTGGATATGATTTTTTCTATTGAAGGTGCCGTTGTTTTTGTTAATTTTGCTTCATCGGTAAAAATAATGGTTTTCGAGAATTGATTGTTTGCTCGACTTATATTAATCAACCATGTAGCAAAACGTAATCTTTTCTGATAATCTTCAACATACAATGTATTTCCTATATGAAAATGATATGGCTTAAAATTATTTTGTTTCAAAATGACGTGGGCTTCATCTTTGGAAGTGTTGCACTCGTTTGCAATTTCATGAAGAAATGTAGTAGGTTTAAATAAATAAATTAAATAAATTCGACAGAGTTTGGTAAATGATCTCACATCGGGTGGTCTTATTTCCCTATAAGTTTGAAGATATAATTCCGAAGCAGCATTAGCATCTCTGTTAGACACGTAATAGCAAAACAGCATATCATTTCTTTCTTCAGAGGAATAAGACATTAACAAATTAATATTCACTGTTTAAGTACGAACTACAACTGGTTGCAACAAATAATTCAATATCTACTATTTGACAGTCAATTAATGAAGAGTTCTGTTTTTAATTGCCACAGCACACCGCGGCAAACAATGCATTTGTTTAGTAAATACTATAATTACAGTTTTTTTTAATTGTGAGTTAACTAATAATACTAAACATACAAAGCTATACATTTCGCATTTTGCGTAAAAATAGCTATTAAAAGCCTCTCTTATAACTTTTTTCGTATTTTGAATATTAAAAAAGATATAGCTGGCAACAATGTTGAATTTTCTTGACGGTATTTGAATTATCATGTAATTCTGCCCAACTTTGTTAATTTAACCGACTCTTATAATAACAAAGATAGCCACAGAACGTGAGTAGATTCTAGACACCCTGTACGCAGGATGAATTTTTTTTTCATTTTAAGCATTGGCATCTCGGAAACTACAAGACATAGAGATTCGGTTAAATGGGAAGGAGTTGCAGTTTTATAAACCTAAATTAACGACACTTTCAGTTGGAAAAAGTTGGAAAAAGTTCATGGTAAAGATACTTAAAAAAACTAAAATTCTAAATAACTCTTTTGTTATCGTTTTGAGAAATAAATGTAGAGAAAAAATGGTATTGTTTTTTTTTATCTACTGCGTCGCCACTTTTGTTCTGTCTCTTGTTATTCCAAAGTTTTGATATAAACTTTTGTTTTTTTAAATGGAAGGTATAGTAGGCTGTGTCTTTATCAGATGCGCATTTTCTTAAGCTTTGTAACGATATCAGAAGTGATGTATTTATTTTTAAAAATAACAACGTTATAACAATTTCATTATTGATTTACAGTGGGCCATGGAAAAAATGAATTATTATTATGGTTTTTGAAGTTTTACAACCTTGCTATAATAAATACAGATTTATTTCACTTCAATCATTGATGAGCGAAAGCAAGTTTAGTGATTTTTCTTTTAAATGTTGTAGAATCGTTATTATTTATTAGGAATAAAACAAAATGACACGCACAAAAATTTTAAACATTTTTTGAAATTTGGCAGTTTTGTAACGTCGTAAATTAAATTAAAGATGTTTTCTAATCGTAACAAACTTAATATATTGGAATGTTTTATAGCGTGTAATAAAAATAGTGTCTTGCTGTCGAACGGTACCAACAATTGTATGAAAATCGGCGTCAACCATCTCTACCCACGTTCAACAATTTATGCAGAAATCTGAGGCAGTTTGGTTCCTTTTCGAAACCAAGGAAGGATGACAACATCATTATCGAGGATATCCAAATAAATGTATTGGCATACGTTAATCAGAATCTTTCTACTTCGACCCGACAAATTTCAGCTGAAGTTGATGTGTCGCAAACCACGGTAATGAGAGTTTTGAAGAAACAAATTTCACGCATACCACTTCAGTACAAAACCCCAAAATTTTCAATTTTTTTTAATCTAGTCTTCTATTTAATTGTATAACATAGATACATGAAAAATGCCTTTTATTTTATTTGTATTTGGATCTGTTAACTCATAAGAATTCTCAAAACACCTACTTATTACTTTGATGGTCCTGTATATGGTATTTGTAACTTGACACATTTATTTTCATCGTGGTTGGCTACTTTTAAATTTTTAATTATCACCAAATCACCTATTTGACTTTCTTTTATTAAATTTTCAATTAAATAATTGTTAACTGTTATCTTCTGATTTATTATTTCAACATTATTTATCCACGGTATTTTTACATTATTGACAATAATACACCTTTCTTTTGCATTTATAACCATTTTTACCTGTTCAATTATATCAATTCCAATAATAATATTAAATTGCAAACCAGAGTACTATGAAAAATCTCATTGAATGTTCAATTTTACCTATTAATACATTTTATTTTTATTATTTTATCACTAAAACTTAATTTTCTTTTAGTTGCTGATAATAATGCAATTCTTGAGATTTTAACAATATTTCGTTGCAATTTATTTCCATAAGAATTAACTAGTTCTTCACATATAATGAAACTTGTGCTCCTGTATCTATTAGCGCATTAAAATCTTTTTCTAAAATATTTAATTTCACAGAAGGTAATATCTGACCTCCAGTATCTTCTTATTCATCAAATAAAAATTCTTTTGGGTGCATATAAGTCGTATTAAAACAATAATAACTGTAACAAATTTTAAAATTTACTTTTTTTATATAGAGGGCCATCAATTTCTACAATTTCACTATTTAGATCATCCTCCTCTTGTCTCCTTGATTATTCTCTTATATTCTTATATTCTTTTCTTGTAATAACACTTTATAAGTTCTTCGTTCTGGTCCTCGTTGATAATTTCTTTGATAACCTTTATAATTACTTTGTCCATTATAATACCCATTATAGTATCTTTTTTGATAATTACATTGCTTATTGTATTTTCCATCTCGGTTATTACATTCTAGAGTTTGGTCTTTACTTTGCTGTCTCTCTTTTTCTGTTTCCTCTTTGTCACCTGTCTTTACTTTTTCTTCTCGCTTGTATCTCTTTTCATTTTTATTACTTTTACTTGCTAAATCATAATTTCTTAAAATGCCTAAAAAATCCTCTAATTTATTAATCTTTTGTAATGCCATCGCCCTTGTCACTTCATTTTCAAGATAAATGTGTGATGATTTTATTCTCACTCATCTCAGGTTTTAAAAATCTTACTTTATTATAAATACCCATAACATAATTTTCTCTTGTAATAAATCTTCTATCATCATATTCCCCATTGATTAGTTTTTCCCTTACATTGGTTTGATATTGGTTATTCCAATATTGTTCTGTGTATTTCCCTGAAATCCTTGTAGGTTTCACATTTTTCTTTAATTACACTATACCATATCTCTGCATCAGTAGTACAGACACTGCATCCAGGAGGAAAAATTGCATTTAGTAACTGGTACATTAATATGATTCAACAGAATCCAGAGTTTCAAAATCAAATTTTGTAGACTAGTCAAATTTACTAATTGCGGTATGTTCATTTGAGCATTTGTGGATGCAGGAAAATCCTAGGATACTTTGTGAAAGACGCCCTCAAAGAAAATTTGGATTCAATGTTTGGTGCAGAATTATTGAATCGCGAATTCTTGGACCTTTCATTTACGACGAAAATTTGACAGGTCAGCGTTATCTTGAGTTTCTACAAAATGAACTTCAAGATATGTTGGATATCTTAGATTTGGAAACAAAACGTAATTTACGCTGGTTCCAGCACTACGGTACTCCGACGCACAGCCAACTGCAAGTGAGAGAGTACCTAAACCAACTGTTTCCAAATTCTTGGATAGGTAGGAACGGGCCGGTCCCTTAGACACCAAGATCGCCAGATCGTTCACTTTTAGATTTTTTGTTTAAGATAGGCTTTATCAGTGAACTTATGCGACAAAAAAAGAACTACCTGATGCTGTGATACATGCCTTTCACAATTTAGATGGTAGGAAAATACGGAAAGCTATAAATTCCTTTGTGAAAGAATGCCGCTTGTGTGTAAATAATAATGGTGGACTTTATGAACATTTGCTGAGATAGATTAACACTTTACATGCAATTACTTCAAAGAAGAAATTTCAACTGAATAATTGCTAGTTTCCTTCCGTCCTTGTTACTATTACTGCTACTTAAAAAAAATCTAAGTTTGTTCTAACTCAAGCGAGCAAAAAATTAGTATGAACATGTTACGCATTGAAATGTCTAAAATTCGTCTTAATTTTGTTGTATTCCTAATAATAACGATTCTACACCAATTAAGAGAAAAATCTCAAATGAAAAACAACTGCATTTATTATGTGTGTGTGTGTGTGTGTGTGGGTGCGTGTGTGTGCATGTTTGCGTGTGTGCGTGTGTGCGTGTGTGCGTGTGTGCGTGTGTGCGTGTGTGCGTGTGTGCGTGTGTGCGCGTGTGCGTGTGTGCGTGTGTGCGTGTGCGTGTGTGCTGTGGGCGTGTGTGTGTGTGCTGTGTGCGTGTGTGCGTGTGTGCGTGTGCGTGTGTGCGTGTGTGCTGTGTGCGTGTGTGCGTGTGTGCGTGTGTGCATGTGTGCGTGTTTGCGTGTGTGCATGTGTGCGTGTGTGCGTGTATGCGTGTCTGCGTGTGTACCTGTGTGCGTGTGAGTGTGTGTGTGTGTGCGTGTGTGTGTGTGCGTGTGTGCGTGTGTGCGTGTGTGCGTGTGAGCGTGTGTGCGTGTGTGCGTGTGTCGTGTGTCCGCGTGTGCGTGTGTTCGTATGTGCTGTGTGCGTGTGTGTGTGTGCGTGTGTGCGTGTGTGCGTGTGTACGTGTGTCGTGTGTGGTGTGCGTGTGTGCGTGTGCGTGCGTGTGTGCGTGTGTACGTGTGTGCGCGTGTGCGTGTGTGCGTGTGTGCGTGTGTGCGTGTGTGCGTGTGTGTGTGTGTGTGTGTGTGTGTGTGTTGTGTGTGTGTGTGTGTGTGTGTGCGTGCGTGTGTGTGGGAGCGCATGCGTGCGTGTGTGGGTGGTGCGTGCGTGCGTGCGTGCGCGTGTGTGTGTGTTGGTGCTTTTGTATGTGTATGTATATATATATATATGTGTGTGTGTGTGTGTGTGCGTGTGTGCGTGTGTGCGTGTGTGCGTGTGTGCGTGTGTGCGTGTGTGCGTGTGTGCGTGTGTGTGTGCGCGTGTGTGTGTTTGTGTGTGTGTGTGTGTGTATGTGGGAGCGCATGCGTGCGTGTGCGTGTGCGTGCGTGTGTGGGTGGGTGCGTGCGTGCGTGCGTGCGCGTGTGTGTGTTGGTGCTTTTGTATGTGTATGTGTGTATGTGTGTGTGTGTGTGTGTGTGTGTGTGTGTGTGTGTGTATGCGCGCGTGTGTCTGTGTAGGTGTGCGTGCCTACGCGATTTGCAAATGTGCGTGTGTTTGTGCGTGCCTGTTTGTGTCTGTGCGTGTCTCTTCATGTATGTGCCTGTACGTGCGTATCTGTGCGTGTTTGTGCATCGTTGTGTGTGTCTGTGCGAGTGTGTTCGTATCTGTTCGTGTCTGTGTGTATCTTTGCATGTCTCTACGTGTCTGTACGTTCTGAAGCGTGTCTGTGCATGTCAGTGCGTGTTTTTGCGTGACTTTACGTGTCTGTGCGTATATATGCGTGTCTGTGCGTGGCTGTGCGTGTTTGAACATGTATGTGCGTGGGTGTGCGCATTTGTGCGTTTTTGAACCAGCTTTGTTTGTTTGTTCGCGTGCGCTTGCGCGTGTGCGTGTGCGTATGCACGTGTGTGCCTCGGTGTTTGCCTACGCGCTTGAGTGCGTGCGCGCGTGCGTGCTCCTGTGTGTGTAACCACAATAGCGGTCGGACTGTTTGAGCGTCTATTAGTAAAATGGTTCTGATCAAAGTACATGTTTCCTCTCTCTATTCATGGTAAATCCTCCAAATCATCTTCTATTTCATTCATTAGAAAATACAAATATCTTTCACTATTTAGTGGTTCGTCAAAAAATATCGATCCAAGAATATGATTGTTTTTTATTTCAGTCCTAACGTTAAAACCAAATCTTGCTTGGAAGTTGCCTTGTCGCAGTAAATGCGGATTTTCCTTCGCGCAATATCTGCAGTTCCTATTACGCATTCCATTATTAATAAAACGGCTTTCGTCCGAAAATAAAATTTGTTTATGAAAAACCCAGTAATTGTCTAAAACCCAGTTACAAAATTCCAATCTTCTAGGATGACCATCTAGGTATAAGTGTTGATGCAGTTCATATCTATAACCTTTGAAGATATGTTTTCTAAAAATGTTATGTACGGACTGGTGAAAAATTTCTGCATTGTGCGCAATCTCCCTGATGGATGCCGTAGGGTGTCAATCCACTGAAGCCAAAACATTTACTTCTGTATTTTCACTAATTACATATTTGTCTTTATTATCTTCATGATTCATTTTCTTAACTTTTTAAAAATGACGTCGGTTGGGATGATTTCTATCAGAAAATCGTTTGACATACAACAGTGCCGCCTGAGCGTAATTTATTCTGCACTCTCCGTATATCAACAACTTGTCAACTTTCTCATTTTTAGAATAACGGAAGAAATTTACCATTATGAACATAAGAACTAATTATTAATTACCAACACTTGTTGAGATATTGTAAATAACTAGACTAACAAAATGACATTTTTTGCTGTCAACTTGTTCCAAATAAATGACGATCACCCATAAACGCTAATAACGTTAAGTCAATATCACAGATTCCTTTGATTTTTGTCATAATCTAATATTTATGACGTTTACTTAAATATGACAAAAGAAAGATTTAGACATGATAAGTAGATAAATAACACACTTGTTCTCTTTCCAGCTAAACTCTGAATAATCTAAAATATAGGGTAGAGAGGAATTTTACAGTATAACACCATAAATGTTCGAAAATGTTATGAACATTTTATTGGAAAAGAGCAATGGTGTTTGGAAGATGGTGGTGGCCATTTTGAGCACATAATTAATTAAAGATAAAATTAAATATTGTATGTCTGTGTACTCTTTTACCCTAATTTATTAGAATATGTATTCTTTTTGATTAGGCAAAAATCTTTTGCATTACTTTGACAGAGTGGGCTTCAGGAGCATATTGCGGCAATAAAAATTAGAATATTAAAATTACTGCTTTATTTATGAACTAAGAAAGTTGCTATGTATATCGTTTTACTGGTACTTGAAAGAGCTATTTAGTATACAGGGTGGCCCATGTACGTGTCTAATAGGAAATGTGAGTTTCTGTTAGAAAACCGTGATTTTTATATTTAATCGTTAAAAACTAATGACGTCATAACGATCTAAAATAAAAAAAATTTTAAATGGGGTCTGAGTTGACATTTGACAGATAAACTATATGTATCTGAACGCGTAGAATCCAAATATGTAAAACTACACAGGGTGTTCAATTTAAATTTTCCGATTTTGCGTTATTTCCGGTGAAACCGTAAGTCGGCAATATTGTTTTGTTATGTAAAATATCCCAAACTGGCTGTAATATAATCCTCCAAAAGCTTAACGAAATCAAACGACCCGTTCAAAAGTTACAGAGGTGGTCACTATTTGATCTACACACAGTATACATATGCATACACTGTTGTGTGTTACAATAATTATAATTTTTCCACTTCTCAGTGATTGAGTGTACTACAAGATAGCTTGATGTATAATAGCGGACCATTCTACTTAACATTGCTATGTGAGCAATGTGTAATGTTTCTAGATAGAATATAAAGTTCACTCTTGAGGCACGTTGATAATTACTTGACGATATCTCTATATTAATTCATATACGAGGTTTAGTAGCGTGCAAAGGTAAAAGGTTTTCCTTCACTTTTTTCATTAACTTTTATTTGTAACCGTTTTTCATTCATCGGTGACCGTCTCAGAAAATGTCATGCTTGGCTCCATGCAGTATTGTAATAGCCTTCCATCGCAAACTAAACGAACCGTTATTGTAGAAAACCTTATCGTTCCCTGTATGGATGTTATTTATACAATTTCAACCGTAAAATCAAATTCGAATTACATACCGATTTATGCAGAGACATTAATAAATGTTGTTAATAATTTGAATAGATTTATTCTAGGTTTAAGTACATTTGATTTATTCTTTAGTGAAACTTTATATCTGCTCAAACTCATTTCATATCATTCTTAATAGTTATTATATGACAAGTTTTATAACTAAAGTGGCCAAAAAAGACCATGGAAAATATTTTCAAATTTGCAAGATAAGCGCCAGAGGGCGCAACCGCCATCCTAAACTTTTAAAGTGAAATCCACCTTGTAAATGTACCAAAAAATTATGTTTTTTAAAGCTCAGCTTTATTCGAGTAATTTTTGTTTGACGTATCTATTAAAATAAAGTGGGTGGGGGTGATAAAGCGATTTTTTAAATAAACAGCTGTAACTCCTAAACGACTGAACTGATTTTAATAAACTTAGTCTCGTTAGAAAGAGCATTTATTGCTCCATCAAATACATCTTACCTTGTAATATATCTAATTTTTAGTGATGCCGCTAGAGCGCGTTTTTTGATATAATATCAGAACATTGCAAAATTCTCTAAAAAATGCAACAATATGACTTTGTTTTTCATAAAAATCAGATGAAATCATCCCTAAATAGGTTAGTGAAAACCGCATCTCGATATCTTATTCATACCCTAAAATATCGAAGAAAGAAAATTTAGGACCGATTGTGTAATAATGCCTATTTAAGCAGGCATTAAGTAGGCATCAAGAACCTACTTAATGCCTACGTAAATGCTCGATTGTCTACCATCCACCTCTATGCATTGTTGGAGCGGCTCATGCGTGGACATTACAGCAACTTCAACTTCTTCTCTTGATAGGTTACGAATGGCCTCTCGAATTCGTACTTTCATGTCTTCTCTGTTGGTGGAGTTTCGTAAACAATATCTTTTAACCGACCCCAAAGGTAAAAGTCCAAACAGGTTAATTCTGGAGATCGGGGTGGCCAAGGAAATAGACGTCCTCGTCCAATCCACCTGTGGTGATATATTAAATTTAAGTGTTCTCGCACATTTATTTCAAAATGTGCTGGGCAACCGTCTAGGCAAGTACTCATTTTGCCATAATTGCAAGGCCTCATCTTCTAATAAAATAGGCAATTGGTTTACCAGAATATCAAGAGAAACACGGCACCATTTAGTGGTTCATCAAAAAAATAGGGACCTATAATAGCTCCGTCCAGGATGCCACACCACACATTAACACACCAACTACCTACATGTTGGACCTCGTGCAACCAGTGAGGATTGGTGTTAGACCAATAATGCATATTATACAAATTAACGTTTCCATCACTCTTAAAAGTGGCCTCATCTGTCCAAAGAATTTCGGATAATAATCCTCTATTTTCCCTGATCATGCCAAACATCCCATGACAATAATCTATCCCTCGGTCAAAGTCTTAGTCATGTAAGGATTGATACGGGTGCATTCTATAAATTTGAAATTACAAACACATTGTGAAACATGTAAAGTAGTATTTTCAGTGACATAAGAACTTACCTATGATCCTTTAAAATGTTTTGAATAGTAGTTCGTAACATATCCAACGCGAGAGACATTGTTCTCATACTAACGTGGGGATTCAATGACATGTATGCTAAGACAATAACAATATTGTCTTCCATTCTGCTGAGTCTCTTCGCAACTTTGAAAGCTTACAGTATTATGCAAATTTTGCATTAAACGCGGAAAAATTCTCGCATCGCGTAGACGCCGATCTGGATATCGAGCTGAGTATACTCTCTTAGCCAATGCTGCATTTTTAAGACATTAAAATATCAACAGCTTCATCATTTGTAAAAGACATTATAGGCAGTTTTAAGGACTTATTTGTTGAACAAACATAAATTACACTGTCTGGCAAATTTTAATATTTGTTTACAGTTTGATTTTAGGTATTTGTTTTTTCTCAATGGCCTACGCCTAATATTCTGCCTATTACTGCACTTGCATATTCTATGCATTGATGATTATTTTATAATAACTACATTTTCTTTCTTCGATATTTTACGGTAGGAATAAGATATTGAAATGCAGTTTTCACTAACCTATTTAGGAATGATTTCATCTCATTTTTATGAAAAAAAGTCATATTGTTGCATTTAATTTTTAGAAAATTTTGCAACTTTCTGATATTATATGAAAAAACGCGCTCCAGCGGCATCACTAAGAATTAGACATATTATAGGTAAGATGTATTTGATGTAGCAATAAATGCTCTTTCTAACGGGACTAAGTTTAGTAAAATCAGTTCAGCGTTTAGCAGTTACAGCTGTTTATTTAAAAAATCACCCCTCCCCTCCCCCCAATTTATTTTAATAGATACGTCAAACAAAAATTACTCGAATAAAGCTGAGCTTTAAAAAGCATATAAGTAGTTAGTAAATTTACTAGGTGTTTTTCAGTAAAAATTCACTTTAAAAGGTTAGGCTGGCGGTTACGCCCCCTGGCGGTCATCTTGAAAATTTGAAAATATTTTCCACGCTCTTTTTTTGGCCACTTTAGTAATAAAAATGTTTACCGCAATTCTTATCTGGCCACCCGGTACAGCTTTGTTTTTTTTTTGTTTTCTTGTTTGTTATTTTTTTTTATTTTCTTCAATTTTTTTGACTTTTGTTTGTGTTCTTATTCTTATTCTTATTCTATTTTTAATGTATGTCCGCAAGCATTTTGCCACATCATCTCAACTGCTGTAGTCTTGCATAATCATTGTTATTTTCTGGTCTAATCTGATGTAGCATACCTTTCTTCGTTTCAATTGCACGATCAATTTCAAAACTATCTTCTTTCAAATATCTGATTAATTTATATATACTTGGCGTAGGATACTTTACAATTGAATTGAGTTTCTTATTCCATCCTTCAACGTAATTGTTTGTTCTATGCCTCTTTCTTTAAACATTCCATGTCGATATTGGAATTTTATCATTGCAGAGCCACTGTTCCACCCTGGTACTACCTTTTTTATTAGGTTCAACATACGTTCGTTTATCTTTTGTGTTTTGTTTGGCAATAGCGCAAACACAACGGGCATGATTCTTGTTTCATCCGGAGTACTCTCGATATCTGTATGGATGCTGTACAACTGGGCCAATTGTCGACTGCAACTCTTGAAGGTAGCATCCATAAAAATTATTTTACTACATTCAAGCGTTTCTTTACCTTTGGTACTACAAAATAGTAATATTCTGTCATCAGTTCCATCATCAGCCAGTAGAAAACTTGAGGCATTAGCAAATGTTATATCTTCATCAATCAAAGTTATCAATTCTCTGGTAGTAGACTATGGTCGAAAATCTCCTTTCTCTCGGTATAATCTACGTTTAAAACTATTCACTGCTGGTAAGCTCAAAACAAACTCATAACCACGATGGTACAATGGAGTTACTTCTTCGTAATATATTTGCCTTACTGAAGTTGTTGGCTCTTCCAGCGCACGTTTTTTAGCCTTTGCCCAGCAAACTTCTAACTTTTGGTTGGGGAAAGTTAGGTAAAAAAATATGCTCCGTTCTACCTGTAATTTCTCCCTTGCAATCGGAAGAGCTTTCCAAGACACCTCTTTTTTGTCATTGATGCAATACCATGTTTCTTCGCCACTTTTGCTAGTAGATTTTCAACGATACTGGTATCCATCTTCAATCAAAGAAAGCTTCTTTTTGTTGATTGTGTTAGCTCCATGACTAATATTTCAGAACACGGTTTGATCACAGTTTCGGTTACATTTCCTGGGCAGAAGTTCTTAGATTGTATTACTGGCTGATATTCTTACTGAATACGTTTGTAAATTGTATTAACTCTTAGAAGAACTGCTCATAACACAAAACTGTTTAGGAAAAAATCGCTATTTGCAACACGTTACGCTGTACGTCACAAACTAAACAATATAACATTTATCAGTTAGAGTATATATATATATATATATATATATATATATATATATATATATATATAGACATGTTATGTCCTTATTGACCTGTTTTACACATATAAAAAAAATATATATAAACAAATTATTACATAAATAAGCACATTAAAACATCAATAACAACAAATCTGAATTTTATGACTTTATTTTAAAAAAAAAAATTTCATGCTATCAATATTTACAAAGCCACATATAAGTTACAGGTAAAATAATTGAGTTTTTTTTTGTTTTACATTTTTTTATATAGATGTCAAATATTTTAAACATAAAAAAATGGAAAATATTTTATGTTCCTTAAAAAAAAAAGAAAGAACTTTTTATTCAATTTTTTTTTGTACGTGGGCTTTTACTTTTTAGAAGTTTTCATAAACGTTTATTTTTACTCTTGTTACCTAAAACAGACTTTGTTAATTATTTCTATGAAATAAGAATAAATTTTTGGTTGGTTAAATTATATTGTAAAGTTAATTAATTTTGTTATCTAAATGGTTAAATGTTTTAATTTAGTTTAAATCACATCAGATTTAAAATGTATTTTTCAAAAAGAGAAATTTGACAGATTAAGTTAAATAGTTGTATTTGTAAATATTATGCGTGTTTGGTATCACTTAGAGTTTTTCTTTACTTTTTGATAAAATTTTATATGGACATTCACATTATTAGAAATTGCAATAAGATGCGTTATGCGTTGGTTTTCTGGTTTCATCTAAAATAAATGTATTATAATTAATAATAAGAAATAAATTCATATTTTAATTGCACTTACCATTATAATTGTGTATGCAAAACAAGTTAATGTGTAGTAGCGGTGATTGTGGAATAAAGGTTGGAATGGTGTTCAACTTGTAACAAGAAGAAAAGGACTAAAATAAAAAAACTTTAATAAATAATATAGTGTTTTCCTACCAAGTGATAGATAAAAAGTAGGATTTTTAAACCACTGTCACACTTTCATAATGGGCATGTTGATTTACTCGAATATACGATTACAATCACTGCAGTAAGATTTGTGAAGGTACCATAATTCTCACAATCCTTCCTCAAGACATTCCTGGTCATCTACGATTTGTATAAAACAAAAAGAAAAGGCATTATTAACTATATCGTACCCAACACGTGGTGGTGGACAGCACAAAAGAATTTGTTTGGCCAATAAAGGAGTAGGGAAGATTTAATAAGTACCTATCACTTACCTGAAGAAAAGAAAAAAAAAAGAAAATTTCCACTTGCTGCATTCGACACCTGCTAGCGGGCATAACCATATGACTACAGGATCAGTCCAGAGACGTTTCTTAGGTAGGTGTAGTATAAATTTAATTAGGAATAGGTTTGTTATTTTATTGTTTTCCTGTGAAATCGTCCACGTCAAAGAATTAATTTTTTTATGTCGATTAATTCACTCGCATTATTAAGACTCACTTGTTCCCTGAGATTATTGTTTGAAATTCATTTGATCCCTGTTTAATTTTAACAAGTTAAAATTTTTCATTTACTTTACGTAATTTTGTATGTGTCAATAATAGTTTATTGGATTAACGTACTTGGTCAAATCAGATTTGTTGGAATTGAAATATTAAGCTTTAAAAAAAAAGGGGGAAAATTCTAAAACAATTTACCTGAAATTTATACAGGTTGGCGCTCAACATATTAACTGTTATTACAACAAATTTTGAAAGTTTTAAATCTAAAACCAAATTAACAAACCATAAAAAAAAAAAAATTTGTAAATAATATTGGGGGGAAGGCAAGGTTTATTTGAACCTCTCATAATATATATATATATATATATATATATATATATATATATATATATATATATATATATATATATATATATATATATATATATATATATATATATATATATATATATATATATATATATATATATATATATATATATATATATATATATATATATATATATATATATATTGCACTGTGTAATTTTTTAACTTTGTTAACTATTAATTTAATTTTATAAGTATCTACTTGGGAATAGGGGTCAATTTGAATTTCGTAGGCAAATAAAAATAAAACATTAAACTTTTTTAATTATTATTAAATTGAAATGTTAACGTGAAAACGTAAAAATTTATTTCACACAAGGAAATATTCATGTGCATCATTTAATAGTTCTTTACAATTATTTGTTTTAACGTGTACCGATCTTTTCTTAGTAAGTACAATTTTACTTTAATTAAAATTAGAATTATTATATTTATGATTACACTTGTTCATTACCTTTCCAGATATTGATACACGTCGTCGCACAACAATTATACAGAAATTCAGAAAAAAATACATACATCAAAAAAATAATCAATGCAATCTATTGGGTTATGATAATAAAATAAACTCACATGTATTTTCGAAATTTCCAATTAAATGGTCACCTTAAGCTTGTTCCATGTTAACATTGGATGTAAACTTCATTCCATCTAACTATGATACCGCCTTCCTGTTGAAAATGGTACTGCTTAATTTCCATTAATTCATCCAGCTTCATTAACTTGTGATAAATCTTCTTTGCGGTAAATACGTTGCACTTGGGTAATATGCTCATTTTATTTTATAGTTGCACTTTTATTTTATTTGAATATTTAAATATTTATTTAAATATTTATTAATTTTTCGGATTAATCTTGTGATTTATTCTTTCATAAACTTTTATAACTGCTAACACTTTTTTTTAGATACCGATTGTTTTATAACCTCAATCACTTTTGACAAAAAATAAACATCACATCCAAAATAACAGACGAATTTTTGTTAACAAAAAAATGCACATCACCCGATGTTGAAAAAAATTTTGAAATGAAACAAAACAATAGTGTCGAATATTATAACCGGTAATCTTAGTTTTTCAAATTTTTTTATATGTTATAACGATTGTTTCTGAAATCTCAGACTCTACGTTGCTCGCGGTTCACTTCCGATAATGTTAACGAAAATTTTAACTACATGTTTACAAATGCACTATTCGCACTATGACTTGTTAGCCACAAAAAAAAATAGAACAGAAGAGAGTGAGAAATCAGGAGAAATTCCTTTTATACTTTCTCATAACTACCATAACTTTCAATTTTTTATTTACATTACATACAAAAGATCCTGGCATTCGATTGGTCTAAACTAAAACATAAATTATGCCGTAACTTTTTCAATTCAATTCGGATTTGCTTTTTAAATACATTTTTGAACTCAGGACAAAATTCTGCATAAATAGACACCTCAAATGCTATAATTCGCTTCATGAATTTACATTTTGAAAATTTTATACATAAATTTACTAATATCTAATAAATTTTGTATTTTACAACTAAACTGATGACATATTCAGCTTCTGCATAAAAAACTGTATAAAAATACACTTACGTTTTACATAGTTTTAGCAAAATTTTTACTTTAATACTCTAATTTGATACATTTAACCTAACTTTTCTAAATTTATGTTTAAACTACATATTTAAACTTAATTTCTTTGTACAAATAAGGGAAACCTATTATTATATCCTTTTATAATTTATTCTGAACTTATCTTGCCCTAAATAAGGTATAAATTTGTAAAATTCTTAATTATTGTACTTAACCTAACTTTATATAATTTAATTTAAACTTGCGTTTTAAACGTGTATATCACTTATAATGTTTATCTAATATGTTCCTATATACGCCTCTAACACAATCACTGTTTATCTGTACTTTATAGTTTCTAATTTTGTATTTTCACACTTTCATATTGTTATCATATTTTGTAAGTTTTTGTACACAAATTGTATTTATATGGTTAATATCACATTGCACATGTAATGTTCAAGTTCTTAGATATGTTTCTAAGGCACTTTAACTTCTTAAGCACTTTTTAAATACTTAGTCTATGATCTACCAGCATAACGTCTTCGTACCATAACCCTTTTTATAGTTCGCAAAGTTTTTATGCATTGTACCAATTACTATACATGTTTTACACATTAGAGTTATTGTACTTCGTGTAATCAATATCTGTTATGTGTTTAATGGCTTAATTATATTGATTTATACGTGAAATTTCTTATTTATCTTTAACGAAATTGAACTTACACACTAATATCTATCGTGTTGACCTTTTCAACATGCTACTGCTATAGCTCAATGCTTTTATGAATACAACATTATTTGCAAACCCCATAAAACTGTTTTGTTGTAAAATCATATTTTTATATTCGTGTATTGTATTTTCTCATAACAAAGTGTATGATTTCTTCAACTTTATTTGAACTTGCATACGACATAATATTTGAACTCGATACAACTCTACCCCCTCTACGTAATGGTACCAGTGATGATGGACCTGCGGGGTTTCCGAGCTTTTCTAAAATAATCGTAATTCCTTTCTGATTTCAACATTTGGTATTTATCAATTTTTTACACCTAGATTCTCAAGCCTTACAAAATTCATTACATCGAAGTAGTATACATCAATACGCCGAATATCGCCGCATATGTCATCATACCTATGACGATTTGCCAACGCGCCGCAACTGTGGCTATTTAACGACCTCGCCGCATTTGTCTCCGCCGCAAGTGTCCCTAATCCTTGTCGTTCACGACCGAAATCACTGGCATACGTAATGGCAGATAATTAGTTATGTCAAATTGTAATGTTTATTTTTGGAGATCATTTGGCCCATATATTGCTGACAGGCATAAACGTGCACCCGTACACAAACACACACATTCTTCACATGGTCTAACATTCCTTTAAGGTCGAAAAGTTAAAGAATTAGATGCTTGGATCCCGTATATCTTTTGTAAAAAGTAACATAATTCATTTTTAAAACAGTGCATGATGAGCAACAAAACTAATTTAAAATTATTTCAGGAAATACTACAATTGAACTTCTTTTGAAACCTAGGTAAGTATTAATATTATTAATCGTGCTTAATAAATAATAGGCTAGAATATAAGATTATAAGTGAAACATTACTAATAATTTATAGGTATTCAACCACTAGTAAAAATTTACATGTAACTATTTGCGAAACATTTCATAAATGGTGTACAAGAGAGTATTGCTAATATAACTATTGCTTCTAATTAAGTAGTAAAAGCGTTATTCACTTTCAATGTACCTTTAAATTGTCATTATGTTTTTTCTTCTTACGGCATCCAATACTTTAATATTCAGAGAAAACGACAGTTTAATTATTTAGAATCTAATTAAAGCAAGTCGACTTAAAAGATTTATTCACTTGGAGGTTTACCTTGTGGGTATACAAAGAAGACAAACAAATCCAAGTCTTTGTACGGTATTGGGTTTTTTTATTTCGATTATCAGCTTTACTCGATATTTACTGATAAACCTCTCATTATGCCATCATTATACTTAAAATTTTGTTTGAGCAATAAAGCTATCCGAACTCAAAGTACAAAAGAAGTTTTTCAACCGAGTTTAAGTGATATTATTGATAGCTTGACCATTTGTAACCCAAGAAAATTATGTAGTTAAAGTAGATATAGTAAATGCGTCTATGACTACAAGTGTTATTGCTCAACACCCAACTATTGCTCGGCAACATAACAGATAATGCGGCTGCATTAAACGCCATATGTAAAAGTCGTAAGGTGAAACAAAAGTTCACTATTAAAAAACCATTACAATCATTATGTAAGTGGCAACTTAAGAATAGAGACTAAACCATAATCACACAACATTATTGTACATAGTGATGGAGTATAGTTGGAAAGTTATACAGTGGCCACACAAGTGGCATAGATGAATTACTAATTTGTTTTAACCAAGACGCTTATATACAGGGTTGCTCATTAATGCGTCAAATTGGGATATCTCAGTAAATATGAATTTTAAAAGGAAATGTTTCCTATCAAAGTTTTTGGTGCGTATTTTAAAACCACTTTGCCATATACGGAGTGCGTCATAAACGTGTGGTAGTAATAAATTATGTTTATTGAAATAGAACCCCAAATTTTTCGGTGTATTCGGATTTATCGTCAAATTTTAACATTAATTTATGTAAAATGTTTTATCTTAAAAATTTACGATTTCGAATTATTTGGAAAAGTATTAAAATTTTGACAGCTGCAGGGTTCCACAAAAACCACTGCTGTACCCTGACTTTTGCGAATTTCGGAATCTGTATTCTGGGGTCTAAGGAAACCTAAGTCTTCTACAACCCCCGAAATATTCACGTGAAGTTACAGAAAATTATTTTTAGACAAATAAGGTATTCATAACAAATTCTCTCATTTCGTTCATAACACCATTGCAGTCTTGCCAGAACAGATCTATTTACTTCTATATGTTTACGTAACAGTTACGCTTTTTATGTGACCAGATAGAAAAAAATCTGATTTTGTTAAGTCACGAAATGCGGCCGCCACGAAATATACATCTACCTTCAAATTCTCGATTTAAGTAATGTCACATTTAACTCAAAGTGCGCAAGAGCACCGTCATGCTATAGCCACACATCTTGCCTTAAAACAACAGGAAGGTTTTGCAAAAGTTGGGGAAAATCATTTTGCAAGAAATTCAAATATTCAACACCATGCAAATGTCTGTTAAAGAAAGATGGCCCAACAATAAAATCACCCATAATACCGCCTCAAACATTTACAATCTACTGTCGCTCCGAATTAGCTAATCTTACTATTTTTGGGTTTTCCGTTGCATAACAGTGAAGAGTATGACGGTTGAGGCTACCACTCTAAGTGAAAGTTGACTCGTCGGAGAATAATACATTTTGGGAGTGTTAGGTGTTATTCTTTTCATTTTCAACCCCCATTAGTAAAATTTTCTCCTAATCTCCAAATCAGGACCCAGAAGTTCTTAATGGATGGATATGCTGTACTCATGATACCTGTTCCTCGTTAAAGTTTAACTAACGGTAGATAGGGGAGTAACGGTTTCGTTGGATATTGCTGCCGAACTCGTAGAAGGCTCGCTCGAAATTGCAGACAAGAAAACATTCACTTGGTCTACGTCGCTAGACCTTTTAGCTCTTTCACATTTTTCATAATTCATATTGCCTGTTCTAATAAACCTGTCTTTAAGTTTTTCTAAAGTTCTAACCGAGGGTTCCGTTCTTTCGAAATTCATCTTGTAACGTGCAAAAATCGATATCGAATACTTTCTGGTCGATTCTATAAATTTTCTCTGATTGTTACTGTTTGGTAAAACAAAATTTATCTGTAGCCTGAATAGTTAGGATTGTTATTTACTTCGGTTTACTCGTTGCTTATTTCTCTACCAAGATGATCTAAATTTTCTGTATTTACTGCCTTTACCATTTATTATAATTGATTAAATTATTTTTTTGTCATATGTATATTTCTTATTTTATAAAAGTTCTTAAAATAAACCTACTAGTGCCATCTATACGTAGTTTTTGGTTAGCTTTAAATTCATACATTTTATAGACACCTGCTAGTTTGCTAAATCACTAGATGGTGATACCATGGAATAGTTACATATTACTGAACGTGCTTTATTGAAATACATCTGTTTAACAATTTGAGAATTTGATAAGCAAATTCTATTTCGAAGGTCTGGTTTATTAACGGCCATTTTGTGTGGTGTAACATATATTTTAGAAAATTTCTCTGGTTGCTGTTCTTTGGGGTGTAAATCATTATTTATAGAGGAGAATTTTCTCCAAAATTTGATAAAGTAATAAAATCGCCAGTAATGCGGATGTAATAAATATGCTACTTACACACAAATGGCTTAAAATACTATATTTAAATTAAAAGAAGTATATTTAACCAGTTCGTGGTAAATTATCACGTATAGCTCGTCTTCGATTTATAGAGCTTTTTCTGATTTTTCTTCTCGTGTGTAATTCTCTTCGTTTACTTTACATTATCGTTGATTATCTAGTGTACCTTTCGTCTCGCTTTTGGTTTTGCTACGATGTGTTCTTAACTGGGACTCCTCGTAAAGGACTACTGGTACCTGTGCTGCAATTACGAGAATGGAATTTACACGGTATTAACTACGGAAGTACTCGTCCATCAAAAGGTTAGATTATTCCATTACGAACTAATAAACATTGTATTGCTGAATTTACTTTTGAACCTATCATCGGTTACACGCTGCCTTCCGCAGGAATAACAACAATATCTGCACAAAAGTGCCATTAAATTAATCATATTACAAAAATCTTTTAATACATTGTTTCCCTTGATTACAACTTCCGTGTCATCTTGATAGCCGAATTCGTTTAAGTTTCGTAAAGATTTCACTAGTATAAAACTATTATAAGTTGATCCAATCATTAACTAATACGTTGTGCACTTAATTTAAGCAAATTCAGAGTGATTATCACTGAACTTTTACGTAATATTATCTTATTTAATCCAAAGCATAAATTGTATATGCCGTTTGTCGATGTATTATTTATACTGTGTTAGCTTTTAAGTACAAAGTTCCTTTTATTGGGGATAAGTGTTCAGATCATTGATCTCTTATTGGAAATTGATTAGTCATTCATATATGCATGTATAAACTAACTGAACAAGCTTCTCCGATTATCTATATATATTTGAATTTGTCTTTGTTAAGGGGGGTTTATGCTTAGTTATTGCGAAACGAAAGGCAAGTTGAAGTGTTACCTTTCTAACGTAAACTATTGCGGTTATATGTAGATATAAATGTTCCTTTTCAGGGTTACGTTTTATGAAAGATCTTTCAGAGTAGTAGAGAGGGGCATTACGTTCTTTTATTAAATTATCTAAATTGATTAAAGGTGAGTTTATCACCCGTAAAATATCGCGACTAGGTCTCGTCACTAATCATTTTGAAAATATATGTTAATTATGAAACTGTAGTGTTTCACATTGTGATAGTCAGATAAGGGTACACTTATCTTTGGGGTTGGGAAAAAATTGCATGTTGGGATAGGCATGCACTGCTATTATTATGCAGAGATATTAAAATTCACAAAGGTTACTTATTGTTGGTAAATTTATAAATGAATTTACGCTTGTTAAGGGAATTGTCGTTTTTCTGTTCTTCCCTGGTTCAAGCTTAACAGGGACTCACCTCCAAGAACTAATAATTTATCTTTTCTTTGCTTATAGCTTGTGGCGCCTATTTTTTGTCTATTCTTTTTATCTTTCTGCCCACAACTTCGTTCTCGCTTTATAACTAACCTAACCATCTATTTACCCTTTATCAACACTTCAAAACACCCAAGCTATCCGAGTGCTCTGCGGTCTCCCGACCGTTTGGCTGAGTTACTAGTCGAGCTAACTAGTTCCTCTCTATTTTATGTGACGTGGTTGGTTAGACACGTGGCAATCTGTAATTAATTAACTACAAACATTAATATGAGATAAGAATGAAATATGCAAAACGAGTGTGTAGCTTCTCATCAAGTAGATAATAATGAACAACTTTAAAAATTGTGTCTTTGTATTGAAAAAAAATTAGAAATAACAAACGTATAATGTAATACTACGTGTCACAAGCAACTATGACATTTATGATATTTTCGGAAAAAAAACACAGACATTATGTCACCGGGTGTGAAAATTTTAAGCAAATTTGCTTTAGATAATTTTTTTTTCGTCTCGTTTTTCGAAATTTTGGTTTTAAAAGTCAAAAGATATAGAATATTTTGTTGTTGCTATTTGAGGATGTTAGAGTTTTTTTATTACGAGTTAAAATTCGGTATTTCAGTTTTGTAAAGACGAATAGATGTTAATTAAAGAATTGATTACGTTTCAGTCACAGGTGATACTTAGTTACAATTAGAGTACTGTATGAATAGTTTTGTGTAAATAAGTATTTTCCTTATTTTAAGTTTTGGAATTCCTCGTAGGTTGAAGAAGTAAATTACGTTCTTTTAAAATTAAATTAATATATCATTTGCTTTATATTTTATTTTGGATTAGAATTTGTCGTATTTAGCTAAAATGGATTCCTTTGTTAGAATTAATTTAAATTAGAATCGTGAATACCATATACATTTTCGTAAGGCTTAAAAATTAAAAAGCAAGTTGTTATTAAGAGATAAAATTCCAATTTTGTTGTGTTATGTTTCTGTTAAAAATCCATTTGAGGAAAGGTGCCAAGATTCTTTTGGATATGGCTTACCGATTTATTTTTAATTAAGAATTATCATTGTAGGAGAAGGCAATATTTGTCTGAATTACAATACGACCTCACTAAAATTTAGTGCATGTGTTCTATAGGGTAGATAAGCGTTGGTTCCTTGAAAAGCTTTCCTTGCAGTTTCTATGTGAAAAAAATATGACGTAATTTCTGTCGATCATTTACGGAAAGGGCAGATCCTTTCTACCGCGGTTATAATTTGAATAAATGTGTTTTAAGTGTAACGTTGTTTTTAAAATTGAATATGGCGTAACTGAGGAATTTTTAAGTGTATATCCTCAGTCTTGGTCTTGTTCTGCTGCAGCGCAGTTGCGGGAGGGCACAGATTTTATCCTCGACGTGTTCCCGGTTCTACTGAACATATCGTGGACTGCGGGTCCGGTTCGCGTTCGTGCGGTTTTGATGTTTCACCAAGCTGGAGAACTTTGTGTAGTTTATCGTGGTCAACTAGACCTACCTTTCCGAAATCATGACAGTGTTTACCCACAGCTTCCTGAATTGCGCAGTTTTTATAGATTGTTATGGTAGAGTATTGTGTGCGAGCCTTATATTTTTACGTGCTTCTGTAAACAGCTTTCGATAGACCAAGTCTCACTGTATATAATTGTGTAAATAATTATTTTTAATCATAAACAGACTTATAAATAAAGCTGCCGTATTAATTTAAGATTAAGCCAAGATTGTGAAAATAATTTCGTGCATAAAACCTATTTTTTTGTGTATACAAACTATATAACACCCAGGCCAGTCAAATAAATCGTAACGTTATTAAAGTTGTTGTTTGGAAATTGCCGCATGGGTTTGCCGTTTGGAAATCATCCGCAGGTATTCTGAAGCCGATTACGTTCAGACTGCTTCCGCTGTCATCTGGAGAAGTACGCAAGAATTTTGCAGGAGGTAATTTTAAGATTGTACGTTTACTGTAATTGTGTTATCATACGACTGTTTGCATTTTGAGTGAAATTATATGGTGATATAGTGAATAAACGTAGTCGTCTTTAGTTGAATTGTTGATGCATTTACGCTATTTAAAATTAAGGTTGCAGAACTGCTTTTATTTGCGCTTTCTTTTGCTATTTTTTTAAATGTTTAATTAAATGTACACCAGGTTTATGTGTATAAAAATGTTTGTTATTATTGATTTTGAGTGACCATTTCGCTACGTAGATGTTTTGAATTTCAACCGTATCTAGATAATTTTATTTCCAAAATTTTAACTTGGAAGTTAGACCAAATTGAGAAAGAGGGGGGTACATTCTCCCATATTATAAATTTTAAGATAACCATCCATAACATATACATCGTCTTTAACAATCTTAATAGATATTACTATTGACGAAAATAACTGTAAGTGTTACTGAAACGTTTAGATTGTATAATTTAAAATACACCATTAAAAAACCCAAAAAATGATAAGTATTTTATTGCGTGTGATAATGGTGAAAGTTTACATTTTCATATGACTAGTGGCAATTTCCAAAAATTGACACATTTAGTTCTTTTATATAGTTTTTCCTTAAATAGTTTTTTGTTTAACGTAACAAATTAGAGAATCTTGAATAACGTTTCTCTAGTTTATGTCTAATTATTTTATTTTGATTTCAATTGATGACAGAGTTTTGGAGATGGTTAGTATTTGACTTTAACTTTGTAATAATTGAGCGAAACATTAGCGTTGTTTATTTTTTGTTTTGTTGAGGGTATTTAGTTCGAAAACGTTGGGGATAACGTAACGTAACATTGAACTCCAAAAGCTGATTTGTGTACACGCTTCCTTAGCATTTGAGTGTGTGGATATTTCGAGATTTGTTCTAGAGCTAAAGTTTCGAAGCATCTCTGACGTGCTCCTGGAGGTAAGGTAAGTGACACTTTTTGACTGTGTAAGGCTGATTTATTTATGTGTGCCACGTTTATTGTTACCGATTTTGTTTCAGCAACAGTCTGGTGCCCATTACTTGACTTTATTGCAATAACGACGCACTCTTATTTGCGACTTTCGACAACACCACTAACCACCTTCAGTATTTTTAAATTCAAAAACACGCCCACGGCTCTCTCTCCGCCGAGCTAGTCCGGTGCACTTGAGTTATCTGTTACCTTCCGTGTTAATTCATTTTCGACCGTAACAATCAATAGGAAAAACTAAAACGTTTTTTTGTTTCCATGTCAACATGTAGTCGGTTCACTTGATCAAAATAAAAATTAAATAATTTTTTTAATTTTGCCGAATAATTGGGAAATGGTAAATTTTACATAAGCTGATCTTAAATTTGACGATAATTCCGAAAACGGTATAAAAATTAGAGTATTCCGTTTGAAATAAGCAAGTTATTTAGGTTTGAAGTCAAGCTTAGAAACATTTCCTTTTAAAACTCATATTTACTGAGATATCCCTCTTTGATGCACTAATGAGCAACCGAATATTTGCTAAAAAACACTTTTGCTGTATATCTAATAGAACTCATATTCTTCATATTTCCGTTTACTATTTTAAACTTTTTATCATTTGTAATTCCTTCATAATAAACATGTTGAATTTAAGAAGTAAGCATTACTTCTATGTATTTTACTGTGGAATAAACCAAATTGTACACATCATTAAGGCTACGATACATCGAAGGTAATACGCCATTAAAATTAATTTGAATTTTTTTAAAGTATGTACTGTTTTTTATAATACACAGAGAAAATTTTACATTATAATTGATATTTGAGCCAAAAACTTATAATGGCTTGTTAAAAAAACCCTCTGGTCTTATTACAGTTGCGGCTTTGTGTGTTAAGATAGAATTGACATCGAAGTAACTTAGTTTTATATTTTCCCGGATGAATATAAATCACTGAAGAGTGTCCCAATTGACTGATACTTGCGAGAATTTATGATGGAATTGCATTCCTAACTCTTTACGATCACAGTTAAGCAGTGCGAAAACTAAATAATAGGATAGTATATTGTTTTAAACTAAACTAAATATTCCCTATTCGTGTGCTGTTTTTTTAAAATAAAAATATCATGTTCTGTACGCCGATTTATCATCACTTCTTTCATGAAATGTTACGGTAAGTACTGCGCTTTTGTAATATGTTTAATGACAAATTCAACAATTTCTGTTTCCTCTGAATCGTCAAAATCTTGAACTACTCCAAACAGTTTTGCTTAACTTAATATTTAAACAATTTAAATTCTTTATTATTAATTTTATTAAATACATAACGAAAAAGTTTACCTCGAGTAGGATTTGAACCTACGACCTGTACTTTGCTAGAGTACCGCGCTAACCATCTGCCCCATCGAGATTCAAGCCCCAATCGATGCAAATTTTGTCTTTATGTATGTAGAACTGATTAAATATAATGAGATTATAATCAAATTACTTATATTAATGGAATGTGAGCCCACAATATGGCAAGGATTCACACACACCAAAGCAACTTGATTAATATTAATTTATTATAATAAAACAACTTTGGTTGACCACGGCGTTATAAGGCACCCTGTATATTCCTTATTAATTTTAAAATGTCAAGCTGATACCTGGATATAATTTTGCTATAAACCATTTTTTGATATCTAGTCTACAAACGGAGTTATGGGACTTTTACACACTAATGGCGCACCCTGTATGTGTTTATTGTATTTTTTTTTTCTTATTAATGTGGTTTGATATTTATTTATCAGCACGAGGTCCTAGGCACGTTGATTGGTTCTTGGAGTACTGGTTTATTTACTTAAGGCCAGTCGCAAGATCTTATTTTTTTTTTTTGTTTATTGACTATTTATTTTGATGAATGTCCATACTCAAATGGAAAATTCAATTTCCGCATTTCTTTTTTTTTCTTTTAACTGAATGAATCATTGATAGAGTAAGTTTTGGGATTTGATTTGAGTTTTGCAGATTTTGGGAAAGCTTTGAATTCTACGTAAGGAATTTTAAAGTAACTTTTACAGGTGAACGTGAGTGAACAAGTTTTGTTTTACGGTTATGCAAATATGTTTAAGTGAGGTTCATGAGAATTTCTCACTAAAATTTCGTAGAGGTGACATAATTTCCTAATATTGACGTTTTGCTGAACAACGACGAAAATTTAAGTAACTCTATGTTTGTAGCAAGAACCCCGCCAATTCGTCGAGCAATAACTTTCTGCTCTGAGGGAGCTAATGTGCGTATTTATTTTATTTTATAATCACTATTATCATACAAAAGAAGCATTCTTTACAATTATTTTTTAACGATAATTTCTTTCAAATGTTGGTCCTAACTGTGGTTAACATGGTCCATTCTGAAGTTCCAATTTTCAATGACGTGTTCGAGCATTTCGAGTCGCATTTGGTCAATAACTCAAGTAATATTGGCCTTCAATTCCTCAAACGTAGCCGGCTTATCCACGTAGACTTCGGACTCTACGTAGCCCCAAAGGAAAAAGTCTGGAGGTGTGATGTCGCATGATCTAGACGGACAGTTCACTGGTCCGAAGCGTGAAATGAACTACATATTCACCGAATCATTCTCGCAGTAAAGCCATGATTTCACGGGCTGTATGGAAAGTCGCGCCATCTTGATGGAACCAAATGTAATCGAGACCACGGGATTCGATTTCAGACACCAAATAGTCCGTTATCATGGCGCGATAACGGTCTTTTTGTCTTGAAGAAATGTGGACCGATTATTCCACCGGGCCTTAAACCACACCAAACAGTTGTTTTGTCCGCACGTACTGGTGGCTTTTCAACATTTTCGAATTGCTCATAACCCCAATGTGGACATTTTTTTTATTCACGTCCCCATTAAGCCAGAAATTGCGCTCATCGGTGAACAAAATCTTTGTCAAAAACAGTCAATCTTGTGTAAACTTATCAAGAGCTCAACGATTGAAAAGGAAACGATTTGGAAGGTCGTTCGGCTTCAGTTCTTGCATTAGTTGAATATTTTTATGCTTTTAAACCAAGACCCTTACGTAAAACAAGCCAAGTTGTTGCATAGGACAAGCCAAACTGTTGAGAACGGCGACGTTTTTCGCGTACACTCTGCGCTACCGCCGCTGTATTTCGTTCACGTGAACAAAATGTTGGATGTCAAAACAATCAATCTTGTGCGTAAACTTATCCAGAGCTCAACGACTGAAAATTGGGTATCAACGATTTGGAAGGTCGTTCGGCTTCAGTTCTTGCATTAGTTGAATATTGATTTGCTTTAAACCAAGACCCTTCACGCCAATATAAGCCAAGTTTTGATATGTTATACTGGGATTTTAGCCAAACTGTTGAGAACGGCCGAATCTTAGATACACATCTGCGCTATTATCGTTCAACTGCCCTGTATGTAGCATTTGGTGGCGTATTATCCACTAATAAAGATTATTGGGTTATCAAACTTGCCGGATGGTATCTTATTATGAATTTGATTTTGCTAATTACCCATCACGCCAATATAAGGTTTTGATATGTTATAGCTGGTGTATTTTAAGTTAAGGCCAATCTTAGATCAAAATTCATTATTTTATACGCCCTGTTTGAAGATAGACCTTAATAAAGATTAACTCATTAGCATTCATAGCTTTTTTATGATGTATAATTCATGTAATTACGATTGATTTGTACATAGCGTGAGTCAGAACGCTTTCTTCATTATTTTATCACGAAGTGTTTGAATGGAGACCTAATTATTAACTCATTAGCTCATAGCTATGTTTTATATGTAACTAAGTTCATGAGTATTACATTGATCTGTACATTTTAGAAGTTCCTAAATTTGATCCATGAAAGTGCTACAATGGAAATAAATTTTCTTTAGCTGATATTTGTCAGTAACAATCATAGAAGTTTGAGTATTGCGTAATGAAACTCAATGTTTAGATATCTAGTTATCCATGAAATGAACTCTAAAATGAATTTTTTAGAATCTGATATTAATCAGATATGCTATCATAGAAGTTGTTTGCGTAGTGAAACTGTGTTTAATATGTGTTGCAAGAAATGAACTCTAAAATGAATTTTGATAGACAAATAATTTAGCATATGCTAACCTCAACAATTTAGTAGTGACGAGAATTGTTTGCTGGATAGAATTTATGTTGAAAACATGAAAGACGAACCATAAATGAACAAAATGAATGTAATGTTTAATGTTACAGAAGATCCACACATCAGTACACGTGCAGTGTCTAGTCAAAGAGGAATTAGCAAAACATCAGTAAATAAAATTTTATTAAAACATAAAATGCATCCTTATCACTTACAAAGGCACCACTCGAAAATGATTATTAAATAAGAGTAAATTTTAGTGAATGGGCCTTACATAGAATTAATAATCAAAGTAATTTTTTCGATTTTGATTGGCGATGAAGCGACAATAAATGAGAATGGATTTGTAAACAAACGCAATTACCATCATTATTCAAATACTAACCCTTACATGATAAGAACACACAGTCAAAACCGATGGTCCATTAACGTTTGGGGTGGAAACATCGGAGATTACGTTGTGGGACCTCATTTCTGTGAAGGGCGTGTAACTGGTGAAGTATATTTAAATCTTTTTGCGCAATCATCTCCCTAGATTAATACAACATGTTTCTCTCAATATAAGGCGTCGGATGTGGATTATGTACGATGGCGCTCGTGTGCATCATTCCCAAATGGTCCGAAATTACCTAAACGCAGAATACCCAAACTGATGGATTGGAAGAGATGGTCCAGTTATGTGGCCTCCAAGGTGACCAGATTTAATTTTTTTATTTATGGGGCACGTATGAGACGAAGTTACCAAGCAGCCGCCGACATCACGGCAATATATGGAGGAAAAAATTAGACGAGTATTTAGTAACATTGTACACACTTTAAGATCAGTTCAAAGATCCTTTGGGAATAGATTATAACATTGCGTTAATGTTGGAGGAGGTCATTTTGAAAATTTTCTTTAGAAGTAAAATGTTAAGTTTCGTTATTCTTAGTTAAATTTATTAATTGCATTAGTTCTTAGTTAAATTTTTCACATCAGGTTTTCACCATTCTCCTATTCTCATTTATTTCTTTCGACCTGTTAATTACTTTTATGTTAAATAATTTTTTATTTGATGAGTTTTTTACCTAATTATTTAAATTACTATTTAAATTGATATTATTAAAAGAATAAAAGTGAGTATTTTTTCTTAGAATTGAAAATATCTAAAAACGGAAAGCGATAGGTATAGGGAATGGTTCACAAAAATGAATGAGTTAATAAAGGTCTATTCAAACACCATATAAAATATAGGGTAGTCTATTTAAATAATGAAGAAAATTTTATAAGCGTGTTGTGACACCCTCGCCAATTAATCAATAATTACAAAAATAGTTTTTTGTATGAATGTACATCACAATAAGAAATCCTGAATGATAAAAATAATTTTTTTTATTATGTTGGGCTGTACAGGCTGTCCCAAATTCGAGGGAAGCATGGGGATCTCGCTTATTATAAGAGATAGGATATAGGTTTAAATTCGGCACTTTTGCTAAATTCGATGCCGAGTAATAATCTGAAAAGAAATTTGAGCTAACTCGAATGGATTTGGTTTTATTCTCAAAAAACTAAAAATTTCGATTTTCGTTTTTCGCGTTTGGCCACCTTATTATTAGGAATTTTCAAAATTCGATTAAACATTATTAAGGCACCTTTTTGCGCACAATACTAATACGGTATTAAAAATAATATGTGACGTTTCGTTTATTCTGAACCATCATCAGGTTTATTTTTTCTTATGGGGGTTAAGATACATTTTTATGTCGTTGGATGGAGAATGTTATGCTGATTTTAGCAACACTTTATGGTTTGATCGACTGCGAACTAAAATAATGAGAAAAATACGAAGAACAAGATTCCGCCTTCTTGGATCCAGCAAGGAATAATTACAGTAGTTCTACTTATTTAATTTGTTAAACTCGTTAGAACATCCAAAAAAATATAAAAACATTTAAACAATTAAAAAAAAAACATTAACAAACAACTCAAACAAGTATGTCTATGTAACACGGTCATAATAGCGACAACGCAAATTTATCGATAGGTAACAATAAAATAATTACACAGACAAACAAATAAAAATTATAATAAATGTTCGAACAAGTTTCCGCCTTCTTGAATACAGTAACGAATTCTTCTTCCACAATTGTTTACGCTTCTTTGAATGGTTCGCCTGGGAATTTGACGAAGTTCATTAGCAACCCTATTCTGGAGTTCTTCTATATTTTGCGGTGGCGTCTTATAAATCATATTTTTTGAAAAGCCCCAGAGGGAGTAATCTAAAGGGGTTAAATCTGGACTTTTTGCTGGCCACCTAAGTGGTCCCCTATTTCTCATCCATTTATCAGGAAATTCGCCGTTAAGATATTCACTTATTATCGCAGCATTATGAGTAGGAGCTCCGTCCATTGGCCACCAGTTTAGCGTTGAGACGTTAGGATACCTTCGTGAATAATTAGTCCAAGGAGCCTATCCTTCCAGATTCCAACCCACACATTAAAGGACCGGTGGCCTTGTCCTCGCATTTGCCTGTTAATTCGTGGATTTTCAAGGGACCAGTAGTGCTCGTTATTACGATTAAACATTCCATTAGTGGAAAAATTGCACTCATCCATCCAAATTATTTGATTGAGAAAGTTGCGATTTTCCAGCATTTTGGTATTAAGTTGGTTACAAAAATCCAACCGTCTCATATCGTCCCCAGGTCGAAGAGTTTGACTAACGTGTAACTTAAATGGTTTACAACGGTGTTGCTTTAACTCTCGCCAAACTGTCGTATTTGGCACTTCAATAGTTTGCTCTATTTCTCTGGTAGATGTTGAAGGATTTTCTTGAACCTAAGATGGATAACATAAAGTCATAACTCTCCAAAAAAAAATGTTTGCTGAAATTAGCAGTGAAGAGAGTGGAAATTCTTATAATTAGTATAATACTAACAAATAGTACCTGATGTAATATTTCTTCTTCGGTATCTCTGTCTAGTCTGCTACCATATGCATTTCGAGGTTTCTGAAAACATCCAAATTCTCGCAAATTTTGGTCTAATTTTAAAAAATATCTCTGGTTTGGTTGCTGCCTCTCCGGATATTCCTCTAAATATCGTTGTTCTGCTCTGACACTATTTCGATTGCAGCTATAAAATATCCTTATCATGTCTCGTTTTTCTGAATTTGAAAACATTCTAAAGAAACTTGCAAATTTTAAAGCACTAACACGAAGGATCTTGCAGTTATTACCCTTTTACAATTAGAAAATGACATGACAAAAGCCAACTCCTGAGTTTTGTTTGATTCACGGGTATCGTGATAACGTAATATTTAGTTTTTAATTTAAGAGTATTTTAGTTTGCAGATCAAACCATGAAGTGTTATATATTGCTAAAATCAGCATAACATTCTCCATCCAACGCCATAAAAATATGTCTTAACCCCGATAAGAAAAAATAAACCTGATGATGGTTCAGAATAAACAAAACGTCGCATAATATTTTTAATACCGTATTAGTATTGTGCGTAAAAAGTTGCCTTAATAATGTTTAATCGAATTTTGAAAATTCCTAATAATAAGGTAGCCAAACGCGAAAAACAAAAATCGAAATTTTTAGTTTTTTGAGCATAAAACCAAATCCATTCGAGTTAGCTCAAATTTCTTTTAAGATTATTACTCGGCATCGAATTTAGCAAAAGTTCCGAATTTAAACCTATATCCTACCTCTTATAATAAGCGAGATCCCCATGCTTGCCCTCGAATTTGGGACAGCCTGTACGTGGCGTTGAAATAATAACGTTTTCTATCTAAAATTGGTCATAACTTTTAAAATACTCAGCATAACACATCAGAACCTTATATTGACGTAATGCGTAATGTAAGCGCAATTCAAATTCATAATTATATATAGGATGTCCCATTATAGAAAACATTACTTTGGTTGACTACGGTGTTACAAAGCACTCTGTATATTCCTTATTAATTTTAAAATGTAAAGCTCATAGCTTGCTACAATTTTGCTATAAACAATTTTTTGATATCTAGTCTACATACGGAGATATGGGAGTTTTACACTCTAATCGGTCACTTAGTATGTACGACACAAAACAAATGGAACACAATAACATCCAGACAACTGGGTGCCATTTAAAACACGCTACAATATGAAAAACTGTCACCTAAGAAATGTTGCCTTACATATCTCCCAAACATCTGCTAACGTAAGGAGAGGCAGGCAAAAGAACCTATTACGTCTTATCAAGTAAGCAAATGATTTGCCTGACAACGAGCGCTAATATACGCAATACTTCCACGCCACTGCAAAAACTAGTGTAGATTTTTTGTACATCTATGGCAGGATATTGTCAATTATAATTAGAAGTAACGCTGTAGTTAACGCCTCCCTCATCTTCGTAGCACATCCTCATGCAAAATGTGCTTCCTTATTGTGTTACTCCATGCGTCCTGACGCCACTCAGGAAACAAGAGGGTCGTAGGATTTGATTGTAACTTGCACTTCTAAACTGCAGATAGTGATATCTTCGAACATAGAGAGCTGAATGTCAGTTAACGCCAGCTGGAAGTAATACCTACAATAGTCCCCACCTGGATTAACCAGTTGAGCCGGATGCCATTTTACTGGCCATTCTGACCTTGAGGAACGGGAAATCTCACAGCGCCTTGAGTGGATAGATCTTAAGAGTACTGATGATCGTAAAATGATTCTCAGTTTAGGTAGAAGCAGTTCCCTGTGAAAGCGTTAAATATCATCTTGATAGCCTGTGTTCTTTTGTCACCTGTTGACTGCAAATCTCTACAACGTACCACAATTTACCATAACAGGTAACACAGAAAAACCAACGATGGCTCAGTCAACCTAGAGGTGGTACGGATCCTTCTCAATGTTGTAGCTTGAAGGAGAGGAAAAGGGACACCAATTTGAATACGAGCTGACATAGTAAGGTATAGTAGCGTTATGCACTTTTCTAAGTTAAAACGTATATATATATATATATATATATATATATATATATATATATATATATATATATATATATACAGGAGACCAAACTCGATGGCCAAAACGAAAACAGCTAATTCCTCTGGCCAAAAGGAACAAAAAATTGTTAATACAGGGTGTGTCTATTGTTGATGGTTTCCAAGATGTTAACTTTTTTTTAATTTTTTCTATTTCGTGGACTTATTTTTTAAATCACGCTGTATCTTCCAAACTAGAAGAGTTACAAGAAAACACATTAGGAGAAATTTGTAGAAGATGAAATTGCCTTAAAGAATATTGAATTCGTTCGAGACAAACTCATCATTCAACATTTTTAATGAAATAATGAGTTCAGAAATGATTTTTTTTTTCAAATCCCAAGACAGATTTCCAAGAGGAATATTTTTCCAATAGAGCTGGATTTGATACATGGCCGATAAAGGAAAAACTTCCTTTTTTCATTAGCTTCACAACGATATGAAAAAAACTTATGGTTGACGTACTAATTACTGAATTGTTACAGGAATACATCTCAGGAAAAACGTTTAGAGCATAAAATTACCTTCAAAAATATGGTAGAGTAGATGAGAATTGACGATTTGTCCCTCACTTTTCAATCAATCTGTACATTTACGGCAAAAATACGTCTCCTTTACTCATATCTTTTCATCACCGTAGCAACGACTTGACATTAGTAAGTTAGTTGTCAAAATTTGTTTGCTATTACAGTTTTGCTGATTTCAATACGAGTTCTTTCTGTTGTAGTGACATTGTAATTAAGTTTTTGAGTCGTTCTTGTTCTTGTTATTATTATTGTTCTTGTTCATGTTCGTGTTTTCCTTCCTGAGTCATGTTTTCAAATGAAGAATATGCCGATATTCATTATTATTTTGGTGTTGCCCAAGGGAATGCGAGTGAGGCTGCTAGACTGTATGCAGCTGCTTTCCCAAGAAGAATTCATCCAGAAAGGAGAGTTTTCTCTAGAGTACACACTGCTCTAAGAGAGAGAGGATCTTTTAGGATCCTAAGAGATCAAGAGCAATTTCATAATATTGAGAGGATTGACGACGTAATCCAGCATTTCGAAGCAAATCCTGAGATTGCAGATGCCACGAGAAACAATACGGAGAACTCTTAAGGCTGACGGAAGACGTGAGTATCACGTGACGGGAGTTCAAGAACTTTTAGATGGAGATCTAGGTCGGCGGCTTGAGTTTTGCCAATGGTATCTCAATTCAGTTAGGAATGATCGAGATTTCCAAAAAGCAATCTTGTGAACGGATGAGGCCATCTTTACAAGGTCAGGCATCTTCAATATCCATAACACGCACGTCTGGGCACATGAGAACCCACATACTATGAGATCAAATAGCTTTCAACACCAGTTCAAAGTTAATGTTTGGGTTGGTTTACTCAACAATCACCTTATTAGTCCATATATTCTGCCAGATAGAGTCAATTCAGTGAATTTTTTGAATTACTTTAAATAAAACCTCCCTGAATTGATGGAGGAGGGTTCATTGGCAACAAGAGGAGATATGTGGGTTCAATTTGAAAAAATTAAAAAAAAGTTAACATCTTGGAAATTATCAACAATAGACACACCCTGTATTAACAATTTTTTGTTCCTTTTGGCCAGAGGAATCAGCTGTTTTCGTTTTGGCCATCGAGTTTGATCACCTGTATATATATATATATATATATATATATATATATATATATATATATATATATATATATATATATATATATATATATATATATATATATATATATATATATATATATATATATATATATATATATATTATAAAACAAAATAATAATTAATTAAACAGAATTTATTGAATTTGCTTCAGGTGGCCATTTTCCTGTATAATACACTCAAAATATAAGATTGTTACCGAATGGTGGGATATTATAACAAGCGTTCATTACCTTAGCCATATAAATTGTCTATTAATTTAGTATTTAATATTCTTTGAAACTAAATATGTATATATATATATATATATATATGTATAAAACAAAATAATAATTAATTAAACAGAATTTATTGAATTTGCTTCAGTTGGCCATTTTCCTGTATAATACACTCAAAATATAAGATTGTTACCGAATGGTGGGATGTTATAACAAGCGTTCATTACCTTAGCCATATAAATTGTCTATTAATTTAATATTTAATATTCTTTAAAACTAAATATGTATATATATATATATATATATATATATATATATATATATATATATATATCATCATGCAATCATTATTGCGTCCGTACGTAAGTCCTTAATTTGGCGTCACCTAGAACAAGATGTATTCTCTGATATTTTATTGAAGTATATAGGTCAGCATTTTTTCTAAGTTCTATGGTCTATTCCATATGTTTCTAGCTTTTTTTACTATATGCATAATTTTGTACGTTTGACAATCATTCTGGAACCCGTACATTAAAGTACTGCACTAAAATCATTACGGCGTCTTGCTGCGTTGCATGCCCTCTTAATATACCAAAGCAATCATTTTGGCATCTCGGATTACAATATACATAATGTTGTTGTTGCAAACATTTAGGCGTCAATATATTTTATATTAATAGTTTGTGAGCAACCAGTTTGACGTCTGCTTTCATATTGTCCAAAAATTTTATGAATGTTTCATTTTGGCGTCTTAGTTTAAAATATACACAATGTTCTTGTTGCAAACATATTGGCGTCTACATATTGCAATTAATAGTTTATGTGCAATCAGTTTTAGGTCTGCTTTCATCTAATTCGAAAATATATGTTCTATCACCAAAGAACTAGCCGATCATTTTGACGTCTTAGTTAAAGATATACATATTGTTATTATTAGAGCATATGAGCGTCAAGGTCTATTCATATATGTTCAAATAAAATCAATACAATACTTATGTTATTTAAATAGCTCCCAATGTAGAAGAGATACATTTATCAAGTAAGGGTAAAGTACAGGAAAGCAGTGAATAATGGATGTTTGTTAAGCTGTCGCTAAAAAAGATCGCCGACAATTGGTCACGCGAAAAATT
>JARFJB010001896.1:1602500-1767500 GCA_036346205.1 Vesta saturnalis | reverse complement strand
TATATATTATATATATATAATAACAAAATAATAATTAATTAAACAGAATTTATTGAAATTGTTCAGTTGGCCATTTTCCTGTATAATACACTCAAAATATAAGATTGTTACCGAATGGTGGGATGTTATAACAAGCGTTCATTACCTTAGCCATATAAATTGTCTATTAATTTAGTATTTAATATTCTTTGAAACTAAATATGTATTATATATATATATATATATATATATATATATATATATATATATATATATATATATATATTTTTATAAAAAAAATAATAATTAAAAAAATATAATAATAACAGAATTTATTGAAATTGTTTCAGTTGGCCATTTTCCTGTATAATACACTCAAAATATAAGATTGTTACCGAATGGTGGGATGTTATAACAAGCGTTCATTACCTTAGCCATATAAATTGTCTATTAATTTAGTATTTAATATTCTTTGAAACTAAATATATATATATATATATATATATATATATATATAATATAATATATATTACTTATATATAATTGTTATAAAACATTAAATAATAATTAATTAAACAGAATTTATTGAATTTTTTATTGGCATTTTCTTATAATAATAAAATATAAATTGTTACAATGTGGATTTATAAAATTATTACTACATAATGTATTAATTAATTTAATATTTTAAATAAAAGAATTTATTAATTTTTCATTGGCCATTTTCCTGTATATACATAAAATATAAGATTTACCAATGGTGGGATGTTATAACAAGTTATTACCATTACCTAAAATTTGTCATTGCAATTTAGTATTTATATTCTTAAATAAATTGTTAAATATGGATATTATAATAATTATTACTTATCATATATATTTTATTATTATATTAATATTAAAATAATATTAATAAACAGAATTTATTAATTTGTTCTTGGCCATTTTCCTGTATAATACATCAAAATATAAATTGTTACCAAAATGGTGGGTGTTAAACAAGTTCATTACCTTATCATTAACATTTTATTATTTAGTATTTAAATTCTTTGAAAATATATATATATATATATATATATATATATATATATATATATATATAATATATATAATATAATTAATATATTATTAATTATTATATATATATATATATATAAAATAAATTAATATATATAATATATTATTGTTATATGCTTTTATTATATAATAAATATATATAATTATGTTAAAAATTAATAAAAGTTATACTTATTAATATATTTCATATATTTATATTTAATATCATTAAATATAAATTGTTATATATGGATTTATAAATATATTATTACTATTATAATTTTATTAATTTATATTTATATATAAAACTAAATATTAAAATATTTATTGAATTTGATTTTGCATTTCCTTACTATACATAAAATATAATTTATAATTGGGTATGTTAAACAAATTAATTAATAGATATTAATTTTTATTCATTTATATTTATATACTAAAATATAAATTGTTAAATGGAATATTATAAAATATATTATACATATAATTGTTATTAATTTATATTAATATTCTTTAAACTAAATATGTAATAATATATATTAAAAAATTTATTACATATATATTTCTATTATATAATATATAAATCTTATAATAATATGAATGTATATATAGATTATTACCTATGGCCATTTACTGTTATAATTAAAATATAATTTTTACAATAGTGGATTTATAACAAATATTATTACATATAAATTTTATTAATTTAATTATATTTCTAATAATATATATATATATATTATAACAATATAATTATTAAAAGATTATTATTATATATAATTTTTTATAATATATATAATATATAGTATATACAAATATATTATAAAAGTAATTTATATAATTGTTCATTGCATTTTATTATATATTAAAATATAAGATTTACCAATATGGATTATAACAGTTATTACCTTAGTATAAATTTCTATTAATATATATAATATATTGTACAAATATGTATATTATAAATATATATATTATATATAATTTATTAATTTATATATATATTTAAATAATATATATTATATACAAATATATTATTAACAATTTATTACTTTATATTGCCATTATCCAGTATAATATTCAAAAAAATATTGTATTAATGGTGGGATTTATAACAAGTTATACCTTACATATAAATTGTCTATTAATTTAGTATTTAATATTCTTTGAAACTAAATATTATATATATATATATATATATATATATATATATATAGTATAAAAACAAAATAATAAATAATTATACAGAATTTATTGAATTTGTTTCAGTTGGCCATTTTCCTGTATAATACACTCAAAATATAATATTGTTACCGAATGGTGGGATGTTATAACAAGCGTTCATTACATTAGCCATATAAATTGTCTATTAATTTAGTATTTAATATTCTTTGAAACTAAATATGTTTTAGAGAAACAAAGTTTTGTAGCTAAAGAGAGCATAAACAATGCCAAATGCTACTGCGTCATCTTCGTTAAATTGAAACGTAATAGTGCAATGAAATCACGTAAAAGGATAATTTAATGTTATAAAAAAGAAAAATAAAGGTGCCGTAAAAATATACGACACTTTTAATAAAAATAAAACATTCAAGAGCAAGTATGGACGCTTCTTGCTTTCAGTATCGTACAACAACGACCTCAAACCGGTATCTGCGCACGAACTCAATGTGCAAACGAAATTCGCGTACAAGATCTACTTTAAAATATCTAAACGCATGCTTTTCAGCCACTAAAGTATGCAATTCACATGACACGAAAATAAACTAAGTTGCCTAAATTATTGCAAATTTCAATGCAACTTAACAGGTTTGTTACAATACAGCTTGGGAAAATATTACAAATACCTTTAATTCGGCTACTACTAGTAACCGCTCAAAATAATAATTAGGAAAATGTTTTGATAACATGAAGAAACAGGCCAGGGACAAATGACCCAAATAAAGACCTATTATTATCTATTATGAATGAGAAAACCATTAAAGGCCTCATAAACCAATTCGACACAGATAATGGTGCCATTACGTTGGATGTGTTTGAAGAAGGAGGCGAACCTTCGGCAGTTCACGAAATTGATGGTGCATCTAACGAACCACAGGTATATAATTCGTAGCGCTTCATATACATTATATTTTAATTAACTGTATTTTAAACTTCGCAAGTAGACTGAGAGATTACAAAGCAAGCAACTTAAAAAGAAAAATAACGCCTAAACTAGCAAATTCTAATAGAAATTGGAACACCATACGTCGGCCACTTGCATCCAAAATTACTTCATCCCAGTTATCGGAACAATATTCCAACTTGATTGAAATTAAATTAGAAATGGCCAAGATAAGTTTAAAAGCTGTGAAGCATGAACCATAATATTTCGAAAAAGAAATAATACTAAAATTAGACAATTTGTTGTTAGAAAAAAGGTATAAGTTCTTTAAATTGAATTACTAAAAAAACAGTAGTAAAATTATTAATATACTATATTAGTATTTAAAAAATAAAACAATGTGCACTACAGTTTGATTTATAAATTTTTAAAATATTCAATATAACGTAATCTAAAATTGCCGGTATTCTGATTGTCGTTATTATCAATAATGTTAATGTTTAAATTTAATTCTTCTTCATTGCCCACGCATGGTGATAGTTCACTCATATCTTGAACAATGTTATGCAATGCTACTGTAACCACTATTACAGTTAAAGTATTATGTAACTTTATTCTATACTCATATGCTAGCACTGAGAATCTACGTTTACAAATACCAAACAACTTTTCTACTCTGCCTCTTGTTTTTATATGGCTTTCATTATAAAGTTGTTCAGCAGCATTATTTGTTTGTAACAATGAAGTAAGTAAATATCTCCGTAAAGGGTAGGCACTATCACCTTGAAGAGAAAGTGCATGAATGAAATATTTCCTTAGCATTGATAAGCTTACCTAACAATACAGCACCACTATGAATATTTTGTTGCTCCAGTTTTCCTTGCACATTTAAACAGAAATAACTTTTTCTGTTTCGAAATATTTCTGAACCTTCTCCGCCTGTTAATAACAAATATTTATTCATTGTGAAAGTTTCCTGTAATCAGGAGTAACTATTTCATAATTGTTACCTGGTGATTGAATGCGAATATAGGTACCATCTACTGCACCAATAACTTGTGGAAATCGAGCTATTTCATAAAATTGTCTTTGACTGTCAAGAAATTCGTCTCTGGTAGATGGAAGCTTAATGAATCGCGGTGTCAATGAAGCTATGGTTCTGTAAACTCGATGGACGATTCTTGAAATTGTTGAAGAATGTGCCCCAGCAAAATCAGGTATACATAATAAATGGATATCAGTGGCGAAGAATCTTAATGCTATCAATAACTGATTTATGGAGACACACTATTATTCCTAGGTAATTGACATATAGTTTATGTAAAATATAATGTACGCATTATAGCAATTATAGTCCAGCTCATTTTGACGAAATATTATTGTAGGTTAAGTTGCAAGCTTAAACCTATATTTTGTTTGGCTTAAAATAAAGGTTACCTTTACAAGTTAAACTGCACCTTAAATGTTGGTGCAATGAAAAAGTCAGGTTTAAACATTTCAAGTATCACTTAAAATATGAGGAGAGGTGGTGCAACCGGGCCTGGGTAACATGAACTCTTAAGCCTTACCATAGTTTGACATGCGCGAAAAAATTATGTTTCTGACAGTAAATAAGTGGAATAATGCTCGTTATTAAGAACAGCTTAAGGGAAGCTAACATATTGTTAAAGTTTTTACATTAAAGAGTTATGGCAACTTTTGTGAAAAAGTGGCAACAGCGCTTTTTTTTATGTTATGATGTATGTGTAACAAAAGCGCGGTTAACATGTATAAAGTTATGTATGCTATTATATAAAATATATAATAAAGTTCATCATGAGTACTTAAAGCAAATAATTTATCAGGTTATGGGACCAGACTCGTTAAAATAAGAAAATTCAGTAAAGATATAAGTAAAAAAAAATAGGAAAATGAATGTGAACACAGTCCTAACCTTTCCACAATTAAGTGCAAGTAACTTTCAAAACTGGAAATTTCGCGTGCATACATTGCTTGAAGCAAAGTAAATAAAAATAGCATTGGAGAAAACGGAATTAGAAATGACATCAGATAAAGAATTAGCAGAATTTAGGGTTAAAGATTCGAAAGCAAAATCAACAATTGTGCAGTGTATTACAGATAAGCATTTAGATATTGTGAAAGATGCAAAAACAGCCAAAGACATGATGGAAGCGTTAAAGAATGTATTTGAAAGGAAAAGTTTGTTTACTAAACTAACACTAAAAAGAAAGCTACTTACATTAAAATTAAAGAGAAATGAAAAGCTTGAGGATCACTTTTGAACATTTGACACAATCGTACGTGAATTAGAAAACTCAAACTCAAAAATGGATGAATCAGATAAAGTTTGCCACCTGTTAGTATCTCTTAATGAATATTACGATTCTGTAATTACAGCAATTGAAACCTTAAATACAGACGTAACAATGGATTTTGTAAAGTCAAGATTATTAGATGAAGAGTTGAAGTTAAAAGGTAAAAATGCAAGTAAAAGTGAACATAATGAGGAAGCGGTATTTGAAGCTAATTTTATAAAGTGCTTTACTTGTGGGAAAAATGGTCACAAAAGTTATGAATGTAAACAAACAAGATATCGTGGAAGAAATACTAGTGTGCGAGGACGATCCCGAAATACAAGATTTAGAAGTCGAGGCAGAGGCCAATCTACAAGTGAAAGTGCACATGAATCTGTTTATTTTAGATTCTGGCTGTACGCAACACTTAGTAAGTAATAAATTAGAACCTAACATGACTAACATTGAATGGTTAGAAAATGAAATTAAAGTTCGAGTGGCCAATGGTGATAACATGGTTGCAAAAAAGAAAGGAACATTTAAAGGTATGTGTCAAGGTAAATTGATTACGATTGATGCCTTAAAATATACTTTTTGTATCACAGTTGTTAAAGAAATTTATTTATAATTAAAATTAATGTACGTACAGAAATGTGTAATGCAACATATGTTAAAGGTGAATTATGGCATAAAAGACTAGGTCACTTAAATCATAAAGGTTTACAAATATTAAATCTACCTACCAGTAATAAAAGATGTGAAGAGTGTATTGAAGGTAAGGCAACGAGGAAGTCATTTTATTCCATAAAGAAGACTTCAAGAAATATCGGTGATTTGATACATTCAGATTCAGGACCAGTGAATCCACCCACAGAAGAAGGTTACAAATACTTTCAGGTGCTCATTGATGATTATACTCACTTTGTAATAGTAAAGTTACTTAAAAACAAAAACGAAGCGGAGGAAAATATAATGGAGTTTGGTACTTCTGAGAGAATGAATCGCACATTGATGAATAAGGTAAGAACAAAGTTTGTCGAAACGGGGCTACCCAAGGAACTATGGGGTGAGGCAATAAGATGCTCCGTTTATGAACTAAACCGTTGTCCAACAGCAGCAAATAATTGTGAAACACCAGCGATGCGGTGGTACGGACATAAAGACCTAAAGAAGCTACGAGTTTTTGGATGCAAAGCTTGGGTAACAACTATACCAAAACCGAGCATGTTAGAAGCACGTGCTAAATCAGTAATAATGGTTGGTTATAATGGTGCAGGTTATCGACTTTGGGATTTCATTGAAAATCGAATAATTAATGCAAGAAATGTAATATTCAATGAAAATCAGACGTTATTCAAAAGAAAACCGTAAATAATAGGAGAAGAAAATAGAACAGAGATTGATGAAGAAGAAGTAACAGAAAATAATGAAGATGTAACAGAGGAAGAACCAACAGTCAATATCCATAATGAAGTTGATAAAACAAATAATAGTCAAGATAATAACACAAAAATAAGAAGAGAAACAAGGAAACCATCATATTTAAATGAATATGAACTTTATAGTGTTTACTGTATGCTAGCAAGCAAGAACGAAGATCCGAAAAGCTATTCGGAAGCAGTCAAAATAAAAGAATGGAAAGACGCAATTGAAAAAGAATTAATTTCACACGAAATACAACAAACCTGGCAGGATACAGATATCCCAGAAAATAAAACCCCTATACAGACTAAATGGGTATTTCGTACTAAAGAGGATGGTAGTAAAAAAGCGAGAATAGTAGCAAAATGATTTCAAATTCAGGAGAAGAACTATTCAGAACCGTTATATGCACCTGTAGCAAGATTACTAACAGTTAGGCTACTCCTAATACATTCATTACAAAAAGGATGGATGGTTAAACAGTTGGATGTGCCAGCAGCTTTTTTAAATGGAAACTTACAATCAGAGGTATACATATATCCGCCTGAGGGCTTACATGTAAAATCAAAAGTATTAAAACTAAATCGTGCACTTTACGGCATAAAAGAAGCACCGAAAGTATGGAATAATAGATTAAATCAATTTGCAATTGAGAATGGATTTAAAAGGTCAGAATTTGATTGTTTTTTATATAGCAGCGACTCAGTTTGGTTATTAGTGTATGTTGACGACTTGTTACTAACTGGAAATGAACAAAAAGTAAAAGAAATATTTGAATTGTTAAAGAAAGAATTTCAAGTTAAAGATATGGGTGAAATTAAATAATTCCTTGGTATGACAATCACCAAAGAAGAAGATAAATTAACTATCAAGCAGACTAAATTGATAAAGAAAATCTTAAAATTATTTAACATGGAAAATTGTAAAGGGCAAAGTACTCCTATGGAAAATGGATTTCAAGTCAATCTTAACGAAGATATCACCAACGTTCCATTTCGAAAGTTAATAGAATGCTTAATGCATTTATCTACAAATAGTTATGGAAAGCTGGAATGAGAGTTTTAAAATATCTTCAAGAGACCAAAAATATGGGTTTAATTTTCAAGAAAAAAGAATTGGAAAGTGAGAAATGTGTGGAAGCTTATTGTGATGCAAATTGGGGAACAGATAAAATAGACAGAAAAAGCATTAGTGGCGGAATTGTGTTTTACTGTGGAAATCCTGTGGCATGGTTCTCTAAGAAACAAACATGTGTGGCATTGTCAACAGCGGAGAGTGAATATGTTTCAGCAGCTGCTACTGCACAAGAAGTGATAAATATAAAAGGGTTATTAAGTGAATTTAAAGTAGACTGTAAACCGTTGCTTTTTTGTGATAATCAAGGGGCCATTTGTATGTCAAAAAGTTTTGAAAATACAAAGCGAACCAAGCACATAGATATAAGAAATATAGAAATCGAATATGTTCAAACATCAGAAAATGTTGCAGATATTTTGACCAAATCCTTGAGTAAGATTGTGTTCATAAAATTGAGATATAGAATTAGAGTTATGTAATAAGTATATGTTTGTCAATACCAAAAGCTTGGTGTAAATTAAGTTCATGCGATTTAACATTACGTAACTAAAATGTTAACTCGAGGAGGAGTGTTAAGTTTTTATGTTAAAGAGTTATGGCAACTTTTGTGAAAAAGTGGCAGCAGTGCTTTCTTTATGTTATGTTATGATGTATGTGTAACAAAAGCGCGGTTAACATGTATAAAGTTATGTATGCTATTATATAAAATATATAATAAAGTTTATCATGAGTACTTAAAGCAAATAATTTATCACATATGTCCTAATTTATATCGTCTAAATAAATTTTACACACGAAAACCAAAGTTTTAATGTAAATTCACCCTGTACTTGGTACAGCTCATACACTTATTGCTTTACCCCATAACAGTGGTGTATGGTAAGCAAAAAATGCAAATGTTGACAATAATCAATAGCGTACTGATTTTGTCTAACTAAATGGACAATAATTTTGTACGTGAGGCATACTAAACCCGATCATTCTCACCTCACATGATAAAGATCATAAAGTTAAGCTCATAAGTAGATTTCAATCAATTTATAGCATATTTATATTTTCTAAGTTGTAGTAGAAAATGAATGCATTGCAAAGCATTCAGTATTAATCATATAATATAAAAGGGTTAAGTGTGCAGTTTATTTAGAGCGTTAAACATTAAACAAAAGCGGAAGAAAAAGCAGGTAAGTAATTTCACTTAGCCTTGTATCCCCGATGACCCTCAATGCGGTTCATCAGATAGTGCATTCTCTGATTAAGAATTCCACTTAGAATACACTGTTCAATACAATACTGATACAGTAGCCAAACTAGTTCAACGTCAAATAGGTAGAACGTTCAACACCTCTAATAGTTATTTACGATTTAAGTATCGTAATATTTCGTAATATACTTGCTGGGTTATCAAACTCGGTCTTCGGCCTCGTTTAACAATGTTCCCATCGCGTATTGTAATATGAAATTACGATACGAATATCGTACAACGTTTTGTCTACTATCAGTTTTAATTATATAGAGAAATAAGTAATTCAATCAGCGAAATGTATTAAGCATCCAAGCAGGCGTATTATAGTTATTGTTAAGTTATCGCTATATTCTGTATTTATGTGCATTACACTGATTATGTGCTTGAATAGATAACGCCCATTACGTTAATTTTATAATATCATCAATTACTACTTTTCCTTTTGAATCTTCTTGTGATATATTAAAAATTATTGATTTTTTTTATCGTAAGTTATCGGTTTGCAGATTGCATTACTTACGCAGTATATAATTTCATCAAAGCGATATAATGACAAAAAATACTATTAAACTTGCTCATATAAATATAAGATCGCTACTACCTAAGATTAATGAGCTAAAAATGTTAGCACATAATGATATTTCTATTATGACTGTCTCTGAAACATGGCTTACGGATAATGTTTGTAATAGTACGGTACATACGGATGACTATCAATTTTTCACGCAAGATCGTGGATGTAGAGGCGGTGGTGTAGGATTCTATATCCACAAAAGTAGTACTGGGGCACTTGAACTTTCACTTTTACGTCACAAATGCCCCAGGGTGTGGGGCACTTGCCCCACCACTTTTTTACTCGCTCACGTGGGCGACCGTGTTTTCAACCCTTTTTTATCTATAATTAAGAACCTTTTGATTTTTTATTAGCTTACGGGGCGACCGCATTTTCTCACCCCTATTTTTTACACATCCACGTGTGAGACCGTGTTTTTTCACCCCTATTTTTTACACACCCACGTGTGAGACCGTATTTTCAATCCTTTCTTTTCGAAGGCCCTTTTTCAACTCTAATTATTTTTTACTTGCGCACGTATAGGACGTGTATTTTCAACCCTTTTTTTCCCTAATTAAGGACCTTTTGATAGCAATTTTTTAACCCTAATTATTATTGGTAGTATTAAGGACCTTTTTGTTTTTATTAGCTTACGCGAGGGACCGTATTTATTACTCTTATTTTTATGATTTCTTTTGGGGGTTTTTTTTCAAACCTTATGGTAGTATTAAGGACCTTTTGACAGCTAGGACTTTTTTTGTGATTGCTAACGTGAGGACTGTATTTAGGGATGGGGGCTGGTCTAGGGATAAGTCTTAGGGTTGGACCTGAGGGCTGATCTAGGGATAAGTCTTAGGGCTGGACCTGAGGGCTGGACTAGGGGTTAGTCTTAGGGTTATTTTGATGGTATTAAGGTCCTTCTGGCTATATTAAGAACAGTGCCCCTGGAGGTTGCACACATTCAATGTTGGAAATTACATAAAGATTTTAGTCTATTTAAACGAAGCTGTTGGTGGTGTATCTGTTAGTATCGTTTAGCGATTCAAGATGGAAGGTCAATTTAAGCACCCTTTTCGGCGATAGTTGATTTTCTAAAAATATCGAAACTGCCTGCGATGCAGGTTTTGAAAAATTATCTGGTTTTACAGAGAGTGGCAGCCTTTATTCAAAGATCTCTGTGGAGTTTCAAAAGGGTTTACCTGATATGGAACAGTTTGACGGGGAAAAACCTGTCTTAATAATAATTGACGATCTAATGCGCGAAACTATCGGCTCTGTGGTTGATATTTTTACAAAGGGCTGTCATCATCGAAATCTAAGTGTGTTTTTCCTAACGCAGAACATATTTCATCAAGGACGTGGACAGCGGGATATTTCTCTCAACGCACATTACATAATTTTGTTTAAGAATCCACGTGACAGAGCTCATGTACAGCATTTAGCGAGACAGATTTCGCCGGACAACCCAAAATTTTTAGAAGCCGCGTACCAAGATGCTACTTCAAGTTCGCACGGATATTTATTGTTCGATTTAAAAACAGAATACACCGGATGTGCTACGTTATAGAACAAACATATTCGGACCTCAAGGTATCTGCCAGGTATATATAGCGAAAAAAGGGTTTAAGACTCACAGTCATAAAGATTACATCATATATGATGGCTGACGTTTTAAGCCAGAACACTGATATCCTGCGTGCATTAGCCAGATTAAGTAAAAGTCAACGTGACGCTATATTGAAATGTTTGGATAGTAAGCAGGTAGAGTGAATTTGCGAGTGTGCACATAACATTTTAAAAGGTCATGTACCTGTCAGCTGATCAGAAGCAGCGACTCTTTCAACATAAGCACACTTTAAGACGCTTGGCACAGCGAGGCGAATCTATAAAAAAGAAGAAACAGTTTCTTGTACAGAAAGGTGGTGCATTCTTACCACTCCTGTTAGGACCATTACTCGGTAGAATTCTGGGTAATCTGTTTCAATAACCATGGGCCACACTCAGAAGAAGATGATTATTCTACCGATGGACTTTATACAGCGCTTACAGGCACCAGATGTTACACAAAACAACATTTTAACGCAGCTGGGTAACGATATGGATAAAGTTTTAAAAACTGAAATGACCGACTATGACAAATGGCAGCAGTACAACCAAGTTCTTCAAAGGTATCTACACTTTTCCAATCAGTTACGTCAGCCTACCAGTATTAACAATTAGCGGTGACGCTGTTGCTGATGATATTAGAGATTTATCGCAACGCAAAGGTCTGACAGACGACGAGATAGTATCAACGCTTCCGCCTTCATATAAGAGAAATGCGAGAATTTGTTACGTATACGAATACCAGCAACGATGTTTTTTGGGACAAAAGGGGTACTGTCACAATAAAAGGCGAGATCATTCCACATTCCAACATTATCGATCTGATTCACGAGACCTTAAGAAAACGAAAAACCACAAACCCGCGCGGTTGGCGTCAGTTTGCGACGTACATTAAGGAGATAAATATACCACGAGAGTTTATGGGAAATACACAAAGGTATGATGTTTCTGTATCGCCCAGCGTGGAACGGACTCTTACAACTATAGGTGAGAATTACGATGCTGATAGTGAAACGCTGGAAACACCGAGAAGAATCTCTCAAAGAAGAAGAAGAGGACTTTCACTAGATTGGGATTCGTGGCGGCCATAACATGGATGCTGTATACTATGATCCCTCTCACCCTGCAGGGTTCGCTGGTGTAACACCTTTAACTAATGCTGTAAACGCTAGATATGGTGAAGTAAAAAACTGGCTACAGACACAGGAAGCTTATACGGTACATAAACCAGTCAGAAAAAAGTTTCCACGAAATAAATATATTGTGAGTAACCTTTACGAATTATGGCAAGAGGATCTTTGTGATATGCGAACTTTAAGTAAACACAACAGCGGATACAACTACATACTAACGGTAATTGATGTATTTAGCAAGAGGGCATGGGCGAGAGCACTTAAAACGAAGACAGCCTCATCTGTAATTGAAGCATTCGCGGATATTCTTAAGGATTGCGACGATACCCCGGCAAATCTACAGACGGATAAAGGCAAAGAGTTTGTGGCGAGCAGCGTGCAAAACATTTTCAAGAAACAAGATATCAATTTCTATGTAACAAATAACCCTGATGTAAAAGCATCTGTAGTTGAAAGATTTAATAAAACATTGAAAACAAAGATGTGGCGTTATTTCACTTACAAAAATTCCTACAGATATATTGATGTACTCGAAAGACTTGTAACTGCCTACAACAGTAGCCCTCATTCAAGTATAAAGATGGTCCCCTCGGCTGTAAACGATAAAAACATTTTGGAAGTGTGGAATAACCTGTACGCGAAAGGTTTAGGTCCAGTACGCCACCCTAAATATAAAGCCGGTGAGCATGTCAGAATCGCCAGAACTAAGAACACCTTTGAGAAGGGATATGAAACGAATTGGGGCGAGGAAGTTTTTACAATTAGCACGGTGATAAAAAGAAGACCACCAGTTTATAGAATAATCGATCTTAATAACGATCCTGTTGAGGGCACCTTTTACGAAGAAGAATTGCAAGTTGTTACGGTTGATAAAGATACTCTATTCAAAGTCGATAAGATTCTAGCAGAAAAGGGCCGTGGGCGAAATAAACAATACCTGGTCAAGTGGTGTGGATACAGTGACAAATTTAATAGCTGGGTGTTAGCTTCGCAGTTGAGAGATATATAAAAAATGGAGTTTTATCTTACCTTATTAAGTAATAGCTCTGTGACGTATTTTCCAGGTAATATGACGTCAAGTTTTATTACGCAACTGCCAAAACGAATAAGATTAACGGGCTCGTGGGTTGTAGGGATATCGGAAATTCAGTACCCATGTTCTTTTGCTGCTGTAAGTGCAACAGATAATTTAATTTATTATAGAACAGAGCCACCTGACGAGAACGTGTTAGAAATGATATTGAAAAAGGCCGCAGAATATTTTCAACTCGACAACGAGAAGTTCATTTATATATTGAAGATGGCTGGTACGTGATACGATTCGCTTCGGGAAATTACGCCAGCATAGAAGAAATTATCAGCGAGCTAAATAACCATGTACTAATAAGTAAATTGCTAACAATCGAATATCATAATCTAACTAAACGCGTCACTGCGAAATTAAAAACTCAGCTCTCGCTATTCGGATTCTCACAACGTCTAGCCTTACAATTGGGTTATCGACCGTATCAGAACATAGCCATGGAACCAATACTCCCTCACCCCGCTAGTATATGGATAGGATTACCAACTCAGATGTTTGTTTATTGCGACATCGTTGAACCGCAAATTGTGGGTGATGTTTTATCTCCGCTTATGCGTATAATAAATATTACTTCAGAAAACTATGCTTACGGAGTTCATAAAAATGTGGTTTTTTCGCCTGCACACTACATACCGGTAATGACACGGGAATTTGAAAACATCGAGATTAATATAAAAACAGATACGGGTACAGCAATGACATTTGATATTGGAACGTCGTGCCTGAAGCTACACTTTAAGAAAGTACAATAATGATTTGCCCTTATCAGCAATATTACATGAATCAGGCCGGTAACGGTATCGGCTCTATTTACAGAGGTGTGCCCTATCAACGCGGTCATGAAATAGGGAGCTGGTTAGGTGGTATATTTAGAAGTATAATACCGTTATTTAAATCTGGCGCAAAGGCTATTGGTAAAAAAGCTCTTAGAACGGGTGCTAATATTCTTGGTGACGTCATAGAGGATCGACCTATTAAGGATTCGTTTCAAAAAAGATTTCACGAGGCAGGTATCACAACCAAACAACACCTACGTCTACCGTTCATATATCGAAACGCTGCTAAATTATGGAAAGGAGGCCAAGAGTTCACATCTAGGATGTACCTTATGGCACAATGATACAGCTGTACAGATGAATACACTGGGAAACGCTAATAACGGTTTCTCAAAACGGCAAGCACTTGCGGGTACCGGGAAACAGATAGAGATGATTGGTCACGTGCACTCGGATTTGTTTAATCAAGAAAAGTTTCTCATAAGTGGTGTTGAGTTAAAGGCTAAATTTGTACGATCAAGAGATACCTTTAGCTTAATGGCGGCACTCGCTTCAAATTACAAGACGCGAATTATAGACGCTAGTTTACTGGTGAGACGTATGCGAATCAATCCAACTATTCTAATTGCGGACGCTAAAGCTTCAGAAACAACAGCCGCAAAATACCCTGTTACAAGGACCGACGTAAAAGTGTTAACTATACCTGCAGGCATACAGCGAAAATCATTGGATAATGTTTTCCTGGATCAGTTACCTAAACGATGCATCGTAGGCTTTGTAGCAAATAAAGCCTTCAACGGTGACTACCCCTCAAACCCGTTCAATTTTCATCACTGCAATATTAACTACATGTCGTTATATATTGACGGGCAACAAATTCCTTCGAAGGCCTTACAACCAGACCTTACAGCTAATGGTTTATACGTACGAGCGTACCACACCTTATTCTCTGGTACGGGTATTCATTTTTTGAATGAAGGTAACGATATATCCAGAAGTGTTCATCCCAACGGCTACTGTTTAATGGCCTTTGACCTAACACCTGACCTGTCTGCAAACGCTAGCACGCACTGGAATTTAGTTAGAAACGGCTCCCTTCGGCTCGAAGTCGGGTTTGAAGAAGCGCTCACCGTAACCGTTAACTGCTTAGTGTATGCAGAATTCGATAACGTGATCGAGATCGATAAACATCGGAATGTCGTTGTGGATTTTAGCTGTTAAAAGTGGTAGTTCTAATCTGCAGGCTTCAGAGTACAGCAGCTGCCGATAGAAGATGGACGCATACTTGGACGTACAAGGTTTAGTGGTGTTAACAACGAATTAATACCGAAAGAAATTGCCGTGGTTACAGATCACGGTCGTTTATCGTTAATGCTAATAAAACCACTTCGAGGCTACTTTATATCAGGATCCATGTCACGACAGATAAAATTTATGGAAGATAATTATCATGGGCTGAAATGGTGGTGGGGTCATGTACATTACAACAATTTCCGTGAGGAGCTGATGAGAGTGTTGCGCCCATTTAACAAAATTTATGTTAAGGGCAGTGAAAAACAACAGTTTTTAAGGTTTCTTAACAAACCAATAGTAAACCTGGAGGAGACTGGTTGCCCGTCGATTAAACAGTTGAAAAGGAAGCAAAAGCATATAGCTGCTTAAACCATAACATTACTGAGCCTATGTGTGCATTGGAAAACGCATTACCACTGCAAGACTGGACGCATACCAATTCCAAAAATGTATGCGGTACAAGTGTTGAGATGCTTGAAATCGATCCCCAGCCACAAGAAGAATGTGTTTCGGATTGTATGTGCTTCTAATCAACTACCGGGACATGCACCTCGACCGTGTGCAATTATCGTAAACACGGATCCTGCAAACAAACCAGGTCAGCATTGGACCGCTATCTACATTGACGAGAATGATAATGGAGAGTATTTTGATTCCTTTGGACAAGCTCCACTAGGATATCATTTACGTTTCCTAGAGAAGAATTCCCGATGCTTCGTATACAATAAAACTACTACAAGGCTATCATTCGGATGTATGTGGATTTTATGTCTTAGTGTTTCTATATTTTAGATTACATAGTTTATCAATGATTGATTTTGTAAAAAACTATTTTAGTACATGTTTAATTCTAAATGATGAGATAATTAAAATATTGTTTAACGCCTGTTACCCAACCATTCTATTCTGATAAGTAAAGATATTTTTTAGTACCTTACTTTTTTAATCAAGAGTCCTGTAACAAAAAATAACCCCATTGTTTTTTTCGTGTTATATAAAATTATTATTTAGTGTTTTTTAAAAGAAATTATTTATATTATATTGGTAATCAATTTTTTAGACTATTAAAATTTAACAGTGTTATATAATTACACGGTAATTAGTTAAAAGTAAACATATTGTTATGGAATTTAAAACATGTAACTTTCCAAACTCTTAATATGGTTTTTTATAAAACAATTTGTGCGTACAATACGAATATTTTTCAAACCGATTTATTTTAAGAGAAAGGTAAATACGATTTGCAGTAAGTTCGATAAAGATAATAAGGTTTGTTTGTATATTTTACACTATGGGGAAATCAATAGCTGGTTTTACACAATCTAAAAAGGTTAGTTACACAAGCAACACAAAAGCAGTGACTATCACTCGTGAAGTAGCGCATCCAAACGTTACAGAGCTGGTAAGTGTGGTGTTAACCCTTTATTTATTTTACAGATTTTTAATTACAGTTATAAAACACAAGCATTAAGTTTCTTTAAAAAAATATTAACAACATTTCAACGGTCGGATGGATATTAAGCATATTTCAATGCAGGTAAACTATGTTTTAATATTCGTTTTAGAAAACACAAACTGTTATGTAATTAATTAGCTTAATAAAAATTTGTTTCATTAGGAATGTCAGTAATTTTTTTTATAGTTCACTGGGGATAATTATGACATTTACAATAAAAATAAGTGTTCTATAATTAAATTTTACTGTCATTCAAATTCCCCAACGCAAGATCAATCCTTAACACATCTGCTATCTTACATCCTTATTAGAAGATACGTATAGGTAAAAGATCATCCAATAGCATTTGACCATTTTAAAACAATAGACTAAATAAAAAATCTTTATGCAATTTCCAACATTGTATGCGTGTGCAACCGCCAGGGGCACTGTTCTTAATATAGCCAGAAGGACCTTAATACCATCAAAATAGCCCTAAGACTAACCCCTAGTCCAGCCCTCAGGTCCAACTCTAAGACTTATCCCTAGACCAGCCCTCAGGTTCAACCCTAAGACTTATCCCTAGACCAGCCCCCATCCCTAAATACAGTCCTCACGTTAGGAATCACAAAAAAGGTCCTAGCTGTCAAAAGGTCCTTAATACTACCAAATTTGAAAAATAACCCCCAAAAGAAATCATAAAAATAAGAGTAATAAATATGGTCCCTCGCGTAAGCTAATAAAAACAAAAAGATCCTTAATACTACCAATAATAGTTAGGGTTAAAAAATTGCTATCAAAAGGTCCTTAATTAGGGAAAAAAAGGGTTGAAAATATACGTCCTATACGTGCGCAAGTAAAAAATAATTAGGGTTGAAAAAGGGCCTTCGAAAAGAAAGGATTGAAAATACGGTCTCACACGTGGGTGTGTAAAAAATAAGGGTGAAGAAACACGGTCTCACACGTGGATGTGTAAAAAATAGGGGTGAGAAAATGCGGTCGCCCCGTAAGCTAGTAAAAAATCAAAAGGTCCTTAATTAGAGATAAAAAAGGGTTGAAAACACGGTCGCCCACGTGAGCGAGTAAAAAAGTGGTGGGGCAAGTGCCCCACACCCTGGGGCATTTGTGACGTAAAAGTGAAAGTTCAAGTGCCTCACTACTGCTCACAAATCAATCAATTTTTCTAGGCTTAATATCAATGTTACAAATATTGAACAATTATGGATCGTTGCAGAATCATTTAACGTCAAGTTTGTGGTAGGTACGGTGTGTAATCCTCATCAGCAGCACTAAACTTTTTCTTGATGAATTGGAAAACACCATAATTGATTTGTTGCCCACTTATGATAACATCTTTTGTCTTGGAGACTTTAATATAGACCTTAAACCAGATCACCCAGCCACTGTTAGTATAAATTTGCTAATGGAGTCCCTTAGCATGAAGCAGATAATTGATCAACCAACTAAGATAATGTCAAATTCCACATCGTTAATCGGTCTGATAATAACTTCAAATGACTCTATGGTAAAATCTTCTGGCGTAATCCAGTGTCATAACATAGCGGACCATGACGTGATATTTTATGAGTTAAACCTACAATTGCATATCAACGCCGGGGTCACTAAGAGATTTAGAAATTAAAAAAAAAAGATTACAATCAATTCAAATCTGATTTGGAGTTAATTCCTTTCTCTAATATACTATAACTTCAGTACATAGATGGTAAAGTTCAGCTTTTTAATCAGTATGTTTTAAATTTATTCGATAAGCACGCTTCCATAATCAAACAAGAGACAAAAAAAGTAGCTGCACCGTGGATAAATGATAACCTACGTCTGTTGATGAAATTGAGAGAAAGATCAAAAATCAAATATAGCAAATCGGCACTCGAAAAGCACTGGATTATTATAAGTCTTTGCGAAATTTGGCGAATCTCACCTTAAAAAATGAAAAAAAAGCTTACAACGAGAGTAAACTAAAAAATAATGATAGTAGAGCGTGGTGGAGAGTACTTCACTCTTTAGACATAGGCTGTAAAAGTATAGCGGAAATTCCATCTCACTTGCAGGACGCGAATCAAATTAATCAATACTTTAACAATTTACCGTCGCTACAGAATACTAATTTCAAATTTTTGAAATTATATCAATCCAATTCAAACCAATCCAGAGATTTTAACTTTTCTACAGTAGACACGAACTATGTTATGGAAATTATTGACTGTATTCCCTCTAATGCAAGTGGATGGAATATTTTTATGCTGAAACTGTGTTGTCCTACAATTGTCCCTTTTATTGCTCGCATCATAAACTCATGTATCATTGAAAGCGTTGTTCCTCAAAGTTGGAAAATCGCGCTTATTAAACCAATCCCTAAAAGTAGAACTCCCAATACTTTTAATGACTTAAGACCTCTTAGCTTACTGCCAACATTATCTAAAATATTTCAAAAAATCATATTTAAACAATTACTTGCATTTGTTGACATGCACAATCTATTACCTGCTACTGAATCGGGTTTTAGGAAAGGCTACAGTACGACTACGGCTGTATTAACAATACTGTCCTGATAAGTTTAGACTACAGTAAAGCCTTCGATACGATCGAGCATTCTACATTATTGCAGATACTACGATTTATAGGAATGGGGCGTAGAAAATTATCTATTATGCAGGCAACAAATTGTCATGGTCAATAATCGAACTTCAACCCCCCTGCCAATAAACCGCGGTGTCCCGCAAGGCTCTATTCTTGGACATTTACTATTCTCCATTTACACTTCGGTTTTGTTAAAACAAATTAATCACTGCAAATACCATATTTACGCTGACGACACGCAATTATATCGTTCCTTTAAACCCTCTGATTGGAACGTTATCGAAAATGGGATTAATTCCGACCTAGATGTGATTTACAAAGCCTCAAGTGCTCACTCACTATCGCTGAATCCTGATAAGTCAGCAATAATTTTATTTGGAAACAAAATTACTTGTGACCATCTAACTAACTCTTTAAAAATAGGTATTAATAATTGCAACGTACCGTTTGTGAAAAAAATTAAGAGTCTTGGTTTTGTACTTGATAGCACTTTCCGATTTAAAGAGCAGATTACGCGTTATATTGCTGCAAGCTATATTCAACTCAAGCGGCTATACCCTCATCGAAACTATTTGAATGTAAGTACTAAATTGAAATGGTGTGATAGACTAGTTTTGTCCAACTTCAACTATGGGACTCCAATTTATCATTCTTCAATTGATAATACGACTGCCGAGCGCATACAAAAGGTACAAAAAGCGTGTTTAAGATTCGTATATGGAATAAGAAAGTATGAACATGTAACTTACAAGCTGGCAGAGGCTGGGTGGTTATCAATGATCAACAGAAGAATTGTTCAATGCCAAGTGTTGTACCATAAAATTCTAATGTTTAAAACGCCTCCCTATTTGCATGAAAAATAAAATTCAGAACAGACGTACATAATGTAAACACTAGGTTTGGAGATCGTATATCCCCTCCAGTGCATCAAACATCTTGGTGTTCATTTTGCTACCAAATCTACTGTATGTACAATAATCTGCCTGATGAATTGAAAAATAGCTTGGTTACTGCTTTTAAGCACAACCTCATTGAGTTGATGTTTCGGAGACAGGTTTAATGATGGTTTATTATTAGTATTTGTTTGTCTCTCACATTTGTCCTCTTATGTAGTCTGTTGTTTTCACCTTATTTGTACTTAGTGTATTGTAGACTATTGCGAAATGCAACCAAAGTGGTTAAATCATTCAAGCACACCACAGTTTCGTAGCATAATTTCTTTCCTTTACCTATCTGAATCTCGCCTTGTGATTAAAGGACGATTAAGTTTAGGTCTAACTGTACTGTGCCTTAGGTACCTAATGGTTTAATGTAAACCTACTTTAATGAAGCCCTTTATTATTATTATTATTATTATTATTATATGATTGTCATTGTAAAGTTTAATAAAACTCAGATTGTCAATATTACTTCTGTAGACAGTTTTGAAAATAATCTCAGATGAAGATAATTGCAAGGATTCCATTATTAATCTTTATAATAAATAGTTTAAAAGTTTTATTAGATTTTAGTTCAGTAATTATTTTGTTCTCACTACCGCAAAAGTGCGGTAAAGTCATAGTTTACCGCACTAGTGCGTTGTTATTTTTACAAATAACAACATAGAAAACATTACTGCCTTGATTTGAGGTATACACAAAAAATATTTAAGTTTCCAGGAACACTTCAGCGATCTAGCATTAAGAATATCTTCATTAATAAGTAAACTACAGTCTAATGATCCAATTAGAAAATATGTTGGTGATTTGCAGTCAACGTAACTATTATCGTATTAATGATGGCTAAAAGTATACAGTAAATGTTATAAAAAAAATCTGAAGTTGGATTTCCCATGCTTACTAAATTTCTCCCTTAAGACCTTTTGGATATAAGTTCGATGATTTTGGTAACAGTACAAGTAAAAGAAGAGCTCTTTAGTCAACCTTGTAACATAGTTTGCAAGTCGACCTTTATCAACTGCATTCTTGATCGTGAATGAACCAGAAACAGCCAAACAGTGGGATGCATTTATATTAAAACTTTCACTTTCAAACCTTTTTAAAGTCACACAATTTTAATTTAATTAGTAAAAGCAATTCTTAAAGAGAAATATTAAAATAAGAAATTTGAAAAAGAAACTGTGAGTAAAAATTTCATTGTTACCAACTGCAAGTACAATGAGAAGATAGTTGTTACCAATATACCAAATTAATTATTAAATAATCATGAACTTGAATAAAAAACACCGATAGTTCCGTAGCCAAAAGCTTTCGTACCGGACCGGCTTTCTCTAGATTATACGGGTAGAGCATGGCGGCAGTCAATTCAACCTAATTAACGCACTTGCGCAGTGCTTGAAAAAACGTTAAGCTGCGGGAGACAACGCTAGCGAACAGGGACGAGTGTTTTGTCGATTCAAAAACTGTGCTATATCTACCTGGAATTTTCTCATCTACAGGGCCAGCTTTTTAGATGCATATGGGGTAACTCTCTTATTTGTAAAGTATGCTTTTTTACAAATCGTATAATATGGCAGTTTCTCTTCAAATTCAACCTGCAAAGCGCAAATTTACTTTAGTCACATAATACTGCACTCTAGTACAGTAATTATTTCTCACGTTTAATATTACCAATAGTGGCTTTGAGGTAGATCTCTATCACTACAAATAATAAAATCTAAGGACTTGTATTCGCATGTGCGTGTACGTGTGCGAGTGGGTGTCCGTGTGCGAGCGTAGTTTGATCAATAAAAAAAAATGGCGAGTCTGTAATTGTTTAATTTTGGTTTATTTGTGTTTATGAGTGGCTTTTCGTTACCTTTTGTGCTGTTCTTGAGTTTTGATATTAATTTTTCTATTAGACTCCCCAAATTAGCGTTATGGAGTACAGTTTTGCTGATTATGCAGACATGTATTTAATTTTATGGGAACGTAGTGGCAATTTTAACGCTGCTACTAATTTGTTTGCTAATATGGAACCACGACTAGATTAAGGAATACGAGAAACTGGAAGAAATGCATGCACTGTAAGAGCGGATAGAAAACATCTTAAATGTAATCAAAAATGAACCAGAACGATGTACATGATCCATTTCCAGATTGTTCGATGTTAGCCAAACTTCATCGCTTATTTCGACAAAATGGTTTGCACCCGTATCATTACCAACGAGTCCATGGATTGGTGCCACAAGAGTACCAGCTAAGAGGATTCTGGATATGGTTACTTCGCGAGTAAGAAATGGATCCTGGTTTCATTGGATATACTTATGAACTGACTGTTGAGAAATTGAAAATTTAACATAACATAATAACACCAATGGACAAATGAAAATCCCCATGCACTCATCTAGTTTGGTTTAGCGTTAACGTGTATGGTGATATTATTGGTATTATTGGTAAATTCTAGGACCACACATTTTGCCTGATCGCCAAAATGTGAATAATTTTGTGGAATTCCTAGACACCGATTTTCGGGATCTATCAGAAGACGTACCGTTAGATTTAAGAGGAAATATGTTTTTTCAAATGGACGGAGAACCAGCACATTGCGGAAATAAAACACGACAATGGTTGAATAAGGAATTTCCAGAACGATGGATTGTTTATATAGTTGTTCTTTGTATGAAAAATAGGTGTTATTTAGTCAGTGTTCCGCAAGACGCAATATGTGCGACGGTGGTTTGTACTCTCTGTCTATTATTACTAACGTTTTTCCCACTGGCAAAGTTGGTGAATAGTGAGACTACATCAAAGCTCACTAACAAGTGCCCTGGATCAATGATTTATTTTCCAGTATTTCCAACAGATGTTGAGAGTTCTTCACATATGATGAAGTCCTTTCCACGGGTGGTTGTAGCTGTTTGGCTAAATATCTTGCTAGTTCCTGTACTGGAGATCCGACTGAACTTAAAATCGGTCGCAGAGAAACTCCATTTTTGTGCACTTTCGGTGGGCGTATATTTTCGGACAGCGTGAAGACTTTTCTCTTGGTAATTAATATGTCTTAAATTTCTTCCTCAATTGGTGACTCTGGATCTTCCATTTTGTCCTTTTTCCAGGTATGTTGTTGAATCCGTGGTAATATGTACCTATATATATATATATATATATATATATATATATATATATATATATATATATTAGAGTAAAAAGACAAAAGACGGGAAACGATTATTAGTGAAGAAAGACTACCAAAATGTAGATATTAATAATAATAAAATAAATAATAATAATAATAATAATTTTAATATATATATATATATATATATATATATATATATATATATATATATATTGTGTTGTGTGTGTGTGTGTGTGTGTGTGTGTGTGTGTGTGTGTGTGTGTGTGTGTGTGTGTGTAGTGTGAGTGAGTGTGAGCTGTGAGTGTGTGAGTGTGTGTGTGTGTGAGTGTGCGAGTGTGTGAGTGTGTGAGTGTGTGAGTGTGTGAGTGTGTGAGTGTGTGAGTGTGTGAGTGTGTGAGTGTGTAAGTGTGTGAGTGTGTGAGTGTATGAGTATGTGAGTGTGTGAGTGTGAGTGTTTGAGCGTCAGTGTGCGAGTGTGTGACTGTGGGAGTGTGTGAGTGTGTGTGTGTGTGTGTGTGTGTGTGTGTGTGTGTGTGTGTGTGTGTGTGTGTGTGTGTGTGTATGTGTGTGTGTCTGTGTCTGTGTGTGGGTGTGTCTGTGTGTGGGTGTGTGCGTATGCGTGTGTGGGACTGTGAGTGTGGGGTGGATGTCAATGTGGATGTGGATATCTGGGTGTGGGTGTGGGTTTGGGTGTGTGTGTCTGTATGTGTGTCTGTGTCTGTGTCTGTGTCTGTGTCTGTGTCTGTGTCTGTGTCTGTGTCTGTGTCTGTGTCTGTGTCTGTGTCTGTGTCTGTGTCTGTGTCTGTGTCTGTGTCTGTGTCTGTGTCTGTGTCTGTGTCTGTGTCTGTGTGTCTGTGTCTGTGTCTGTGTCTGTGTCTGTGTCTGTGTCTGTGTCTGTGTCTGGTTCTGTGTCTGTGTCTGTGTCTGTGTCTGTGTCTGTGTCTGTGTCTGTGTCTGTGTCTGTGTCTGTGTCTGTGTCTGTGTCTGTATCTGTGTCTGTATCTGTGTCTGTGTCTGTGTCTGTGTCTGTGTCTGTGTCTGTGTCTGTGTCTATGTCTGTGTCTATGTCTGCGTCTGTGTCTGTGTCTGTATCTGTGTCTATGTCTGTGTCCATGTCTGCGTCTGTGTTTGTGTCTGTGTCTGTGTTTGTGTCTGTGTCTGTGTCTGTGTCTGTGTCTGTGTCTGTGTCTGTGTCTGTGTCTGTGTCTGTGTCTGTGTCTGTGTCTGTGTCTGTGTCTGTGTCTGTGTCTGTGTCTGTGTCTGTGTCTGTGTCTGTGTCTGTGTCTGTGTCTGTGTCTGTGTCTGTGTCTGTGTCTGTGTCTGTGTCTGTGTCTGTGTCTGTGTCTGTGTCTGTGTCTGTGTCTGTGTCTGCGTCTGCGTCTGTGTCTGTGCCTGTGTCTCTGTCTGAGTCAGTGTCTGTGCCTGTGCGTGTCCGTATCTGTCTCTGTTGCTGTCTGTGTCTGTGTCTCTGTTTCTGTGCTTGTGTGTCTGTGTGTCTGTGTGTCTGAGTGTCTGTGTCTACGTGTCTGTGTGTCTGTGTGTCTGTGTGTCTGTGTGCCTGTGTGTCTCTGTGTCTCTGTGCCTTTGTGTCTGGGTGTCAGTGTGTCTGTGTGTCTGTGTATGTGTGTCTGTGTGCCTGTGTGTCTGTGTGTCTGTGTGTCTGTGTGTCTGTGTGTCTGTGTGTCTGTGTGTCTGTGTGTCTGTGTGTCTGTGTGTCTGTGTGTCTGTGTGTCTGTGTGCCTGTGTGTCTCTGTGTCTCTGTGCCTTTGTGTCTGGGTGTCAGTGTGTCTGTGTGTCTGTGTATGTGTGTCTGTGTGCCTGTGTGTCTGCGTCTATGTGTGTCTGTGTCAGTGCGTCTGTGTGTCTGAGCGTGCGTGTCTGTGTGTCTGTGAGTCTATGTGTCTGTGTGTGTGTGTGTGTGTGTGTGTGTGTGTGTGTGTGTGTGTGTGTGTGTGCCTGTGTGCCTGTGTGCCAGTGTGTCTGGGTCTGTGTGTCTGTGCCTGTATGTGTGTGTGTGCCTGTGTGTAGTGTGCCTGTGTGTCTGTGTCTGTCTATGTGCCTGTGTGTCTGTCTGTCTGTGTGTCTGTGTATCTGAACGTCTGTGTGTCTGAGTGTCTGTGTGCCAGTGTGTCTGTGAGTCTGTGTGTCTGTGTCTGCATGTCTTGGTGCCTGCATATCTGTGTGTCTGTGTGACTATGTTTCTGTGTGCATGTGTGCCTGTGTGCCTGTGAGCCTGTGTGTCTGAGTGTCTGTGTGTCTGTGTGTCTGCGTGTCTGTCTGTGTGTCTGTGTCTCTGTGTGTCCGTGTGTCTGTGAGCCTGTGAGCCTCTGAGCCTGTGAGCCTGTGTCTGTGTGTCTGTGTGTCTGGATGTCTGTGTGTCTGTGTGTCCGTGTGTCTGTGTGTCTGTGTGTGTGTGTGTCTGTGTGTCTGTGTGTCTCTGTGCCCGTGTGCCTGTGAGCCTGTGTGCCTGTGCGTATGTGCGTCTGGTCGACTGTACGTGTGTGCGTCTGTCCGTCTGTGCGTCTATGCGCCTGTGCGTCTGTGCGTGCGTACGTGTGTGCGTGCGAGCGCGCGGGCGTGCTTGCGTGCGAGCGTGCGTGCGAGCGAGTGTGTGCACATCTGTGGGCATCTGTGCGCGTCTGTGCGAGTCTGTGTACGTCTGTGCGCATCTGTGCGCTCCTGTGCGCGTCTGTGCGCGTCTGTACGCAGCTTTGCGCTTCTATGCGCGTCTCTGCTAATCTGTGCGCATCTGTGTGCGTCTGTGCGTATCTGTGCTCGTCTGTGTGCGTGTGTGCGCGTCTGTAAGCATATGTGCGCGTCTGTGCTCATCTGTAAGCGTCTATAAGCGTCTGTGCCCAACTGTGCGCGTCTGTGCGCGGCTTTGCGCATCTGTGCGCGCCTATGCGCGTTTGTGGAAGTCTTTGCGCGTCTGAGCGCGTGTTTGCGCGTGTGTGTGTGCGTGTGTGCGCGTGTTGGCGCGAGTGTGCGCGTGTGTGGGTGTGTGTGCGCGTGTGTGCGTGTGTGCGCGTGTGTGTGTGTGTGCGAGTGTAAGCGTGAGTGTGCGTGTGTCGTGTGCGTGTGTGCGTGTGTGCGTGTGTGTATGTGTGTGGGCGTGTGTGTGAGTGTGGGTGGGTGGGCGGGTGGGTGCTTGCGTGCTAGCGTGCTTGCGTTGGTGCGTGCGTGCATGCGTGCTTGCGCGCATGCGTGCGTGCGTGCGTGTACATGCGTGCGTGCGTGCGTGTGTAGATTTTTGGCACTTCTGATTTGGCAGCAATACCTTGGAATTTACGTGTTCTTTCAAATTTTCTCAATAACTGTGTAATGATAAAATTTATATCATAACGTGTAGAGATTGTTCTCAATTTTACATAACTTTTCTGTATAAAATTTCCTAATAAGCAACCAAATAAGCCGTAAAATGTAGTTTATTTAACTAAAAGTGTGACGCGTAAACTGTATTTATAATATTTTTGTCAAGGACGGTTGACAATGTTTCATCACAATTACGCGCGAGTATGTAGGTACACGTTCGCGCTTGTGTGTTTGTGTGTTCAAACGTCTATCTTATAATTCATTATTGTTGTTTTGAAGGCGTTGCCTTTTCGCATTATGAATGTATCTAAACAGGATGCATAATTGTCCTATAAAAAAATTAATTAATTTCTTTTCATTTCTATTTTGCAGGTTGGAAGGACGTGTATTGCTCACACCCTACATTTTAATACTACGTGCGTATTGGAATGTGCTTGGTCAGTGTTTTCTGGCGACAGAACAATTTATAGTTGTGGGAGTTCGTAAATAAGGTAATAACTTGTCTATCAAGTGACACAGCTGTCCGTTAAGCTTTATAATAAGCCGTAAGTACTAGATCGCCATTGTAAGGTTATACAAGGTGGACAATGGTTACATCTAATGAACTTCTTAATTTACTCATCCGTCAAACATCTGATCGTGATTTTTAATTAAATGTGCATATTCTTTTTGATATCTGTAGGAGCACTACTCAAGATTGCAGTAAGAGCACATGCCCATTCTCGTCGCACTACGTGTGATTCATCCATCATATTTACAACATATTCGCTTTCTGCTGTATATATTTCATTCCAACGAACGTAACATTAAAATTTTCTTTCGAGGATGAAATATCAAATCTACTCTACTCTACACTGAAGGTATCATAAGCTTGTTTATCTTGTACATTTAGAAATTATTTTACTTGTTCTAATTTGCGTTAACCAAAATCGAAATAAAATTATTTTGAAATTTTTATTATTTTCGAATGATGCATATCTTACGTTATATCGTTAATTTTTACGAATAAACATAATAATAATTTAGTTGAAACTGGTAATCGTCAAAGAAGATACATCATTTTATACAGCACAAAAAATGTCAGAATTTTGGTTGGTCAAGTATACTTTCTCAGCTTTGTACCAGAATCTGTCTTAAGGTTAATCATAATTATCTTGTATAAAGCTCAACTGATCACAATGAAAGCGTAGCAAATGCAATATGCTCCAGACTGCAAAGTATGAGATGAATTTCCCTAACCGTTAAGAGTGATGTGCGTATGTATACCACAGAAAAATTACTCTGAAAAAATTAAATCTAGAACCTCATTATCAAGTAAGAAAAGAAAATAATTAAAATGCTAATCGGAGAATTAAAAAGAATTAACACAAGCAATGATTATTCTTAATTATTTTTATCAGGAAAGTATTAAGTACGTTAATCAGTTAGATACTATCGTACATAAAAAATGCGGGGTCAATATCATAATTCACCTTCAAGAAAGAACCTTTGAACTTACAAGGCTGTTATTTAGCGGTCTACGTTGTGACACTGATATTTTCAAAGTTCATAACTAATCAATAAAGTTATAAAATGGTAAAATTAACGTAGGTAGTAATAGATTCAAGTTTAGTTTCTTTACGGAATCTAAAGGAAAATAGTTGGGGTGCTAATATAGAAAAAATACCTAGAATCGCCCAAAACCGTTTAAATAATATCACGTTAAAAAAATAGCATTAAGTAAGAAATAACAAAATTTTGATGAAATGGTTTCAAACGAAAATTTGTGTTCACCACATTCCTGTATCGGACAAATCTACAAAAATGACTAAACTTCTCTGGGTAACTGACTGAATATGTAAAAGATACAATGCTCTTGTGTGAGGGTTTATAAAGTTTACGACAATGAAGAACATAGCCTATTGGAAGTGTTATAAGTAATTGCGTAATTAACATTTGAATTAAATATAAAAGAAGAAAAGCCGATTCACAGCAATATTTAAAATCTAATACAATTAATAAGTGTATTTATGATTTAAGAGCAATGCATATGTACTACAAGCGATCATGTAGAGAAACTCTTTACTGTATAATAATGTATAAATAAAGCCTTAACACATAGTTACTAAATAATACACTGATTTTTAGGGATTCACTAGATTTTATAACAGTCGCTTTATTAAATATTTTGACAATCAGTATTAATTTCAAATAGTAACAAAATTGGCATCACATAACTTACTTATAAAAGCAAATTTAAGAAAATGCCGCTTTCAAAGGCCATGCCCTTTTATTTTTAAAAATCCTTATCCTTCTTTCTTTTGTCATGAATTTTACTGTATTAGCCAAGTTTTACGTGGCCTACCAGGCCCGGCCTTACCTCTAACTTCATCCACATAAATATACTTTGTTAACCTTTCGTTGTTCATTCTTTCGATGTGACCAAACCACCGTAGTGTACTACTTTTATACCTATCTATCATCGTCTTTTCTTGGCCACTTGGTGCAATTTTATGTGGGTTCTAACCTTTAAGTTAAAATGGATGTTTAGCTACATCTAGTTGTGTATAGACTAGCGAGTGTTTTCTCTAATAGAAGTTGATAATGCACGCCTCTCTCTTTCTCTCGTTTATCCGTATCTCTCTCTTTCTCACACATAAACAATTCAATTAATTAATTAATTAATTAATCAATCTCAAACAAATCATGCTCGTTCAAATCAATCAGATCAATCTCAATCAATCAACCAAAACCATGTCTTACAGTTTGCGCAAACCAGCTCACAGTTCAAAGCTCAATAAATGAAAGTCTAAATTAAATACTACGTGAAATAATAAATAATTTCTACCCTAATGCAATGTGCTTTTTAGATAGGCAGATTCTCTCTTTCTAAACAAGCATCGCCTATACATTCGAAAAATTATGTCTGATTTATTTGAATGTTCAATTACATACACACAAATTGTTTTATAGAAACTCGTTCATTAACAGTTACATGTCTTAAAAAGTATGGAATATAATGGAAATAAAACACAAAATGTTTTAACGGTTTATTATTATGTGCAAATTAACAATAACTGCAAGTTTAAATCCGCGAATACATACCAAATATTTGTAGACCTGGTTATATGACGTCATCCTATAAGAGCAATAATACATTTAAAACCCTTTATCGACATTTTTGTTAGAAATATCAAGTAAAAACATATTAAAAGATAATTTCTTTCTACTGTTCTAATAATAACCATATGTTGAATTGAAATATTTTTATACACCGTATCCATACGGTGTAAGTATATGTTCGTTTTTTATTTTTAAATTTTAATTATTTTTTTAAAGCCCAGTTCAATTAAATATGGATGAAGTGTTTGATAATAGTGATGATGAGATGCTGGAAACTTACTCAGTGGAGAATTTGATAACGCTATGTCTTTTAATCTTCTATTGTTTCGCATACTGAATGAGTACATTACAGCAGCAAGGCCAATCTGGCTCTGGCCTATCAACTCAGCAACAAGAGGTTGGATCATCCTCCACCCAAATGAATCATAATAATATAATAGGGGAATCAGACAGTAAATTCATAAAAAAATTTAATACATGTAAAACACTGAGGTTTAACTTTAATGGCGAGACGTGCAAGGATAATCCCCTAACATGGTTGCAGGTAAGAAAAAATATACCATTAAAATGTTATTTATCTAACACACATCTTTTTACAGAATGCATTCGAGGAGCTGTATTCATATGTTGTGAAGGATGCGGCTCCGTCAGACCGTGTTGGTATCACGTTAAGAAACCCAAATTTCCCAGAGAAACCAATTGGTCTGTCTTTTAGAAGAGTAGACCAGTTGTCGGTAAGAGCGACAATGTCACTACTAGAAAAGGTGATGCAAAGCAATGCTAGCTTTTTTTCGAGTGACTTGTTAGTTTTAAACGTGGATAAAGCGACGGCACATGTTGGCTATGGACGCAAAAACTTGACGGGTTTTAAGTTTGAAGACTTTTGTAAGGCTATGAAACAAGGTATTATTGTTGTACCAGTAACAAACAACGAAAACAATTATTTACCTCGAGTCCTAGTCATAGCAATAGCATTTAGAAGTAACGATGCAATGCGTCATTGTATGGAAATGGGCTGGCCTTTACTTCATGAGCGAGCTATGCAAATTGGCTAAAACAGTGGTTAGCCAGGGTGGTAATTACGAGCATATCCACCCATTTCAAAATCATGTAACTTCATATACCATTGTAGTTTATAATTCGCCAATAGGTGATTCGGTTTAGTTTGAGGCTCCTATGGAACAGGGTAGAGTTGTTTTAAATTTAATACTCTAAGACGAGCACTATAACGTCATTACCAGCCCCACTTCAGCATTTACCTGCAGTTACTGTGAACAGTGTAGAAAACGTTATAATGTCAAAAAAGATCACATGAAGTGTATGTATCAGTGTCCTGCGTGTCATTAAAAGCCACCATGTTCTATTGAAAATCCGAAAATTGTTTGCAATGATTGCAAGAGAGATTTTTATGGACAGGAATGTCTTAGAAACCACAAAGACACTAAACTATGCGACAAATTACGTAGATATTTAAAGTATCTCAAAACCACCGAGGTGAAGAGTAAACATAGATGCGGATACAGTCGATGTCCCACGTGCATGAACGAAAAACCTAGTTGGCATCTTTGTTACATCCATGTTAACAAAGCCCGAAGCGGCAGTATTAATGGTAAAGCATCTAGGTATGTTTATCTTTTACGATTTGGAATGCATGCAAGAGAAGGTGTGTGAGGGGACGAATGATAGATTTCTGCATGAGCCCAATCTATGTGTGGCCGCGATTGTTTGCTCCGTTTGCATCCAATACACCGTCAATTTGGATGAGCGATGTTCTACGTGTAGCGAAAGAGTGCACATTTTCAGGGAGAATCCTGTTCAATCATTTCTAGCGTGTGTTGCCGAGAAACCGCGAAAATTTAAAGTTACTTTCATTGCGCATAACATGAAGGGGTACGATAGATGTTTTGTGCTTAGATGCATGCTAGCTGATAATAATCGATGAAAAACCAAAGTCATCACCAATGGTCTAAAATTAAGCTCCATTCAATGCGACGATATCAAGTTTATTGATTCCCTTAATTACATCCCATCACCGCTCTCGGCATTTCCGAAAACTTTCGATTTTCCCGAGTCCAAGGGATATTTCCCATTTCTCTTCAACACATCCGCAAATCAGAATTATGAGGGTCCTTTGCCTACACTTGAATATTATTGTGCGGATCAGATGTCGATGAAAGAGAGTCAGAAACTTGTAGATAGACCCAGAGTAATTACGTTTTTAAGATGAATGAGGAGTACTGCCTAATGGATGTTAACATCCTTGTTAAAGGTTGTATTAGTTTATGGTCCACCTTCACGACCCCAATCAAAGTCGATCCGTTTCAGGAGGCTACTACAATTGCTAGCGCCTGCAATAAAGTGTTTCGTAGGCTTTTACTCAAAGAGAACATAATAGGGCTCATTCCAAAAGGCGGCTATAGACGTGCCGACAAACAGTCAAAAGTCGCAATACAGTGGCTACGCTGGGTGGAGCATTCACAAAAAGTGACCATACATCATGCAGGGAAAGTTCGTGAGTTTAGATCACCTGGAGGTGTTAAGGTCGACTGTTATTGTGCCGAGTCAAATACAGTTTATGAGTTTCAGGGATGCTATTGGCACGGTTGCGAAGAATGTTTCCCCAACCAGGCCAATATTGACCCTAAGCTAGGTGTACGTCCATGTCTGCCCCATTCCGGGAACACGGTGGCAAGATCTCAATTTCTACGCGAGCGCGGATATAATCCAGTGGAAATGCGTGAATGTGATTTTAAAAGACTGTTGCTTGCAAACGATGGGTTGAGAGCATTTATACAAAATCTAGGTTGTCAAGATGACGAACCTTTAAACCCACGAGACGCTTTTTACGGCGGCCGCACTAATCCCAGCAAACTCTACCATGAGTATCACGGCATAACGAGAAAATTATGTATTATGACGTGTGCTCGTTATACCCTTATGTAAATAAATACTGTAAATATCCTTTAGGTAATCCGAAAATTCATGTAGGTTTAGATTGTAAGAGCATTTCATTGGACATAGTGGAGGGTTTAGTTAAATTTCGAGTACTACCGCCTTCTAATCTCTATCACCCTGTTTTGCCCCTAAAAACGCACGGCAAGTTTATCTTTTTTTATGTAGGGCATGTAGCGCTGAGCTAAATGAAGGGGAATGTGGGCATAGTGAAACCGAGCGCAGTTTCGTTGGAACGTTTGCAGCGGACTGGTTGCTTAAGGCTATCTCTAAAAACTATAAAGTGTTAAATGTTTTCGAGATATGGGAGTATGAAGTAACCACATATGATAAAGCGACGAAACAGGGTGGGTTGTTTAGTGGGTACATCGATAATTTCCTGAAAATTAAGCAGGAATGTTCAGGGTGGCCTAGCCATTGCACGTCAGAAGTCGAGAATATGCTGTACATAACGGAATATTAAGATAAAGAGGGGATTCAACTAGACGAAACAAATATTAAGGAAAATCCCGGTCTAAACTAATGTTAAATTCTTTTTGGGGCAAGTTTGGTCAACGCGAAAATTTAACCCAGTGCAGTATTGTATCTGAGCCAAAGGACTTTTTTAAATTGTTTACGGATCCATTGGTACAGGTATAATCCATAATACCTATTAATGATAATGTAGTAATTGCAAATTGGGATAGACCGGAAGGTGAAGATGATTCTCAAAAAACTATTAATGTATCCATATCCGCTTACACGACAGCTCATGCACGTTTAGAACTATATAGTTACCTGGAAAAACTAGACCGCCGTGTTCTGTATTATGATACAGCCAGCGTCATATTTGTCGCAAAACCCGGCGACTGGAAGCCAACTTGTGGAGATTTCCTAGGTCAGATGACCGACGAGCTGGAGGCGTACCGCGAAGGAAGTTATATAACCGAATTTGTTCGTGCGGGACCGAAAAACTACAGTTATAATGTGTTTTCAACCAGTGATTAAACCATTAAATCAAGATGTAAAGTGAAGGGCATTATCTTAAACTATAAAAACTCATGTGTTATAAACTTTGAAGCAATGAAGGGTATGGTGCTTAGCGATAGTAAAGACTCTCTTTTTGTATATAATGATAGAAATATAGTTATAGATAGGTGCTAGAATGTATTAACTAGACCTGAATCCAAACAGTATAGTTACTCTAAACGTCGAAGAATTGAAAACTTTGACACTTTACCATTTGGGTACCAGGAATAAATAAAAGTAAATAAAGAAAAATTATTTCATTCATAGACTCCAACTCCTTGGCTTGATTCATTTTGCAGCTTTGCGTGTTTTCGTTTTGTGTGTTTTCGTTTGTGCGTTTTAGTATTTGCGTGTTTTCGTTTTGCGTGTTTTCGTTTTACGCGTTTTCGTATTTGCGTGTTTTCGTTTTGTGTGTTTTCGTATATGCGTGTTTTCATTTGTGTTTTCGTATTTTCGTGTTTTCGTTTTGTGTGTTTTCGTTTTATGTGTTTACGAGTTTGCGTGTTTTCGTTTTCTGTTTTCGTTTTGTGTGTTTTCGTATTTGCGTGTTTTCGTTTTGTGTGTTTTCGTTTGTGCGTTTTAGTATTTGCGTGTTTTCGTTTTGCGTGTTTTCGTTTTACGCGTTTTCGTATTTGCGTGTTTTCGTTTTGTGTTTTCGATATGCGTGTTTTCGTTTGTGTGTTTTCGTTTTCGTGTTTTCGTATTTTCGTGTTTTCGTTTTGTGTGTTTTCGTTTTATGTGTTTACGAGTTTGCGTGTTTTCGTTTTCTGTTTTCGTTTTGTGTGTTTTCGTATTTGCATGTTTACGTATTTGCGTGTTTTCATTTTGTGTTTTTCGTTTTGCGTGTTTTCGTATTTGCGTGTTTTATGTGTTTTCGTTCTGCGTGTTTTCGTTTTGTGTGTTTTGGTTTTGTGTGTTTTCGTATTTGCGTGTTTGCGTGTTTTGTAAGTTTGTGCATGTGTTTCCGTGAGATCTAAGTTAAACCAAACCAGTATTTTTGGAATTGGAAGCTGATTTTTTTGTAAGATGTGAGATATGACATCACAAAGATCTGGCGAACGTAACTCAAATATGTTTCTGTAACCACACTCTAATACATGCCCTAGGGCTATGTTTATATACCTAAATTCCAAGGCCAGAGCAAGTTCTTAAGGAAAGTTAGTGTTAAAGGCCTATTTTAAAATATACTGCTAGATGGCGCTAAAAATCAATTTTAACTCAAAGGGGCCGGGGCGCAGACCCTAACACAAGTACTGTCTTACAAGGCTAGGGCCACCTTATTAGAATACATATTTTTTATGACAGGGGCGAGGGCCTACACCTGTGAGATTAAGTTAGAACCCATACACAATTGCAGAAATGGGGCCACGATAGGGGCCAATCCCTACACTTGTCTTATAAGGTTAGAGCCCCATACCATTCCCAGCCAGGGGCCGCGACAGGGGCGAAGGCCCGAGAACAAGTTGCGAAGCCCTACACATGTCTTACAAGTTAGCATTAGGGTCCCTTATTAAAACGATTTCAAATTGCCCACCAATGCAGAGACTTAGCTCCTCAAATCAGGGTACAGGGTCAAGAAAAACAGAATGGTCTAGGAGATAATTACCAAAAATAGTTGTCACCCCTAGCCTTCAGCCCTACCCCCAACCCCAAGACCAACTGCAAGTCTAACTCCAAAAACCAACTCCAAGACCAAACCCAAGATCAAGGCCTAAATACGCCTCTCAAGTATGCGCGATACAAAAGGTCGATAAAAAAATGGCTGACGAAAGGACCTTAATTAGGGGTTAAACTCCGTCCAAGGGCAGAAAAAGGCCTCCGAAGAGAAGCCATCACCATGCCCTAACCCCAAATCAAAAACCAAGGCCTATATGTGCCCCTCACGTGAGCAATTACAAAAAGGACATGGCTGTCAAAAGGCTTTTAATACATCTAAATTATGGTGAAAATCAAGGGGTTGGAAAGTCCTCCGAAAATAAATCATAGGGGTGGAAAATACAGTCTCCCACGTGGGCGGCCTTGTGACGTCAAAGTAAAGAGTCTACCCAGATATGCCAACTCGTCCACTTGTTCCACAATTTGTAACGTGTCAATTCTTGTCTATCGTTACCTTAATTTAAGTTTCGAGATTTGCATTATTATTGCTAAATATATTTACATTACATTAGTATCTTTAAGCATTTCTTGTTTCGTTCTATAATTAAATTTTTATATCTCAATATTTTCTCTTTAGTCTGCACAATTACAAACGTCCCTGTGTATATTTTAGATATCGATTTTTGTTCTATGCGCAACGTGAATTGAACACGCTTACGCATTATGCCGTGCAGTTTAGACGTTATCTGTTTTAAGTTTTGCTTCCCTTTTATAAGGTATAAGGCGTCTAATTACATTTCCTATATATTATATTTAATAGGGAACAAAGGTAGGAATAATGTAGGAACAAGGAAACCGCTTATCTGAAGAAAAAGCTTTTATTTTTGAAAATTTTCGTATCGTAAAAGGCTTTTTTTTTTTAGGTTAGTATGCTCATGCTTTTGGTTAGTATGCTTACATCTTATGCTTATATGCTTATTCGTAGACTGTTCAGGATTCCTCCTCTTCAGCCCCCCATTATTGTTAGTGTTGCGATGTTTTTTGTAATTGTGTGGTTTAGAATCAAAATACAGTTTGTTGAGGTTTTGTTATTTGGTGTTAAAGAAAAAAAAGGTTAAAGGTTTGATTTATTTCAGTTGTGAATATTTAGATGTAGGTGTGCGTGTGGTTGAGTGTGGTGAGGGGTGTTAGGGTGTTGATCGATTCATTAGCCGGTATCCTTGCGTGGTCGTTATCCAGTAGACGGTGGGTTGCGGAGTGCGTATGGGATGTTATCGAGGGTCTCTTCTATCTCCTCTGGGATGTCGTCTAATAATTGGGTTAAGATCGCGGGAGGGTGTTTAAATTTACGTTTGGGTTTTTTCCGTGGGAATTTGGGAGGTTGGTAGGTGTAGGAACTTGTGATGATTTCTTTGGTTGGGATGGTATCGCCGAAAATCCCTTTGTGTGCCAAGTTTTTCTGAAGTGTTCGGATTCTGTTTGTGATCGGTGGTACGTTTGCGTGTTGTGTTGTGAGGTTGTTGGGGTACCTGAAGGGTAGCCCGTGTATACGTCTAAATGTCCGGCGTTCACAGGATGCTATAGAGGAAAGGTGGTTAGGGTTAATGTTTTGTGTATATTGGTGCTCGGAAATCCATAACAGGCGGATGTAAGTTTTATATGTGTGTTGGAGTGTTTTGGGGTGGCAACCTCTGTTTCGACCCCGGAGGACGTAAAAGGCGTAGTATGACGTCACGAAGTTAACCTTGTTAAAATAGCGATGATAATGCAATATCCTCTTTATGAGTGTAAATGGAGATACCTTTGTTTTGCATAAATCGCACATGCTGTTATACATTTGCTACCGTTAGTCTATTTTTATGCTGAAGACAGATGAAAGCTATAGTGCCTTCCCGTACGTTTATGTTTCGTTTATTTGTACGTTAAATACAAATGGAAATTACCTTTACATTATCGTAAACTTTTCTTGGAATTGGAAATGAAATTTCTCAAGCTACAGTTCGTTTAAGACAAGATTTAAATATTTATTTTGTATAAGTAAGTACTTATCCTTTTAGTGCAGTTTAACTAAATAACAAATCAGTTAGTATTATTTTGATACGGTTAAAACAAGGAACAGCCTGAGTCCTGCTAATGCAAATGCTAATACTGATTACAGCTATGGAAAAATCTCTGCTTCCCTCACACCTGATGAATGAGTTCTCAATTACAGTAAGTTTTATAAGTTTGTATCTCACTGAGCTAGACCGTGGTGGTATTTACCTTCGTAATACAACACCACATAATTTTTTATTTTTTAAAAGTTTCATCATGCAGTGTAAGTACACTCTACTCTCCTTTTCATCTTTCCAGGTCTACCATCGCACAGTACAGCTTTTTCTTACACTTAAACACTTTTTATCACCTGCTCGAGATCAGCCATCTGATTAACACATCCCCTCCCTGGCATGAAGCCACCCTGTACATCACAAACCTTAGTTTGGGTAGTTTCAGTCAGTATTCTTCCAAATAATTTATCATTATTTAAAGTACACTGAGCAGACTTATTCCTCTGTAGTTTTTGCAATCACTATTGTTCCTCTTACCGTTATACTGTGGTACAATGATCGGGCTCCTCCAATCACTCAGGTTCCACACTAAGGCATACGTACAATAATTCACACAATCCTCGCATAAGCTTCATTCCTTCTACATTCTCTTTATTCAACACTTCCGTTTTACTCGCCTCACTACAGTACACCTTTCCAAAATATTCTTGTCTGCATTTCCTCATTCCACAATCGTTTCATACTATTTCGTTGCTCCTATTCATCACTTCAACAGCGTTCTCCTTTGGGCATGTTTTTTATTTTTGACCTTGTCTTTTGTTTGTTCGTGCGACAGTGCTTGATTCCCATTCACTCCTTATTTGCAGCATTTGCATATTTCATTCTGGCTTAATTATCTACCAGTTTATCTATCCTAATTATGGATGTTCGCACAATGTTTGTTTTCCTCCTCGAGACCCAGTTTTGTCTTAAACACACTCTCGGTACAACCAAAAAGTGGTCCGATCCACATTCCGATCCGCGCATCACTTTTTTATCTCTTATCAGATTTCTAATTCGTTCATCATACACTATCATGTCAATCGTGCTTTTAAATTCACCTCTTTGTCATGTATACACATGCACATTTTTATGCTTAGATATGAACAGGTTTATCTCCACACAGATGTTCACCGAGCGTTTACCATTCTCATTGACTTTTTGGTCTCCAAAATTTCCAGAACGCGTTCAGTATGTCCTTTCTGTACACCCATCCATCGACTCATATCTCCCAATACCACCACTCTTTCGTTTGGCTTAGACACATTCAACACGTTCTCTACATCATTCTAAAAGTTCTCACGCTCTTGGTCTCTTTCTCCTTTTATCGGTGCATAGCATGCAATGAGAAAAATTGTTCCAAATTCCACTTTTATTCTAATCCATGGTACCCCAGGAGATATCAATGCGTACATTTATCACATCTTTTTGCTCTTTCTCTCACGATCACTCCACTTCCATTGACTCTTTGGTCTCCAAAATTTCCAGGACGCGTTCAGTACGTCCTTTCTGTACACCCATCCATTGACTTATATCTCCCAATACCACCGCTCTTTCGTTTGGCTTAGACACGTTCAACACGTTATCTACATCATTCTAAAAGTTCTCACACTCTTGGTCTCTTTCTCCTTTCATCGGTGCATAGCATGCAATGAGAAAAATTGTTCCAAATTCCACTTTTATTCTAATCCATGCTACCGCAGCGGATATCAGTGCGTACATTTATCACATCTTTTCGCTCTTTCTCTCACGATCACTCTACTTCCTTTAGCGCCATGCAATTCAGTCTCAACTCCTGACCATAGTGCAAAACTGCCGTTCTCCATCTGCACAGCATCATTTCCTTTGCGCTTTGTAAAGAACAAGTTTATAAAACAAAAATTTTGTGATACATCTAATACAGTACCCAATTTAGTTCAAAAGTCTCCAAAAGCAATGTTTCGATTTGGACTACTGATCCTTACTTAAAGATCACATTCACGTGGTAAGTTGCTTGAGGCAACTACGATTTTGGCATAGTACATATAGCTGTTACAATGAACTGTAATATTACAATTGCCTTACGAGATCAAAAACTATTCTTATTCATTTAACAATCCGATTTGAGCTTACTGTGAACAGACAGATCTAACGTTCTGTGGTTAGTGGCAGTCCAAGCTACGCGAATATGTTGTAAAAAATATTTTGGGTTTAAGACAATATTACAACAAGTAATTTCTGCTACGATTAATGAAGCCGCATCTACATCCAATATTGGTAGGTTGCTTGGTATATTGCAAACTCTTGTATTGAAGGAATACTTACAAATACCCTTAGCACTGTTTCTATGTAGCTGTGGCATGATCTATCATCATAATTTCAAGGCTTCTAATGTAACTGTAATGAGGGCTCTGACCATCTAGCCGACTGAAAATAAATTAATAATTTTGCCTTACAAAACAAATTACAGGGCGTAAAATTGCAAGCTTTTATTATTATCAATCATAATTAAAATACTCCTATTTGGTACCTATATAGTCATGTATTGTTATGAATGGTAGAGTTCTCAATTCATTGAAAGGCGCTTGGTAAAGGTTCGCGGGGGAGTATTGAAAGTATATGCAGGGTAATTTGGATTAGAATACAAGTGGAGTATCGAATAATTTTTCTCATTGCATGCCATGCACCAGTGAATGGAGAAAGAGACCATCCGTGTGAGAACTTCTGGAACGATGTAGAGAACGTGTTGAATGTATCTAAGCTAACAGAAAGAGTGGTGGTGTTGGGAGATTTGAATGGATGGATGGGTCTACAGAGGGAACAGACTGAGCACGTCCTAGATATTTCGGAGACCAAATAGTTAATAAGAATGGTGAACGTCTGTTCAACATCTGTGTGGAGAGAAACCTGCTTATATCTAAGCATAAAATGTGCATATGTATACACGGCAAAGAAGTGAATATAAAAATACGATTGACTTGATAGTGTATGACGAATTAGAAACCTGATGAGAGATACAAAAGTATTGCGAGGATTGGAGTCTGGATCTGACCACTTTTTGGATGTAGCGAGAGTGTGTTTAGGGCTAAAGTGGGTCTGGAGAAGGAAAACAAACATTATGCGAACGTCCAGAATTAGGATAGATAAAGTGGTATATAGGGGTGCGTGAATGAAATATGCAGATGCAGCGAATAAAGAGTTGAAGGTGAATAAAGCACTGTGGAACGAACAAACAAAAGACAGCGGCGTTGAAAATGCATGGATAAGCTTGAAAGTATGTGTTTTCAATTATGACGTGTAGATATGTGCGAGAGCGACTATCGGTAAACAGAAAAGATGTGTTTGGTGGGAGGAATCGGTAAAAAGGCAGTAGGTAAGAAAAAAGATGCGCACATGGCAAGGATTGCTGTAAAAATGAGACTGAGAAAAAGCGAGTGTATGAGGTGTACAGATTAGGAAACAAAAAACCAAAGGAGGCAGTGTGAATAACTAAAGAGAAAGTGATGGCTTTGGAAGGAAAGTAAATATGAAATGATTGTGAGGAAAACAACAAACTCTTATGGAAATGGGTTAAAAATACAAAACGTACCCAAAACAGTAAAAATAGTGTGGGGCGATTGTGAAATGAGGAAATGCTGGCAAGAATACTTCGGAATACTGTACTGTAGTGCGGAAAATAAGACGGAAGAGTTTAATAAGGAGAATGTAGAAGGAATGAAGCTTGTGTGAATTACTTATCTTTTTTGGGTTTTTTAATGGTGTATTTTAAATTATACAATCTAAACGTTTCGATAACTCTTACAGTTATCTTCGTCAGTAGTAATATCTATTAAAATTATTTAAAGATGCTGAAAACAATTTAGTCAAAGTTGAAAAATTAAAACATAAACATCAGCCTGCTATTAATATAACACTTTGAGAAACGTATAAAACCAACTATAGAATTAAATAAATGACTAGTAATTCTGTACTAAAGTTTAATTCTATAGTTGGCTTTATACGTTTCTCAAACTGTTATATTAATAGCAAGCTGATGTTTATGTTTTAATTTTTCAACTTTGACTAAATTGTTTACATTAACAATTTTAATAGATATTACTATTGACGAAGATAACTGTAAGTGTTATCGAAACGTTTAGATTGTATAATTTAAAATACAGCATTAAAAACCCAAAAAAGATAAGTGTTTTATTAGGTGTGATAATGGTGAAAGTTTACATTTTCGTACAGCGTATGCCTTAAGTGTGGTAAAGTTCCGTGTGATTGGAAGAGCGCAATCATTGTACCACTGTATGAAGGTAAGGGGAACAATGGTGATTGCAAAAACTACAGAGGAATACTTCTGCTCAGTGTACCTGTTAAAATACTTCGAAAAAATAAAAAATACCAAATGCGTTTTATAGCTGATGATGATAGCTTAGCTATTGGAACGCGATCGGTTTTTTTATTTTTATGTGGTACGTAGGTGTATTTGGTGTGTTACAGATCCTGCCACAGGTCCAGTATGGCAGATTTTTAACTATTTTATTACTTTTGGATTGCCAACCATACTCGCAGTAATTTAAATAAGTGTGTATGGGGTTTAGAGAGTTTAACCAAACGTACAATGAACACGCAAACAATGTTGCTTTAGGTTAGCTTAAGTAGGTGGAAGCTAATAAACGGCTTTTTTATCAGCGAGTAAACCAAGAAGTTGAATAATAAGTTGAACACCTTCACTTTTCATGTACAGTCGTATTACAAAATGTTGAATGCTTAAAGAATGTTTAATTAAACACAATACCAGTATAGTTAAGTAAGTGAAAATGTAATCCACTTTCCGACGGTACTCCTTAGGCAAACCAGCATCTGATCCGTTTAAGGCATGAAATTATGGAAGGTTCTTACAAATTTCTTCAGTTAATTGGTCATTGAGGTAGTTGAACGATACTAACACATCCCTATGAATACAATCAACTATTTCCCTTTTCAATACGGCTTTTTTATCCGATAAAATATGCAAAGGTACTGTGTACTATTCGTGTTTTGAACGTAAAAAATCAGCTTCACTGCCAAAATTGCTGCTGCACTACAATATACTGGAAAATACGCCACTTGTTACAAATTGAAATATTGAATGGCTTGATTACTCAAGAATTTTGTTAATTAATTTATATTACACTTGGGTATACCACTGCTTAGGCAGAGAAACAGCTTCAGACTTAATAATTGGCTCTATTCATATTCCAAAACCCTTTCTGGTTTTAATAGATTGTTCTTTCTATCCGTCGAGTACGGGAAATATCCTTCATGCTCCAAAGCTTTCGGAATTGCGAGATAACACATAAAGTGATTACGGTACTACCTAAATGACTTTGTGCTAACTGGTTTACCTAGCCTTTGTACATTAGATACTGCACCAAAAATTTGGCACGTACCGTAGTTTTTCTCGTCAATTCTGTAGCGTTCAAAAATTTCACCTAAACTGATCTTTTGCAAGACATGCTCAACACATCAGACATGGAATCTGACGTTAGTTCGTATTGAAATCCGTCTTGATAATTTATATTTCTTCCCATTTCTTTGTAACATATCTTGTCTACTCAAGTACGTTTTAGTGTTATCATTTTTTGCAGCTTTTTATATTCTTTTCAACATTCCTTGTTAGATGTTTTGATTGTTGACATACGGAATTTACAAATGTTCTGCCATTAACCGTATTTGGTTAAATCTTAAATACCATTTATTTAACCTAGCATAAGTCTTAGTCTAACTCACAATTATTCCGGCATGAGCAGTGATTAAGGGCCGGTTATGACTCAGCTCAAGGTCACACGCCCTCTCGTGGCGAGAAATCAAATCTCTTGGAGCTCTTCATGGTCAAACTTTTGGCGGGAAATTTAAATTTTTGGAGCTCTTCAAGGTCAAAATGTCAAGGACAAAATTTAAATCTAAAAATAGTAATTTCAAGGGCACCATCATATTACAATTTTTAGAAATTTAAAAAATCAAGGTCAAGGGTTGTTGACCTGGTATAATATTACATTTTTTAGAAATATATAAAAGTAGAATGAGTTCATGGAAACAAGAATGACAAGTTGTTGTCTGTACTAAACAGTAAACCAAGGTCAAATGGTACTTATATTGACTAAACTGAGTCAAGGTCAAATAGTTTTCTAAAGTAAAAGTATGTCAAAGTGGTTATTTAACAAGTTTAAACATGTTGCAATGGGTACTCAAGTCAAGGACACAGTTTTCTTATATAAACCGCAGCGAGGTGTGTCAGTGCGTTAGTAACTTGTAATTGTTAAACATGGAATTAGCAGGGTTAAACCAAAGCACCTATTGCAAACCCTTTAAAAATGTATGTAACCTCGAGCTATCGAAAAAGCATAAAGTGATGAATGTCGATGTTATTAATACCAAGTACGGTGAACGTATAGTGATGGAAACGGATGATTTTAAATGTGTATTACCTCAACGTCCTTATGAGTATCTCAAAGAAGAAGTCGTTACTAAACATGAAGGATGTGTTCCTAGGTAGTTTGGGTACGGCTGGGAAAACAACAAATATAACGTTTTGTTTTTAATAGTACTGTTACAACCCTACCATATGTAAATTATGCATTCTTTAACTGGAATCATTTCTTAAATAGTGTTTAGTCATAGTGCAATTGTGAGGAAGTAAAGTCGTTATCTAATTATAATGCAAGCAGCAATAAAATCATTTCTGGAACGATCCAAACTCAGAAGTTCGCCGTTATATATGGATACCCCACACAGTTGCAGTAACAATATGAATAATAATTTAACGTTGTCTTGTTCATGTTGTCAAAATAGTGATGGTAGTAGTAGTAAAAATAAAAACGAAGAGAAACGAGATGAAGGTTATTCTTCTAACACAGACTGGGCATCATTTCAACATAAGGATGATTTTTCGGAAGAGTATAAACAAGCAGCTAATAAATACTTAATCGATTGTGTTTATTATAATCTATCGAATGATACTCATCATGCGAAACATGTGGCAATTGGATACAGTACACACCTCAACCTTGCACCAGTAGTGCGTATGGGCTGTAGTAACAGTGATCAAAGCAATAATGTGGTGTTAGATATGAAGGAATGGAATGAGCTTCTAAGATGGCATTCATATGTAGAATTACAATTTTTCCGGTCCCAAGAAATTGAAAATAAAATTGATTCTTCAAATGTAAACGAAGAAGAAGCAATATTGGTATTTATTGCAACTGGGAATCGATGAAAGGATATGACAGAATTTTGAAAACTTATGATTATAAACTACAACTGCTGTTCTTGCACATTCAATGGTTAGAAGAACTATTCAATTTGAAGTATGTAATATGCTAATGATTTCTTGAATCTTACAATCTGGTGTGTTTCTATGAAAAGTTCATACAACATTTATAAAGACATTGAAGATGTTATAAATGCTAAGTATAATATTAATTCACATAACACTGTAGGCTTAATGGAAATACTGTATTATCGTCCTGCTTATCTAATGTATAGCATTTACTAAAAAACAAATATTATTAACCATGATTTGTTTTTGTGGTCTCGATTTAGGTATAAATACCCCGCTTAATCCAACTAGGAAAATAATTCTAAGTAAGAAGCGAAAGAGTGCAGGTAGTTTAGTGAATACCCTAATCAATAAACTTCCGGTTGAATTGCATTTACCTAGTTACCAGTATTGTGGTCCTGGTACCAAGTTAGAGAAACGATTCGCACGTAGTGACCCTGGTATTAATCAATTAGATGCTCAATGCAAACTTCATGATATAGCTACAGAGATTACAGAGATTTAAAAAGTGGACATAAAGCAGATAAAATTTTAGAAGAACAAACTTGCGAACGCTTTAAATCATCAGACGCAACATTAGATGATCGTTAACAGACATTGATTTAAAAAAAATACGCCAAAAATGTGCCCTACTTTAGGGATATTTTTATGAGAGAGAGCATGCCTAAGTTACCATGGAAAAATGAATCTGGAATTATTAACTTAGATAGCCGAAGCGGGTCCGGTACACATTGGGTTTCCTACAAAAAGCGAGGTAAAAAGGTATGGTATTACGGTAGTTTCGGTAACCTTCGACCACCAATCGAAGTGGTTAACTACATTCGGGGATGTAAACCTTATTATAATTCCAATATCAAGAATTTAACACTATTATTTGCGGACATATAAATAATCAATACAAATCAAGAAAAATCTATTATTACTATTCCATTTCGTCAATGGGAGTTATATGAATTACCTGCTTTAAAACAAGCAACCTCAGACATACGGCCAATCAACACATCACAACTGAAAAAACCACGTTGCATAATTGTAGCATTCCAACAAGATAAAAGGTACACAAAGTCAGTAAGGGCTGGAAATTTTGATCACATTAACATCAGAAACCTTAAAGTACATCTGAATTTTGAGTATTATCCATATGATAATACTAAGATACATTATTCAACTATTACGAATTCAAATCATGTCCAGTATGTAATGGAGTGCTCTACACAAAATGAATCCTTAAAAAACTCAACAGTGGACATCAAATTGGAAGTTGAATCTCTAACACCTTTCGATAATGGAATCGTTGTCTATGATCTTATTCTCCATGACGCTATTGTGCAGTACATCCCACTTACTGGAGAAGATACAATTTATAACCATAAGCATGAAATTGTTTCAGGACATGTGTTCAAAGTGCTGGTAAATCAGTTTGGTTAATTTGGTTAATAATGGTCGCTATAGGAAAAGGTTTGATCATATATATATATATATATATATATATATATATATATATATATATATATATATATATATATATATATATATATATATATATATATATGTTGAGATGATTCAAATTATATTCGAGTAGCCATGTAAGTTACATAGTGAATTGTTTCTTTAGTTTGTACAATTTGGTACATATCATTATATAATTCTAGATAAGAATGGTTAATAAACATTGAGATGTTTGTAAATTTAAATATTTCTTAAATATAATGTTAATATGAGTATAATCGACAGCACATTACATTGAAGTATAGGGTATGTTTGTTATCGTTATGATTTAATTCAAGTTTTTATTTAGTTTAGTAAGTTTATTTAAAACAATGTTCCTGACCACATGTGATACAAGTTGTAGTTGACAAAAATAATGTTAAAACTAGATATAGGCTGGTATCAATGTCACAATTCAAATGTACGCAGCCAAGAATCATGAAAACATTCTGTAGTGCGATAAACTTATATCAGTGCTAAAATTACGAAAAAACAGAACAAGTACATTAGTGAGTAACTATAAAACATAAATTAAGCAGCAGCTCTGGAATTATTGTGTTTAATCAACATTTAATGACCTTAAACTAGTGATTTACAACATTTCGACACTAGTCGTAGAAGAACTTATGAACCTACGAAAGTGTTAAAATAAATTAATTTGAGACATGAACATTAAGTTTAAACACTTTCACAAACAGTTATAGTGGTTAAAAGTGTGAAATTTTACATTGAAAATTGTATTAACAATATGAGGTTATGTTGTTTCCTCACATAAAATTTATATAAAAACTATTTTATATTGAGACAATTTGTGTAAAATAAATTAGTAGAGGCAAAAATAGTAAAGTAGCCTCAATTTCAAGTTACAATTCACTATATTTGTGTCCATTTTGTTAAATTTAGTTTTTTGTGTTGTTGGAAAAATTAAAATAATTTTCCTCTCAAATTGGCCGTAGGTATGTAAAAGATGAATATTTAGGGATAGTAGCATCCCATATTCATGTAAAAATCATTTCTAGGCCTGTAAAATACATAAAATTTATAATTAAGTGTGAAAATTAACTTAGTTATTAAGTGTAGGAATTAGTTCGTGTTTGGTTTCAAATTATAGAGAAAATTATGTAGATTATGAAAATGTTATTAGTTTTAAGAAAGGTTTACGGGGGCAAAAGTTATGGGGCTTTGAAATTATATCGTAATGTAAAAATTGCTGTAGCCAATCAGAATTTAGGAAATATTCTTGGTAACTATAGAGAACAATCGAAGATTTGGTCGTTACCCTAAATCATATAAATAGAAGTGCTTTAGGATTACAAACTCTCTTAATTTTCCTCTGTTTCAACAGCTTGCTAAAGTAAGGTGTTGCCAATTTTTTTGTGAAAATATTTTGTAAACAAAATAACGTCACTTCGTTAAAAACAAAGTGCGATTTTAGTATCGGAAGTGTTAAAGAAACAAGTGATAGTCTTTTGTCGGGAAATAATTAAATTAAGGTTAATTTACCTTTTTAAATTTCAAATTCGGAGGTTATCGATATTTAATAAAAATATTTCCGCAGTTTCGACATTGTTTGTTTTTAAATTTATGTTGTTTACGTTGTTATGGATATTTAATTGTTTTCTTCGTGTTCTTATTATTATACACCTTATTTATTGGAAGTGTGTTTAATTTATAATATCCTTCTACGATCCATGCATTTCAAAACTTATTTTGAAATAAATATAAGAAGAAGTGATGATCCTAAAAATAAAGATTCATCAATATTATAATAACATTAGTGAAACTTACCTAAACGTAGAAGCTGTTTATATAAAAGAAAATTTGGATGTTCGAGGAGCAGAGTTGGAGTTCGAAGGAGCTGTTTTCTACAATCAACTGCAGCAGCAGTAACCAAGAAAAGAAGGACATTTTATGTGAGTACTTTATTGTTGACATTGATATTTCATTGTTATGTTCATAATTTCAATCCTTTGTAACAATCATGATGTGCAACAACATGTATGCATGTCCAAAGGGAATATTATTTGTTCTAAAAATTTAAAAGGTTAATATTATATTGTTTTTAATTCAAACGTATTTATACTTACTTGTATGTCGAATTTCACTTTTTATTGTAATCAAAAGTCACAGGTGTGCGTATTCACAGCGCATGCCCAAGTATACTCTTTTAAGAATTTTTGTTGTGTACAGGGTGTGACACATATATTAATGCGAATTAAAATTTATAACTCAATTTCCTTGAACAATTTAGATACGATAAAACATAATTGGACATTAACTCAATGTGCTTTAATCAAATTAACTATGATTATTATATTCAAAATCTTAATATAATTCAAATTAATAATCATTTAAAAATAAAGTTTCTTCTAAATTTTGACCCCTATCCCCTTTGATGTCTTTACATGCGGCTGTTTTTAAAAGTTAGTTTAGGCAATATTAACAATAATAATATAAATTATAAATATAATTATAAACTAGAAAATTTATTGGAGATAATATCAGTTCATATATATATATATATATATATATATATATATATATATATATATATATATATATATATATATATATATATATATATATATTATACGTTCAGGGTAAACTGGTACCTATTCAGTGAACCCGTTTTGCTGCAATGGTCAATAAAGAGATGATATTAAAGAAAATAATTATTCAGGCATATAAAATAATACAGCAGAAGTACAACAGTCTTAAAACTGCTCGCATTGATAATGAAAGAATATTTGAAAGTACTTATAAGCCCCTAATAGAACCTCTAACTGAAATAGTAAATAAAATCGATCCTGATAAAAAATTAAAACACCTAAAAAGGAGTTTATTGACGTTAAACCCAAAAAAACACCCTTGTTTATATTTTCAAGAAAGCATGCTACTACCCCCACTAGCCCGCTAGCTCAAGTTCAAAGGACTTCAATTCACCGCCATTGAGTGATTCAAGAAAAGGTGCTACTAGTCCACTAGCTCAGCTTCCGTTTTTTCAAAGAAATCCTCCTCCAGGCCTTCGTGCACCATCTTTCTTAGATACATCTGTCATAAGAGAGATTAATACTGAGAAAGAAGAAGAAGAAGAACCTACTAGTATCACAGATGATTCTAGTAACCGTAATGAACCCAACTCGGAAGAATTTCTCGAGCAGTACAGTGAATTACCTCGTATATATATTGAACGTATTATGACGGATCTTAAAGGTGCTATTGATTATACTTATGGAGTCCACTATGATACCAAAGCTGACAAATGGACAATTGGTAACACCCCCACTACAATTAAAGTTTTATATGATCTGCTTATTATGAATGAACCCAATTTAAATCTAGTAAATTCAGAAGATGGAACAAATTATAGCAGTATTCTAGAAGCTACGAATGTTGCGAGACGAGATTACGATGTAAGTGGACAATTTCGAGGGAGCCGAAGCAAAAAGTATAGACAAATAATCAAACCCTTGCTATCATCGCCCACAACTAAAAGAAGGGGAGCTATGTTTTTTAAGGAATTAACAAACAGCCCGATTGGATATAAATATTGGAATGATGTACATGAACGTTCACATGCACAGTATCAATTCAAGAAATTAACTCCTCAGTTTAAACTTGTTGATGATAATCAATTTGATATCGAGAATAAGAGACTCAACAATGTTGCTAATCTCATATACCCCCAAGATGTCATCACTAAGCAATACGGCTTATCAACAAGGTTCAATTTGGATGGAAACCGTTTGACACAGTTGGTGGACCCGGAAGAAGGTGGTGGTGCTATAAGTAAATGATACCTTGATTTTTTTTTACAAGCAGTTCAAAAAGCTTTTAAAGGAAACTAACTGATCGATAAATTAATACCATGTCCAAATTACAACTCGTCAACGAATTGCACAAACCTGCAAGAAAAAATTTTAAACGAAGGCGAACAATAATTGAAGGTTTGGATAACCTTTGGCAAGCAGATTTGGCTAAATTTAGCACACGACAAACAAAATAAAAGTTATAAGTATATATTAGTGGTTATCGACTGTTTTTCGAAATACTTGTGGACTAAAGGATTAAAATCGAAAACAGGTAAGAAGTTGCCAAGGCCACGCAAAAAATCTTCAGAAAAGGACGGAAACCTTCCAATTTGCAAACAGATGCAGGAAAAGTATTCTACAATGAGCATTTTACTAAACTAATGCAGCGTTATGGAGTCAATCATTACTCCACCTATAGCACAAAGAAGGCTGCAATTGCGGAACGTGTTAACAGAACCATTAAGAGCGCTCTATACAAGACATTTAGCCTACAAGGTAAATATAAATGGATTGATATAATTGATACTGGAACGATGGATTATAACAATCGTAAGCATAAAACTACGGAAATGAAGCCCAAAGATGTCGATAATCTTACAAAGCTAGAGGCTTACATTCACATAAAAGCATTCGATAGGAATCGATATTGTGTAGGTAACAGTACGAATCAGTAAATTTAAAAACATTTTCTCTAAAGGATACACACCCATCCAGTTGAAAATTTTGAGATGTTCCTCGTTTTACCATGGTTGAAACTCATAGTTGATGTTTCGTTCTAATAATATTTTAATCAAAATATCAAGGCACTTGTAATTAGCATAATATGCTGCTTTCTCAATTAATATTTTCTAAGCTAGATTTAACATTTATCGAAATACACAATCCCATAATTGTAAACGTACATTTTAAGTGTCCTGTCACCAAGTAAACTCATCCCCTAATATTTTATCTACCTCATTAAATGTTAATGACTTGTAACCTTTATTAACACACAATTTCTTAAAACTTTTAATGGTATTGTCCAATTTAATTTTTTTATCAAATAATGTCTTAATAACTATATTTGTACGCTTTGAATTTATAGCACACCAGTTAAAACACTCATCAGGAATAATAATATGTTGTAATATATTCAATATAAGTAAATAGCCTTCTGAAGAGCACTTCCCCATCAAAGAACGCTTCAAGTACTATACCAGTTCTTCCTTCAATTTGTTTTCAATACTACTCATAATGATAAAATTGTTTTCTGAAACAGAAGAAGAATTAATAAAATGCTATGTAAAGTTATAACCCCAAGGTCTAGTATCAGGGAAACTAAAATTTACTAATCGTTTATCATCGTAAGGATTATTTTATCCCGTTTGGTTGTAAATACATCATTTATTACGTTATCATCATTATTATTTTTATTATTATTATTATTTATAGTGATCTGTTTGATACTGCTTGGGTAGAACCCTTTTTCATCAACAGTGTAAGCATACATTTCTGCACGAAGTCCTACAAATGCTAACATAATTTTACCTTGATATTCTCAGGACTATAATCAGATATATCGAATGTATCAATGTCTTGTTTAATGCATTCATAGATATCAGGAACTGAAAAGGCATATATATATATATATATATATATATATATATAAGTATATACAGGTTTATTTAAATATACTCCCAGCTTATTCATTTGAACGATAAGCATGTCATTGTTAAATATTGTCCAACTATGAAAATTTGGTTTTGATGTGACGAGCACCATAGCGACCATCCCATTTCGTTACTAAACATATATCCTTATATTTGCGCGCATTTTCTATCAGTTTCCCAAAAATACTATTAATCATTACTTTATAAAAATTTTTGTCAAATTTATTTTGAGATTGCTGACGCATGGTGCTATTTAGATCAATATATCATTTTAACCACGTGGACTGCTTAAAGCGTAATATGCGTTGTACTTTTACCAACTTTAATCCATATTTTAAATATACTTTCAAATTTCTGTAATGAATTACGTAATTACGTTTTGGATACAATGTAAGTAATAATTTTTTTATTTTAGAATTTGAATCAGTTACGGGTGGAACCATATGGTAGATCGCTGTGACGCTCATGTAATTCTATGGGATAGTCTAAATCACACTCTATTATATAAACAATTTCTGAATCATCTTGATGGTTTATTAAACCCAAAGTTTCAAAATTACCTTCATCCACAAAAGTTATTTACTTCGTAGTACATTAAATACACACTTCTGAAGTGGGATTAAATTTTTTCCATGTAATTATTGTTAGCTTTAGCATACCGATTAGAAAACTTAGCTACATCACCTTGAATTCCTCTTTCTATAAACATTAGCATATCAATGTCTTTAAATAGTTCTAACTTTACTTGTGTAATTTTAGGCATAGCATCGAACTCTAAGCCGGGGGATGTATAATAGTGCAGAGGATGAAGTTTTTAAGTACTTAAACAAGTTTGTCGAACATTTTCAAAAATGTCAGTTAAAAGTAGAACATCCGTGTTTAGATACAAATCTGAGTATTCCCCTAACGATTTAATATTAAATCTGTTCCAAACATTAACCACATGCACAAAACTCACATCACTGATTCCTTCATTATTAAGATGACTGAAAAATGCTTCCTTGGGAGTGGAGCCTGGTCTCGCTTAATTTATCAATACATTCGTAAGGAAACACACCTTTGCGAACTAGTGGAGAAAATTCTTTATCATTGTTACAATTAGCTCTTGTAATAATTTTTTTACTATTTTCCAAACAGTTTGACAACTTTTCAATACTACTACTCATAAATCTGAAAGAGTGAATAAATCTAAACTTAATATTAGTGCCTTTTATTACTTTCGTAAAAGAGATATATCCTTCTTTGTTTATGGGCCGCAGTGAAATTGAACCTCATAAACTATGAAATACCATGGAATCCTTTCTCGCAAAAACGACGGCAGTTAACAATTTGTTGTATGAACTTTTCATAGAAACACACCAGATTGTAAGATTCAAGAAATTCCAATCTATAGCTTATTATATCCTTCAAATTGAATAGTTATTCTACACTATAAGCATTGAATGTGCAAGAACAGCAGTTGTAGTTTTCAATCATAACAGTTTTCAAAATTCTGTCATATCCTTTAATCGATTCTCAATTGTAATAAATACCAAGATTGCTGGATAGAGATTCATAATGTTGATCATAGATTATAGTTTCTTCTTCGTTTACATTTGAAGAATCAATTTTATTTTAAATTTCTTGGGATCGGAAACATTGTAATTCTACATATGAATGCGATCTTAGAAGCTCATTCCATTCCTTCATACCTAACTCCACATTATTGCTTTGATCACAGTTGCTGCACCTCATACGTATTACTGGTGCAAGGTTGAGGTGTGTACTGTATCCAATTTCCACATGTTTTGCATCATGAGTATCATTCGATAGTTTATAATAAACACAATCGATTAAGTATTTATTAGCTGCTTGTTTATACACTTCCGATAAATCATCCTTATGTTGAAATGATGCCCAGTCAGTGTTAGAAGAATAACCTTCATCTTGTTTCTCTTCATTTTTATTTTTACTACTACTACCATCACTATTTTGACAGCATGAACAAGACAACGTTAAATTATTATTCATATTGTTACTGCAACTATGTGGGGTATCCATATATAACGGCGAACTTCTGAGTTTGGATCGTTCCAGAAATGATTTTATTGCTGCTTGCATTATAATTAGATAACGACTTTACTTGCTCACAATTGCACTATGACTAAACACTATTTAAGAAATGATTCCAGTTAAAGCATGCATAATTTACATATGGTGGGGTTGTAACACTACTATTAAAAACAAAACGTTATATTTGTTGTTTTCCCAGCTGTACCCAAACTACTTAGGAACACATCCTTTGTGTTTAGTAACGTTTTAAATTCTTCAATTCGAGTTTCTTCTTTGAAATACTCATAAAAGCGCTGAAGTAATACACATTTAAAATCATCCGTTTCCATCATTATACGTTCACCGTATTTGGTATTAATTACACCTACATTCATCACTTTATACTTTTTCGTTAGCTCGAGGTTACATACATTTTAAAGGGTTTGCAATAGGTGCTTTGGTTCAACCCTACTAATTCCTTGTTTATCAATTACAAGTTATTAACTGACTGATCTCAACACACCTCGCGGCGGTTTATATAAGAAAAATGTGTACTTGACTTGAGTACCTATCGTAACATGTTTAAACTTGTTAAATAACCACCTTGACATACTTTTAGTTTAGAAAACTATTTGACCTTGACTCAATTTAGTCAATATAAGTACCATTTGACCTTGGTCTACTTTTTAGTATAGACAACAAGTTGTCATTCTTGTTTTCATGAACTCATTCTACTTTTATATATTTCTAATAAATGTAATATTATACCAGGTCAATAATCTTTGACCTTGATTTTTTAGATTTCTAAGAATTGTAATATGATGGTGCCCTTGAAATTACTATTTTTAGGTTTAAACTTTGTCCTTGACATTTTGACCTTCAAGAGCTCCAAAAATTCAAATTTCTTGCCAAAAGTTTGACAATAAGGAGCTCCAAAAGCTTTGATTTCTCGCCACCAGAGGGCGAGAGACCTTGAACTGAGCCAGAACCTGCCCTTAATCACTACTAGCATCTTTTGACAATTTTCTTACGTATTACTTAGAAAAATTGAGCATTATGTAGAACCCACCAGATGCATGATATGCTAGACGCTAAGTGTTGGTCAGCGTTGGGATTAATGTTATTTCTACACCAATTTTGATGGGGTCGCATAAAGATTGATTCTCTTTAAAAAAAAGACAAATGTTGGTTCCATGAGTGTTGGTCAGCATTTGGGCTGAATTTTTCCCGAAAAATAAAATGACTGCATTTATTTCAAAAAATCTTTATTTATCCAATTCATCGCCTTCCAAGTAATCCCCTCGGACACAATGCACTTATGCCAACGTTTTTTCCAATGCTCGAGGCAAATCAGGAGAATAGGGTGGTTGTGGAACGATGTGAGGATAAGGTGTTTGTGGAACGATGTGGGTGGATTTTTCGATGAAAAAATCACGAAGAACTAATATAGTGTCAGATGGTGCATTATCGTGTTGCAAAAACGAAGAGTTGTCTTTCCATAAATCCGGCCTCTTTTTGCGAATAGCTTCACGAAAACGACGCGTAACACTCAGATGATACTCCTTGTTGACAGTTTGCCGGCCTAAGGAATTCATAATGCACAACACCACGGTAATCAAAGAAAACTGTCAACATGACCTTGATTTCCAATTGACTATGGCGCGGTTCTTTTGATCTTGTCTCACCTTTCGAACAATATTCGCTCGATTGGTCGGTTGTTTCCGGGTCGTATGCATACATCCAAGTATCATTTTCAGTTACGATGCGTTTCATAACGTCCTGATAGTCAGAAAGCACTGTTTCACAGATGCTAACACGACGCTCTTTTTCGAACAAATTGAGTGTTTTTGGTATCAATCGAGATTTTACGCGTTTTAGGCTCAAAACATCTTTTACAATGGTATTGACCGAACTTTTCGAGATGTCTACCATATCAGCAAGGTCTCTACAGGTTAATCGACGGTTATTGGTCGCTCTTCGTCTTCGACACCTTCTCGGTCTTCTTGGACCACTTGTAAACATTTTTTATCGACAGTCTTGTCACCAAAAGCCTTCTGCACCATTCTCAACGAATCGGTAGGGGAAAATTCGTTTCGCACACAAAATGTAATGCAAATTTTATGTGTAGAACCAAGCGTAACTCAAACACTCATGAATATTTTGACGAGAGATTTCGCACAAAACAAAGTAATTTTACCGATTCATTTAGCGCGTGACGTTTAAATCCAAATGTCACCCTATTTTTTGGACCCAGTATTATGTTTGCACACCAATGTCGTTGGAATTTCAGCCAAATGTATTTTCTCGATGACCGAACTAAACTCTGCCTTCCAAGAGTGTTGGTCCCCATTTGGGAAAAACTCTGCCCAAAATCTATTTTTACATACCGATTACGTTGGGGGCTACGGAAAAATTGATGTCTTCAATGCCTAAGAGCCAAATTCCGTGGATTTGGACCAAACGTTGTCCAAAATATACATTAATACACAAATTTTGTAGGGTCATGGCAAAATTGATTTGATCCATGGTCAGTTATTGTATTGTATTGAATTGAATTGCGTTTTACTACAAGTTGTTTAACATTCTAGAACTATTATTTTCTTAAAAATCACCATAAAATGATTAATTGTCAACATATTTCTAGGAAATTTAATACGCTTTAAGGAGGCTGAAAATCAGTCAAACTTCTGCGTGCAAAATGATATACAGAATGCCGTATTTTTTGTTACAATTAAGATTTGGTGCCTTTAGGTATAATTTTTAATGCACTGTGATTCAAAAAATATTGTACTCAAATTCAACGAGTATTACGCTTGATATTTGTTCCAATTGTAATGGGTAACAGTATAAAAGTCTATTCGATTTTATTAAAATCACCATTATTAGTAATAATTAAAATACTTAGCTTTTGGGTTTTTGAATGATGTATTTATATATTTACATTTTACATAAATCTAAACGTTTCGATAACAATTACAGTTATCGTCATCAGTAGTGGTAATATCTTTCACAATTGTTTAAGATGAAATATAGAAAAATGAAAATACAAACATAAGCCAACTATTAATATAACAATATCATAAATGTATAAAGCCAACTATGCTAACTAATTGTAGTAAGGAATAACTGATCCTTAATAAAATTAAAATTATTAAACTGTCTCGATGTGTATTAATTTAAATTTTAGCTTTTGGTATGTCTAGGTTTATTGCGTTTTTTCCTAGACCTTGAAGTAAATGCTTTAACAATTATATGTTAAGTTACCACAGCGCTGTAATAATTTAACATATGTAGTAGGAAAAAATCATATTAAACATAAAAGTATTTCTTCGTTAGATTTGACTATTTGAATATTTTAATTGGTATGTCAAGTTTCTATTTGTGAATGATTTTATCAATTACAAATTAAAGTGTTTCATAACCTTACACTTACATCATAATAGGATTAAATTTTGTTAAATTTTGATTGACATTTTTCACTGTTAGCCTTTGAACGTTAGAGGGTGTTCTGATTTGTCATCTTCAAGGCAGTTTAACAATATTTATTTTTATTAAGGATCTAGCTACTCTTCACTAAAATTAGGTTCCATGGCTGTCTTTATACGTTTATCAAATTGTTATATTAATAGCAGGCTTATGTTTGCGTTTACATCTTTTTCATGTTTCATAAATTTGTTCTAACATCTTGACACAATTCTTAAAGATATTGCCACTACCGAGGACGATAGCTGTAATTGTTTTCGAAACGTATAGATTTATGTGAAATATAAATATAAAAACCCAAAGTTCCCCGTGTAATGTTTCTGTGTATAATGGCATGGTAAAATACGTGTAGTTATCATATTGATACACACCGTTAGAGTTAATCCGACCCAAATTCACCCTAAATTGCAAGACCTTTTTTGCTTGAACATTTTAAGACAAAAATGTGTTAGAAAATCGTTGCAATAAATCAATGAAACTGAGTATTACCGTTGTCAACTTCTCCAAGTAAGTAACTTGTCAGGCAGTAGTTGATGTTTAAACTAGTTGACCTGAGATAAACGTTAATTCCAATACAGATATTTATATTCCAAGTATTTGAAAGAAAAAGCAGAATACTATTGTTAATTCAAATTATTAAGCTGAAAATCACAATTATTAAACTATCCCAACTTTCGTCACCAGTTCCAGAAATCATGGCGTGCCAAGCTTGTTTAGCCTTCAGAATCTAATTAATGCTGAAATTCGGTGTAGTCATATCATAAAATTGTTATATCGTAAAATCCATAAGTTCCGATTGATCGTAATTAAATTTTTACAGATCGGAAATAAATGCGATTCTAAACACATATGTCTAAGTACCCTACATCCAAACAACCCATGAGATTAACTTACGACGTACCTAATTTCATGCTTGCAGGAGAATTTGCGATTAGTACCCGAATTCTTTTCAATTCAATTTATTCATCGAAAATGTAGTAAGTACTAAATAAATATATTTTGTTATTACTTGTAAGTGAAACAAGTGTTCTTAAAAACGTATTTGTAGTTAAAATATTTATGAAACATTTAATAATTATTTAATACTAAGTACGAAGCTCAAGTTTAGAAATCTTAAGTAAAAAATAACTTGTTAATATTGCTTTATCTCCCTTTAATGCTTCATGTGGTTATTTAAGTACATATATTAAACATTTTAAGTAAGAAGTAAATATTTTTACATATTTCAATTTTGATTGCAGTGCTCCAAAGAACCAATGACAACGAGCAAGAAATGCCATAATAATAATAATATAATAATAAAACGTATATTCATTTTAGAGGTTTTAACAATAATATATATCAAGTTACAGATTATAAATAAAACATAAATAATATATAACAAGTGTAGGTATGTTTCTGGTGTGCAGCTCGAAGATCTGCTCCTCCTTCAGCACTAGGTTGTATTTTTTCATTTTTTTTTTATGATTGTGGACCTGAACAGGCTAAATTAGGCCTATCGTGCTAAAGCACTCAGGAACACTTAGGAGGATGGATGGATAATGAATTGCCAATAGATGCCTATGAACAGCTACCTTAAATTTTCTCATATCATAAGTGAGAGGAAAACAGGAACTAGGGAGATCATTCCAGAGTTTAGAAGCCGTGTAGAAAATGTGGATTGCGCCCGTTTGGTACGACAAGTGGAGATTTGTACTGCATACTGATGATGTGAATGACCGAACCGAGTATTCCTAGCAAAGATAGCCTGAGATGGTATTAAAGAATGTAATTCAGCAGCACAATAGCCATTTGTAATAACGATAATATAAAGAAAGAACTGAAACCATCCTTCTATGCTCAAGGGACTGTATGTGAGAAGTTAAGGACGGGTCATCTATAAGCCTAATCGCTCTCTTTTGAATACGATCAACAATATCGAGAGTGTATTGGGGAGCACTAACCCAGAGGTGAGAATTATATTCCAGATGAGGCCGAATTTGGGCCTTATACAGCAGAAGGAGTTGTCCAGAGGTAAAGTACTGCTTAGATCTGTACAAAAAGCCTATTTTACGAGCAGCTGTTTTGGTAGCTGACAGAAGATGGTCAACCCATGAGAGATTTGAAGATACAGTCATACCCAACAGAGTAATAGAGTCAGAAAACTTAAGAACTGAGTTTTGTTAGCATTAAATTTAACTAGATTATTGCTTCCCCATTAGAGAATGCGTTGAATGTCTTTGTTGATTGAATTTTCCATTTCAGCTTTAATTTCTTGATTTGACATAGAAGATGTATTATCACTATGAGTAGACTGAGATGAACTACAGTGAAGAGTACTGTCGTCAGCAAAGCAATGGATGGGGTTAGTTGTTAAAGAAATAAGGTCATTTATGTACAGCAGAAAAAGTGTAGGCGCTATAACGGATCCCTGTGGTATGCCCGCGTTAATGCTAACTTCTTTGGAAAAAAAGCCATCAACTACAACACGTATTCGTCTTTTATCAAGGAAACTAGAAACCCAGTTGATGAGCGTATCATTTAACCCAAACGAGGTGAGTTTGGCAAGTATACACTTATGCCAAACCTGGTCAAATGCCTTTGAGATATCTAAAGCGACTACAACTGTTTCACCGGACTGCTCTACTGTATTGTTCCAAACATGGGTCACGTATAAAAGAAGATCACCTGTTTAACGACTTTGCCTAAACCCATATTGGTGGTCACTAAGGAGTTTGTTAGTTTCAAGGAACGTGAGCAGTTGCTGATTGATGGTTTTTTCCGTGATTTTAGACAAAATGGAAGTGATGGCAATTAGTCGGTAGCTTGAGGGGTCGGTCTTATCACCTTTTTTGGGAATAGGCTGAATATTTGCTAACTTCCATGATGAAGGGAGTTCCCCAAAAGACATAGAGATCCTATAGAGCTTAGATAGCACTGGTACTAGTTCGGAGGAACATTTCTTTAATACAATAGCTGGTATACCGTCTGGACCAGTCGCCTTATTGAGATCAAGCCTACTGATGATCGATTCCAAGAGCTTGTACCGAAAATGAATTGGTTTCATAGCGTATGAAGAAGAGTTGACTAGGGGCACATATTTTCCAGAGTCATTGAGACACGAGTTTGATGCAAACAAATCCACAAAAACATTGGCTTTGTCTACAGAATCAGCAACTACCTATCCGTCAATAGACGTCAGGGGGGGAAATGAAGATGTTCCAAAGTTTTTACTAATGGCTTTAGCTAAAGACCAAAATTTACGACTGCCTAAAGGAGATTTAGCTGGTTCATTGCAGTTTCGTTGTTCGTACAACTTCTTAGTTTTAGTGATGACACTTTATGATTTATTAGATTTCCATTTAATGTAATGTTTATTTTTTAAAGATATTGCATCAGCACAAGCCTTATTGAACCAGGGTTGGGAACGTGAATGACCTATACGGTACTGGTTTTTGGGAATGTATAGCTCCATTCCCATGAGAATGACTTCAGATACTGAAAGAGCGATGTCCGAAGAAGACGACGACTTAAAACAATATTCACGCCATGGAAAGGTTGCAAAGAAATCCCGTAAATCACTCCATCGAGCTGACTTAAAACACCACAAGGTTCTATCGGTTTTGCGAACAACAGTGGAATTAGGTACAGTAGAAATGATTTCTATTAAACGATGGTCGGAAAGGCCTAAAGGCGAAAGAACGAAAGTTTTATAAACAAAAAGAGATCTAGAAGATGTGGAGTATGGTTAGGGTTATCAGGGATTCTTGTGGGTTCAGAAATCGTTTGTGTGAGATCACATGAAATAGCAAACGTTTCTGCACTATGACCAGCGGATTTGTAGTAGATGAAAACTGAAGCCAATTAGAGTTATGAACATTGAAATCGCCTACAATTGAGATATCGCAAGATGGAAACTGAGTATGTTGTTGGTGTTTGTAGCTCTTCTGTGATGTCCGTTGACACCATGTTGCGAATGTTGTTGTGGGTAGCGGTGGAATTTGATTGTTGTGGGTGTTGTTTGTATGGATGTCCTGTGGTCGGGTGTCGCGTGATGTGGCTGTTGTTGATTCCCAAGTTGATCTGTAATAGGAAGAAACAAGTATTAGTAAAACGCATAATAAGTCGTACTGTAGTACTAGGGTCACTCCAGTACGGTTGTCGGATTAGTATTCCAAAGCGTGAAGCGCTATTGGAGAGGCGGTAATGTTAGACAGAACATAAGAAATAAGAATCGATACTTTATACTTAACCTTGGGCGTCAATCTTCTCGCCGGACCTTTGTATGATAACCCGAAAAGGGCAACCACCTCTGAAGCGTGAGAGAGGATCACTCCGCACAGGTCCATCGCAGTTTACGCCTGAATGAGCGCCGCTGCCACCTTACGGATGACATATCGAGACCTCCGAGAAGGTCCAATATGGCGTTGAACCCTAAGGCGGGTTGGGCAGGCGAGGTAACGACAGCGGCGAGAGCCGTTCTCGGTACTTCCGCCTTCTCAACCTTGCCTGCTGTCGCTCGGGCGTAACTGACGCCGGTCCGGGTTGAAGAAGGTCGGCGGTGTCCTATTCGTTCTCTGATGGTCTTCCATCTTCTTCCGTTGTGGAGGTCGAGGGAACTTCGGGCATCCCCTGCAGCTGGCGGGGTGGTCCCCACCGCAGTTAACCCACTTTGCCCGGTTTGTACGGGGTTTTGTGCATTCACTGCTGTGGTGATCGCCGGCGCACTTGACACAGCGTGCTGCCGCCCTGCAGCAACGCTGTGCGTGATGGAAACCTTGACACCGGTGACACTGCCAGATGCCGGATTTCCACCGCAAATCCTCGACGGTGACTCGGAGGCGGCGACGTGCTGCACCTCTCGGATCTTTTTCCTGTCGTCCTCGGACGGTAACTCCACCATCACGAGTGGGATCGGGCGTCCTAGCTGCTTCATCCTAAAAACAGAGAGAGAATTAATACCTTGCGTTTTTAGCTCTGAGCTAACGTCGACCTAGGATAGCTCTACGGGCACGCCGCGCATCGCCACCTTAACAAATCGCTCGCTCTTTGCCTGGTAGGTGTGATACGGAGTACCACACCTATCTATATACCTAATCAGCCTGTCTCGGTCCTGGTGTGAGGCAGGCTGAATCCGCATTTCCTCGCTGAAGGCCTTGGCCCTCGTGAAGTCGATCCGCTGTCGGTCCATTTCTCGGGAGAACGCGATCCAGTTCTCCTTCTGACGAGGGGTTACCGGAGGCACCTTCTCCCTGGTGTCCTCTTGTGTCGTCTGCTCCATTGCTGCAGGGCTGTCGGTGTAGGGTTCCAAGGCCTGTCCGTGGGCGGCGGCGTAGACGAGCGAACCTTCGGGGTCTTCTTCGGCTTCTTCTTTTGCAACACGAAGTCGTCGGGGATGGTAGCTCTGGGGCGGGCCTCTTCTTCGGTGTTGTCGGTTGCGGCTGCGAAGGTGAACGGCGTGTCTTCTAGGGGTGATGCCTTCTAACGGTGGCGGTCCGCTCTTCTAGGAACTGCTGGTAGCAGCGCCTGTTGTAGCCCGGCTCCAACATCGTGAAAACGACGTTATTTTTTTTTCAAATAGACTGGCTAGTCTTATCTAAAGTTGACCTTTTCGGATCGAGATCTCAACCTCGAATGGCAAGAAATACCACAACAGATCAATATAAGTAGAATGGAGCCAGCATCGCCGCCACTTTGTTTTTACCTTCATAGTCCACGGCCACTTTTACTATGTGGCCCCGCCCATTTCACGATCCCTTTTTTTTAGGCTTCTTTTCCTTCACCATTTTCAACCCCTTGATGACGTTTTATAGTCTTCACCCCCTAATTAAGGCACACTTTTGGCTGTATTAAGAGCCTTTTTGTCAGTCCTAGAACGATCGATCATAATTTTGAAAAAGTCGCGAGGTTCAGAAACAATTGTGATTTGCATTAAATTATCCGGCTGCTCAAACTTGCCCCAAAAGAATTTAAAAGTAATTTTGAAATATATCTAAGGCCTGTATTTGCGCAAATTTTGTTATTGTGCCTTACCAAATACTCGCGTTTGTATCGATGTTCAAACCCGTTTGCTTGATTTTGAGAAAGTTATCGACGTAGCTTGAGAAAAGATCTCCCTCATACCAACTCTGTCGTATTGGCAAACTTCATACTCCCACACTTCAAAGACTTCTAATACTCGATACCCTAATTCTATAGGTCGTCTGCTACTTAAGTTTCGGAAAATTTACGTTCGTCCTGTGTATGGGTGTAATCATGCTGGAACATAGTTTCAGCACAGGTTCTACTCAGGACGAATATTAATTTACTGTACATTTTAAGAGTACAAACCTAATGGCAGGAGTACATTACACTGCACAAGGTCCTCGACAGTGTGTAAGCCCAGGTTTGAGCAGTCAGGACTAATGTGAAGTGTAGGATGCCCTACCGAATACTTGAAATATTTATTCATTCAAGAGGATAGTGAAAAATATCCAAATACCTGATTTGCACGTCTTGTTCTGTCTTATAATATAACTTAACCGCATTTAGCACGTTGTTTGAGCTAACAAACACCCTTGTGGCCGGATTTTGTTTTAAAAATGATCTGAATTCACATTCCCATTCTATTAAACCATAGTTAAAAGAACGTATCCTATGTGATATCACCCCGTATTCTCACGACGCAAAAATGCTGTGCTTTGCTCGCGTTTACTATTACCAGCTTGTTCGGAGTAATACCTTTCACAACCGTGGAAATAGCAACCGTGAAACTGGTAGGTCTACAGTGTTTATGTCGTAAGAAAACCCTTCAACCAGGATACCTTCCCATAACCGTACTTCATTCCAGTTTATGTATCCACCGTTTGGGATGAGTCCTATAGTAGTCTCGCGAATAAAATTTTTACGGAAAACAAGACTACAGGCACCAGCAATCCGCCAGAATTCTCTAAAGGGATCGACCTTGTTTTCGCATACAAACCTCTTCCAAAACTCAAGACAGGCTTTTCTAAGGATACTAACGTCTTGACCGCAATAACAAACTATTTCGTTTTTGAAATTAAAACGCGTGCCCTAAGCAATATCGTAATTGTACCACTATACAAAATTTGATCGAGCGTCGGAAGACATTTCGTCGACACCCGCAATGCCCGCAATCCTGCTCTGCATCTCGGTATTAATACAGCAGTTGCGTACATGCTGGGCAAGCGTAGGAGTATGGATGAATGTGTTAGTATTGTTGGTAGATGTATCTTGCCAGCACTCGAAATATAAAAACAATTGTAAAATCTTTTGAGAATTTTTTGGTGTCCGACGTGCTCTTCGACATGTAGCAAAAATGACCTATGGTTTTTTCGGATTTACAGGTGGTGCAATGTGCAAAACCGCATTTATCAGGATTTATGTTATTCCATGCACTCACTATACAAGTTCGGCAACATTGGAGTTTACTGCGAAGACCGCTAAGTTTATGATGCTGTAGACAGTGATTTCCGCCGAAATCCCTATTACATTCATCACAAACGATAGTCATCAGACTGGCAAGGGGTACTATTATGACAACATGGCAATTGAACTGGCAATTCTTGTGACGTTTGTCGTTATAGGTTCTTAATCTACAGAATTCACAAAAATACTTTGTCGAAAATCACCGGTTAAACTAGTAATTACATTATAATGCTCTCCTTTAGAAATTAAATTTAAAGCTTTACGGTCGGGTCTTCTTGGACCCTCAAAATAAACTGTTTTATCTAATCTGTGATTATACACAACTATGGCGTAATTAATTGAATAATCTTGACGTTGCTGTTTGTGTTCGATACTACCACCGTTATTTAAATCTAGACTAGCGGCAGCACATAACTCTTACGTTTTCTGATCCAAAATAGATCAGCCTTTTTCAAGTCAAAACAATTGAGGATTATTCTCGTCTACAGCTATAGCCACCGCTAATGTCCGCCCTAAACATAAATTATCGCTATTGTTGACAGCTATAATACCATTTTTACGTTTGAAAAACACTGCAAAACTAACGCCCGTCATTCTTTACCGTGATTGGCCACAATAACTCATAGGTAAAATAACCCTGTGTACTGTCAAATTCAATGTATCATCAAAGAGTATATAATAAGAAGAGGCGCAACGGTAAAGGATTTTGTGTAATAGGCGTATGTTGGGTTGCCTAATCGAATTTTCTCTAATAAATTATAAACGGGTGGTTACGGAACGTAGTTTGCTTTAGCAAGTAGTTGAAAAACAAGATTTGGTTTACCTGCTGGGTGCTTCATTGTTGCTATGTTGCCGAATATGCTTTCTGTGATACTTGTGATTTATTTCAGTGGGCTAACTAATCAAACATTTTGACGTATTTGTACAATTTAAGCGCATATTAGCAGCTCGTGTTTACTTTATTACAGGTATTAAAAATATAATTGTGATTTTCCTGCTTACTGGAAAATCAATAAAAATACTTATCTATATAAATTACGATTATATAATAATAAAAATAATTTATTTCCCACAGGAATACGGAATTACATGTTATAATTACTAAATGAATTTGTACAAGCACACCACTAATGAAAAATAGAAATAACAAATAAAAAATAATTGCTGCACTATTTATTAAAACAAATGAAACTAATTCTAGAAATTAGCAAAATATATAAAGACAATAAGAAATATAATTATAACCTTTGTAACAGTTTAATTTAAAAGAGTTTAGGTAAAAGGTAATTCAATACAAATGCATACACAAGGAAAGTGTTTAAAATGAACAACATATATAGAAAAACCAGTTCATGCAGAATTGTTAACTACTTGAAAATTCGTCTGATAACATGTAGTTATGTTTGTACGAGCAGGTTCATTCGCGGGTTTGTCAGATTCTAATTAACTTTTTTTCAGCCAGAATTAATTTTTAAACATATTGAAAATAAAAAAAATGATTTCCCTTTTATCGCAACTTCATTATAGGTACACACACACATAACTGGCCATTAATTAAACTCGTTCAATAAGAAATGTATTTTTTAAATAAATATGAATATTTTCAATTCTAAGGAAATAAGAAAACCTACAGGTATTCATTGTTGTAATACGACTTTTGTTTGATGTGCGAGCAAAGAGTGGTGCAGGTAATAATATTCAGGTACTATGAGTCATTTAAAAATTTAAAATAAAAGTACAGCTGACAACAATGCTGCTTAACAATTGAAAGAAATCGTTGATGTTATCTGTAAATGGTTCTTTACTTAGATTAAGGTTAGTTTGATTCCCTGGTGTGTAGAGGGATCGACGAAAACAACGAAAACAACGTTCGGGGAACTTTCTTGCTTACAATTAAAATCGAAGGATTGCGCTTCTTATTATATACTCCTTGGTATCATTATTAAAGAAACTTATATTATTCTGCAAGATTTTCTCAAGTATCGCCATCATCACTGCTGAGTTCAGTTGATTTTCACGGCAGAAATAAAATCCTAAAATGTAAAACGGTAAAATCTGCCTTAATACGAAAGAAATAAACTAATAAGATTGAAAATGCACAATTGACTGGTGCTTACATTAAGCCATGTGATTGGTGCGTGATTAAAATCAGCATCTTAAAATTTAAACACAACCCTTTTTGCTATGGTGTTAAACTTCTTTATATGCCTCTCGCCCGTAAATACAGTTTTAAAATATTTATTATCCTCAGTAGGAGTTGAGGTAACTCCACGACCACGACCACCACCATATAAGGCTACTGTTGTCGTTAGTGCATGTGTACTCTGTAATTAAAAATACAAACTAAGATGAGGAAAATATAAGTATTAGATTTAAATACATGCACTTAACTTCAAAAATGTATCGTTTGTGAATTACGGGAATATTTAAAATATATCTTACTACATCTAACAATTCAGTTTTGCATTGATAAAGTTAGTCTACTCACATCGTCATGTCTGATGTTTTTAAATGCTTGTACTCACCACATCCACCACCGCTAACACGGCCCTCCACTTTAGCTAACATCTAGAATGATAAAGAAGTATTAACATCAGATTTTTAAGAAAGTTGAAATGTTACTTACCATAGTTATTAATTCGGACTGGTTATTGCTTCACGTAACTTCTAGAAACGCTTCAGTTCAATTGCCGTTATGGTTTCACCACCAACTACGCGCTTAATAATGAGACAGTACATTTATACAAAGAAATATTCGGACATCTGTGCACCCTCGACAATATTTAAAACAGACGAAATTGTTTGACATTGTAGCACAGTTTTAATACACGACGTATGAACTATAAATGAAATTAGAGAGTGATTAATCGGCTTTTATAAGTTCAATCTAATTATAGGAATTTTTTGCCACACGAAGAACGTAAACATCATAATTGTATTGTCAAAGACTGTTTAGCTTTCACATAATTTCATAATTAAGCACCTTTCTAAAACGTCTTAGATATTTTTTTTGTAGATAACACGATATTTTGAACTACTCAAAACTGTAAAGTATCACCTCGAAAATATTCACTTTCAAATTAATGGTTAAGGAAAATTATCAAACCAATCAACAAAAATATTCGATATCAAATTAACGATAAAACAAAAATAATCGTCAAGAAACAAAAATGCTTTGGCTGATTGGTTGATTGATTGGTGTGATTGATTAATTTCTGTCTTTTGACAAGGGGTTAATTCCCGAGAACAAGTTCCGGAGTCCTAAACCTATCTTATGAGGTAGTATGAGTGTCCCTTATTAGAACATTATTTCAAATTTACCGCCAAAACAAAAATGGCCGACAAGATGGCCGTCAATCCACTCCCATAAAATGTGCGCCGCGAATCAGAAACCAGGGGGCGTATCTGGGCTGAGTCTATGGGCCAGCTGGCGTGGCCTACCCTCAGGCCCTCCAATCATAACGCTGTACGCGCTCTTAATACAGCCAAAAGAACCCTAATTAGGGGGTGAGGACCATAAAACGTCATCAAGGGGTTGAACATGGCGCGGAGAAATGGGCAATAAATGGGCATGGTCACGTGGTGAAAGTGGACGGGGCCTGTGACGTCACAAGTAACAAAATAGCCGCGGTGCTGGCCCCTTTCTACCAATACAATAATCATTTAACATTAATGGAAAACGTTTATTATTTCAGAAGTAATACATGTAATCCTTCTATTGGAGCCAATTATATGGATGATAAGTGGAAGCATTAACAAATAAATTAAATTCTTGCGACGATGGGCCAGAATTTTCCACTGATGAATAGAAGAAACTGAATAAAAATAATTATTTTTAAAACCTTTGGTTTTTATTTGTTTTAACATTGTCCTCTTCTTTGCTGATATATACGTACTTTATTGATTTTCTTTCAATTTATTTTAAGCGGTTCGTTGATTGGAAGTACTCGGTAAGACAGAAATATAGGAAAATAGTTAAAGAAAGAAAAAAAAACATGTTGGGGACCTCCTTCTTATATGAAATTAAACCATTTAGAGAAGAGACCGCTCTCCGCTTGGGAAACCATTGTTGTTACTGTATCGCCGCAAGCATCTTCATACGAAGGTTTGCCGGTACAGCAGGTACATGTAAGAACCGAAGATAATATAGAAATACTTAATGAGGCATCAGTGGATTTCGATTTAACAGTGATACAGATTTCAATGCTGTGATAGATATAGAAAATAATAATGAAACAACGAAAGAGACTGAAAATGTGATATTACGTACTACACTACATCATGAAATAGAGTTTCTGCTCCTAGAACAGAACCTCTGTCTGTTCTGACAGTTTCTGTAATAAATATTTAAGCAGGACGTCGTTATGCTGTTGAATAGCTAGAAAAAAGTACATTAAACCTTTCTTCCGCAGAACCACCTTCGGAGTTGTTGAAATAAATAAATAAAGCTGTATTAACAAAATATATTTTTTACCTAATAGATGTGAATATACACAGTGTGTCCCGAAGGTTTGGAAACGCTCAGTTATCTCAGTTATTTGTAAAGTGGCATTGATGAAAATTGGCGCGTTTGCACTAGCAATCATAGTCTATCTAACAAACATATTTTCAGAGATGTAGTGTTGCCGCTTCTACTAAAAATTAAAAGCAACTTTTATAATTCAAACGGAACACCATGCATATCATTCAATTTTTTAATGCCCGGAATAAATCTAAATACATCTTATGCATGAAGTCACCTATCTTCAACCATTTACGAAATAATTAACAGACCATTTCGACACTTTGACAGGCTGTAAAATCTAAACCTTAGGAGATCAAGAAAAACGGTTTTTACACTTCTATCTTAGTTTTTCATAAGCTATCGATTCACAAATACAAAAATATCTAATCCACTAATAAGGAATTTATCGAAAATTGTTAAAAAGCAAGTGATATCGACCTTTGTTACATTAGAAATGAAAACCGTGGAAACGCGTCATACTTGAGAGACCTAAAAGTAAAATCACATATTGTCAATCCCATCCATTTTGCTTCTTAATAATGGCTAATTTAAATGAACGAGAAACAATCATACTGCTTATGATGCGTGGTTACGGAGATCGTGTTCAATAACGATTTTCTAAACCGTCCCTCAATTGCAAAATCAACGGTACAGAAAACAGTTAGAAGATTTGAGGAAAAGGGAGACTGCAAAGAGAGGTTTAGACCGGGACGACCCAAAACAGTAAGAAGTGGTGAAAAATGCTTGAACACATTACTCACAATTATTGTCAATCTTCATTTCCCTGCGGAAAACAGCAGCAGCCCTTGATATAAGTCGTTCATCAGTGTCAAGAACTCTGAAGGAAAATAAATTTCACCCTTATAGGATTATCTTGTTCAAGAGCTGCCAGACAATGATTTCGATAGAAGAAACGAAACAAATTTTGCGAGACCATGGTGGCTAAGTTAGAAGATTAGCTGTTTTTGTATTTGTTAATCGATAGCTTATGAAAAAATAAGATAGGAGTGTGTAAACCGTTTTTCTTAATCTCTTAAGGTTTAGATTTTACAGCCTGTCCAAGGGCCGAAATGGTTTGTCAATTATTTCCTAAATGGTTGAATGCTATGCATAATGTTCCGTTTGAATTATCAAAGTTGCTTTTAAATCTTAGTAGAATCGGCAAAACTGCATCACTGAAAATATGTTTGTTGGATAGAGCATGATTGCTAATGTAAACTCCCCAATTTTCATCTTACTTACTAGACTGTGTCGAAATTATTACTGTTACATTAGAGGAAAAGAGCTGTTTTCAACAAGACTAAGTTTGCAAAGATCGATTAAGCAGAACCGGAGTCACAGGAGTTTTTTCGTAATAAGGTTTCCACTCTCCCCCACCTCTTATTTGAAAAGATGGACTAAAACTTGTGAAATCAAATATACACAGTATTTTTAGAAGAATATAATGGTCATATTTTCAATGCCTCTTAGTTGGGCAAAATTTGTAAAATATTTGTTCCAAGTTTTAATTTTCAGTTACGCACTCTAGCGGTGGTCCTACAATTCTATAAACAATTTCCAGGTTTTTCTCGATGCCACTTTTGTTCTAAAAATTTTTTCGAGGCTGTACTATAAGCGGTTTCTGATATATACTATTATATGTGTACATGTATGCATTATGTAAGTAAATATAACCTAAAAGAGAAAAACTTACCTATTTTCATTTTTTGCAAGGAGTGCACCAATTAGTACATTTGGCTCATTATTATTATTGCTATTATTATTCATTTTCAACAAATCTAACCTCACACTTTCTCGTGCGCCAATAATAAATACGTCAATCGGGCGGATTTATGTGTTACAGGCTCAAAAATTGTCCCTGCAACTATTTACGATAAATCTGAAAGGATATGATTTCTCATTGCTTACAGAATTTGTTCAAAATTATATTTTATCTCAATATCGTTACGATGCTTGTGGATTCGTCTTTTGATCGCTCGCTACGATTGTGCACAGAATTGAAACATAAGTCTGTAATTAATAGAATTTCTATTTAAGAAAAGTGAAAATCACTGCTCTATAAGGAAAATTCTCTCTAATTTTTACGCTATAATTCCGAATTAAGTGAAAACTGTTTTCCCTAAAATTGATGCTAATCAATGGAAAAGCAAAACATCAGCCTTTATCTGAATTTAGTTACAAACACGAGTCTCATCCTATCCTTCCGTCCAATTTTTTATACGCTGAAGTGCTTCATTTGTGGTGCGACACTTTCTAAACTTCACAGAAACAAATTTTCGGTTATAAGCGCTGTACAAAGTTTTAAATTAAATTTGAAAACGAGTGGGTTACCATTACTGGAACTTTTCACTCTGATGGTATAAAATACGATACTGAGCAAATGAAATAAACTATTATGAAAATGTGAACTTTCACAATTATTACACATAAGAAAATACTTATCTTTTTTGTTTTCTTTTTTATGGTGTATTTGTATATTAAAGTTATACAATCAAAACGTTTCGCGCACTTCCCAGTGTACATTCATTCGGTGAGATCGAGCTTAAAAAAGCAAAAATAAAATAAAATTTTTATAATTAATTAAATGCATTACAAAAAGGACACCGTTTTTACGTTTACGCGCCGGGCATCTTAGTCCTCGCCGCTTCTAAGTTAGGACTGCCACTGCTTCACATACAGTCACGAGCAAGCGGATCCCGCCCAAGAAGAAGTACTGTAACTCAGGAAGAAGCTACAGCCGAACGCATCTAGGACCAGCAGGATACATAGTGATTAACACAGCAGCAAAGGCAACAGCCAAGCACCACAAGAAGGAATCAACAAGGAAAGCAACAAGGTATTAACTAATTAATACAGAATTTCACAATAGCGCCCAAGCCTTTATCCAGCGGGGTGTGAACCTGCACCACTCTTCTCACCACGCCGTTTTCTGCTCCCGTATTCAAGTACCCCACTAACCTCCGTGGCAGAGCATGGCAAACCGGGCCTCCGGGCTACGGTCTCCCTTGCTCCTTCCACGATCCCGAGACGCGCAACACCACCCCTTTGCCGATCCTTCGCCGCATACCTCTCCAAATATAGAGGACATCTTCTATGTCCTGTATATCCTAGTCCATCGTCCCACCCACTACCACGTCCGTTCAACCTTCCACTTCCGTTCCGCTACAGCAACGCAACATAACACCACCTCTAAACCTCCACCAGCTAGAATCCGGTTGCCCGATATTGCGTCCGCAATATCCCTTCCCGCTTCAACACCCAGAAATCATTCTCCCAATCTCTTCCCTCTCTGACTCCTCTGATTGAACGTTAAGCTCAACCACAACCGGGCCTGCTTGTTGGAAACGGGCGACGCCCTGCCTGCTACGATGCAGTGAACTATGCAGCATCACTTCGGTAAGCCTGCATTGACGCTGATGCCCTTGTCTGGTCCCCGAACTCCCGCTCTCTCCACCAACCCTAACCCTAAACCCATGCCATTTTTTGCGTCATCCGTGGCGTAATCAAAAATTATCCCTGCGAGCAATCACGCTTACCTATCTAATCCTCAAATATTGCCCCACTTGCACGCAAGTGCGGCATACTTCCGAGGAGTGTCCCACTCGTACCTTCCGTTGCCACGCCTGTGATAAAAGCCACAAAACCTCCTCCTGTAAGCGCCTGAACACAACAAAGTGTAACGACTGTGGTGGACCTCTCGCGACGTATTCCTACGCCTGCGCGACTTGTCGTGCAATCTGCACCACTCCGGCAGAGACTGTCGTTCATAAACCGCTCCCTCCGTCTGCGTCAGGCACCGAGGATGACAAACCCCAGCATCCTCTTTCTATCCCTGATTTATCGCCTTCCTTACTCTCTCCCTAATCCAATTATTCCCTGAGCGTCGAGGGAGTACTTGAAACGATGAACCAGAATCAACTGTGTTGGTAATGGTATCGCTATTTCTACCCACTCCATCCTCTACTAATCCCACACAGTAACTCCTCGCACTAATCCCTTTCCTTCGCCCTAAGTACAATGGATATTACAATAGGGACTATTAATTGGGGGAGGGGGGGTCATCAAAAGCGCCCCTTATTAAAAACCTACTAGGCACCAATAAAATACAAGCTCTGGCAATCACCGAAACCAAGCTAAACAACAGATGCACCCTCGACTTTGCCTTATACTACTCATTCCTCCAATTTAGCGCCCGCAATAGTTCGCGAAGCACAGCCTTCATAATCCAAAATCTCCTTCCACTCCTTATCCTCTTTCGCCGCACCTGCAGCATCTCGAATGCAACGGTGCATTTCCCCCTTCCCGTCACCTTCTTCAGTTATTGCAATCCTCCAGAAGAAGTCATTTCCAATGGCCTACTAGACCACATATTCGCCCTACCCAACCCTACCCTCTTAGGATATTTTAATCCCCACTGTTCCGGATAAGGGACAACAAACACACCTTTATTAGTCATCAATGTGCCTCTATAATCGACCACATTATATGCACCGAGCCACTAATTTAACGCATGTGCTACGATTTCCACCTAGGTGAAACCGTCACATCAGGTCACCTCCTCTTCTCGTTAAAACATTCCTTGGCCACGTTCCTCCTCCTCCAACACACATTATCTGGCAAGATTTTCAAAATGCCGATTGGAATGTATTTATCGAATACATCTCCAATAATCTTCAGGCGTACGATATCCACACTCCCAACGACGTCAAGAGAGTGGTTACAGACGTAACTTCCATTGTGACGGAAGGGTTTCAGGCCTCAATAACCCAAATATCAATCGACCTAATCCGGCGTGGAACCAACACATACGCCGAAAGGAAATGGGCCCAGGCCCAAACCCCTCCTAATCTATCCCCAGGGTAACTTAATATCTAGCGAGCAAGACAAGGCCGCAAGTTTCCGCAGCCACCTTCAACCCGTTGTTTCTTCACCCAACGATTCCTTGTTCGACCACGATTTTAAAAATCGTCTGGAACAAGACCTTGAGGATTTCAAATACTCCGAATTGCCTGATAAAACACTGAACGAAAATGACAATTTCTGCTGACCAATTACTCCCATCTAAACCCTCAACTACTTCCAAAAAGCAAAATATCCGCACCGGGACAAGATGGACTCAACAGACTTATACTGAGACACCTACTAGCCCCAGCGATCCGACACTTAAAGTCAATATACAAGTGACGTACAATTTCATACTTCCCGACGGCGTGGAAACGCGCCTCGATCATCATGATCCCAAAAAACCTCTCACACCTGACAGATCCCTCATCCTATAGACCCATCTCTCTCCTCAGCTACCTGGGGAAATGCTTTGAGCAGATTCTAGCTCGAAGTCTGAGAGATTTCCCAGAATCCAGTAACCTCTTATCCAACAGCCAGTTCGGCTTTCGACCTAATAGAACCTGTCAAGACCCGTTACTAAAGCTCCTAACAGAAACGTCACAAGCCTTTAACCACCGCTATTGTAACCGCGTCGTGTTCTTAGACATAAAGCGAACCTTTGTCAGAGTCTGGCATGCGAGTCTAGTTCACAAAATTGAAGCATTCCGTATCCCCCTCCCAGTTTACGAAGCTCCTACCGTCGTATCTAACCGATACGACAGCACTCTCACAAAGTTTCACCCCACAAGCAGGCGACGCCATGGTTCTGACTTAGCAGTGTGACAACTGTCGGAATATCCCTGGCCCAGTTTTCCGACACTGCCTTCTGGGCAACTAATCGGTTAACCAAGAATACCAACAATAGAATGTCCACTAGACTGCGGAATTTCTCAAATTGGGCCAATCGATGGAGAGTTTCCATAAAACCTACCAAAACCCAAGGAGAATAATTACCACTACACCCCATATACCCGCCTTACTCACATCCAATACGAAAGATCCCACAGGAAAAAACCGAAAAATAAATTTAAGCACCATCCAGCTATTCTCACCCAGAACATCGAAAACCTCGCTCAAGTATTCGAAAACCTTCTAGATGACATCCCATATGCTCTAAGATAAAAAAAATGTTTGTTTTGCAACCGCTTAACACCACGCACTACATTGTATGCACAAATACAATACACTAAACAATTCAACCCCACTAACACAGAAGAGACCCAGGACTGAAGAGGAAGCAGACTCCTGAACAGTCCGCAGGAATAACAATAAGAATAAACAATACTAACAATACGCAATCTAACAATAAAGCATACAAACAAAGAAAAAACGTTTCGATAACATTGTCTATTAAAATTGTGAAAGATGTTGAAACAATTTTGTGAAAGTTGAAAAAATTCAAACATAAATATAAGCCTGCTATTAATACTATCGAGGACAATTTTAGTAAAGAATAATTATACTATAGGTGGTAGGCATGTATACTCCATGCCAGCCGGGGAGGTACCACCACCCTTACCATGGGCTCCTTAATATTGGGTCTCCGATTTTCTGAGCTCGGTAAGGGCTGCCGGTTACCTTTTACATCATCCTTAATCTATTCTCATCCTTATTCTTCCTTCTCGCCCTCACTGTCTTCCTATCGGATTAAAAGTCCCAAATTAAAAAAAATAAGATGGCTGTGGTTTCTAGGGTTATAAATTCCGGACGTAAAATCCTGCCCCACTCGGATGTCCGGGAGGGCAGGGCCCAAGCGACCTCGGTCATCGAAAGTATCAACTTTCTGATTCACTACTGCAACATCCGCGATATCAGGTCTAATCTTAATGCAATTCACCAACATCTTGAACAATTACAACCTGATATTTTGTTTCTACCTGAAAGAATAGTCTCCTCTGAAAGCTCCGAGTCACCCGACTTGCAATTTCCTCAACACCACCTTCACTTTAACTTTCGATATAAAGGAGGCGTATGTGCCTACATCAAGGACAGAATTGCTTGTAAGAAGGCTTCTTCCTTAGAAAATAAAAATTTTGACGTGATTTGGTTTAAACATTCTGGTCCTAATTTTTTGAAACTCTACAGTTGCATTTATAGCTCTCCTAATGACAGTAACCTTCAAGACTTCTTCGATTACCTTAGTATGAAAGTTGACTATCTCCTGTCTCAGTTTCCATCTTGCGATATCACATTTGTAGGCGATTTCAATGTTCATAACTCTAATTGGTTTCAATTTTCATCTACTACAAATCCCGCTGGTCATAGTGCAGACACATTTGCTATTTCATGTGATCTCACACAAATGATTTCTGAACCCACAAGAATCCCTGATAACCCTAACCATACTCCACATCTTCTAGATCTCTTTCTTACATCAAACCCTCTTGTTTATAAAACTTCCGTTCTTTCGCCTTTAGGTCTTTCCGACCATTGTCTAATAAAAATCATTTCTACTGTACCTAATTCCACTGTTGTTCGCAAAACCGATAGAACCTTGTGGTGTTTTAAGTCAGCTCGATAGCGTGATTTACGGGATTTCTTTGCAACCTTTCCATGGCGTGAATATTGTTTTAAGTCGTCCTCTTCTTCGGACATCGCTCTTTCAGTATCTGAAGTCATCCTCATGGGAATGGAGTTATACATTCCGAAAAACAGTACCGTGTAGGTCATTCACGTTCCCAACCCTGGTTCAATAAGGCTTGTTCTGATGCAATATCTTTAAAAATAAATGTTACATTAAATGGAAATCTAATAAATCGTTTGACAGTCATGTAGAATACGTTGGTGCTAGAAATATCTGCAAAAGTGTCATCACTAAAACTAAAAAGTTGTTCGAACAACGAAAATGCAATGAACTAGCTACATCTCCTTTAGGCAGTCGTAAATTTTGGTCTTTAGCAAAAGCCATTAGTAAAAATTTCGAACATCTTCATTTCCCCTGACATCTATTGACGGATCGGTAGTTGCTGATTCTGTAGACAAAGCCAACGTTCTTGTGGATTTGTTTGCATCAAACTCGTGTCTCAATGATTCTGGAAAGATGTGCCCCTAGTCAACTCTTCTTCATACGTTATGAAACCAATTCATTTTCGGTACAAGCTCGTGGAATCGATCATCAGTAGGCTTGATCTCAATAAGGCGACTGGCCCAGACGGTATCCCAGCTATTGTCTTAAAGAAATCTTCCCCGAACTAGTACCAGTCCTATCTAAGCTCTATACGATCTCTATATCTTCTGGGAATTCCTTCATCATGGAAGTTGCAAATGTTCAACCTATTCCCAAAAAGGTGATAAGACCGATCCCTCAAATTACAGACCAATTGCCATCACTTCCATTTTGTCTAAAATCATGGAAAAGCCATCAATCAGCAACTGCTCACGTTCCTTGAAACTAACAAACTCCTTAGTGACCACCAATATGGGTTTAGGCAAAGTCGTTCAACAGGCGATCTTCTTTCATATGTGACCCAAGTTTGGAACAATACAGTAGAGCAGTCCGGTGAAACAGTTGTAGTCGCTTTAGTTATCTCAAAGGCATTTGACCAAGTTTGGCATAAGTGTTTACTTGCCAAACTCACCTCGTTTGGGTTAAATGATACGCTCATCAACTGGGTTTCTAGTTTCCTTGATAAAAGACTAATACGTGTCGTAGTTGATGGCTTTTTTTCAAAAGAAGTTAGCATTAAGGCGGGAGTACCACAGGGATCCGTTATAGCGCCTACACTTTTTCTGCTGTACATAAACGACCTTATTTCTTCAACAATAATCCATTGCTTTGCTGACGATAGCACTCTTCACTGTAGTTCATCTCAGTCTACTCATAGTGATAATCCACCTTCTATGTCAAATCAAGAAATTAAAGCTGAAATGGCAAATTCAATCAACAAAGACATTCAACGTATTCTCGAATGGGGAAGCAATAATCTAGTTAAATTTAATGCTAAAAAAACTCAGTGTTGCTTTATGTCCGCCAAAAAAGATCGATCATTTCCTGTTGTAAGTATGAATGGCTCAGTTCTTAAGTTTTCAGACTCTATTACTCTGTTGGGTATGACTGTATCTTCAAATCTCTCATGGGTTGACCATCTTCTGTCAGCTACCAAAACAGCTGCTCGTAAAATACGCTTTTGTACAGATCTAAGCAGTACTTTACCTCTCGACAACTCCTTCTGCTGTATAAGGCCCAAATTCGGCCTCATCTGGAATATAATTTTCACCTTTGGGTTAATGCTCCCAATACGCTTTCGATATGGTTGATCGTATTCAAAAGAGAGCGACTAGGCTTATAAATGACCCGTCCTTAACTTCTCACATACAGTCCCTTGAGCTTAGAAGGATGGTTTCAGTTCTTTCTTTGTATTATCGTTATTACAACGGCTATTGTGCTGGTGAATTACATTCTTTGATACCATCTCCGGCTATCTTTGCGAGAAACACTCGGTTCGCTCATTCACATCATCAGTATACATTACAAATCTCCACTTGTCGTACCAAACGAGCGCAATCCACATTTCTCTACACGGCTTCTAAACTCTGGAATGATCTCCCTAGTTCCTGTTTTCCTCTCACTTATGATATGAGAAAATTTAAGGTAGCTGTTCATAAGCATCTATTGGCAATTCATTATCCCTCTATCCATCCTCCTAAGTGTTCCTGAGTGCTTTAGCACGATAGGCCTTATTTAGCCTGTTCAGGTCCACAATCATAAAAAGAAAAAAAAAAAATTAGGTCATTAATAAATTAAATATTGCTAAACTGCTTTGACGTCGACATATAAGAACACCCTCTAACGGTCGAAGGCTAACGATGAAAAATGTCAACCAAAAAACAAATTTAACAAAATTAATCAAGTTATGACGTAAATGTAAAGTTGTAAAAAACTACAATTTGGAATTGATAGAAGCATTCACAAGTATGAACACGACATCGATTAAAATAGTCCAGTTAAATCTAACAAAGAAACAGCTTTGTCAATAAGTGCAAGTGTTATTAACAATGAAAAGCATAATGCAGAACGTTTTATGCACTTTCTTTAAATTTTAATTTCAACTATTTATGTCAAATTATAGTGGTGTGGTAATTTAACATACAATTGGTGAAGCATTTACTTCGAGGTTTATATTGTATAAGTTTAATATGCAAATACATCATTAAAAAACCCAAATAGATAAGTATTTTATTAAATAAACTATTTATTAACCTGTAATTTTTTCCGATTACTTATCTTACTTCAAACATTGACTAAAAATGAAACGACAAATGACAAATTAGACCTATTTGTAGAAAACTTAATGTTTGTAGTGTACTTCGTGTTTAGTATAATATATAATATAATGGGTAAAGGCATTTCAACTTTATGAAATTACAGAATAGAGTTGTTTAGTTGCGTAAATTTAAGTTGGGATCATATTTTCTTTCTTGTAAACAAAAAGACAAGAACGTTTTCTTAATCTAGAATACATGACATGTGTCATTGGACGTTTGTGTTATTTACAAAAGCAACTTGTGAGTATTTTCTTTGTATGTATCATTTTAACGTTATTGCCACCCAACGGTTTCAATAAAATTATTTTTGTATTTTAGTTACAAAATGTCATCTTTTCGAGATACACTTTAATTGTCAAAAGTGGTTCGTTTCATCAGAAGTGTTAAACTGAAATTTATCAATTAAATGTTCGATTTGTTTATTTCTTTTCCTTTATGTTTAATTTGATTTTCTTCTAGATTAGTAGAAACTAATCGTACTCCTTTTGATTTTCAAAAGTGGTTCGTTTCAACACAAGTGTTAAAACGAAATCTCATTTTAGAATTAGTGGTGAAACAAGATTTTAATTTTTAAGGAATGTTAACGATTGAACATTTTATTCAGAAATTACACTTATTTGTTATGAAAATTAAAGGTACAATTTTGAAAAATCGAAATGAATGTAAAAAAATGTATCTAACTACAAAACTACTAAATGAAATCAATACAGTATAAAACACGGTACAAAATTGCTTGTTTTTGCACACGATGTGTTCACATCTAGTGAAAAATAAAACTTCTTTTGCAGCTTGTCATCCAAATAGCAATTTGTTCACATTGAGTTTAAGTAAATTTAAGAATGTAGCATTTTTGGTCACATAAAATATTCATAAAGAGTTTGGTTTTAATCAGTTTTGCAGCTTCTCATATTAAGGATAACAGACCAAAAAAACAAAATTTTGTTAATTATGGAACAAGTGTGGATAAAATTTTAGTGAAGTAATGATATAATATTTGCTAAATTTGGCTGGTTCGTTATATTTTAAGCAAATAACTATGAACAAACTAGTACAGTTTGATAATGAAACAAGAATTCTAATAAATCTTTTAACCTATTTTGATATTATGTGATCAATTTCCTTATAACCTAATAAAATGTAGTATCAAATTTCTGTAATGCTCCACTACAAGCTTAAAATATTAATGGATGAACATACGTTCTTAGTAAGCACATTGTCAGAATGTCTAAAATCGTAACGTGAAAATGGGATTTCTGCAATATTCATGAATAATAATATAAAAGTATTTTTAGGTGTGAAAGATGTAAAGCTTGGTTTTACCACGTTAATTCCTTTTATGACATGTTCTCCAAGACATTATGGCTTGAAGCTTAAATTTATCTTAAAATGAGCTACCACAACCACGTGCTTGACTGTTAAGTCTCTCTAAAAACCTCCCGTGTAGGATTAATACCCTGATAAAACCATTAAGAAACCTTTCCTACCGCATTCTAATAATGTACACTACATTTTCCACGTTAGTTTTGGAATTTACGACACTTTTGGGCATGAAATATTATTTTGTACATTTCGTACTTCACTGACATAAGGATAACAACTGCTTAAAGCAATATTTATACCAATTTTTATAAAGTTATATAAGAAAGATTTACAGTGCCTGATCATCTATTCAACAAATGTTAATCAAACCTTGTTAACCAGTATACTCATTATTAACATCTAAAAAATGTTATGTCATATCATTTATTAATGTAATGAAGGTTTTGTATAATCTGTTGCTGTTTAGCAATGATCACTTAACTATTTTATGGAAAATTGAAGTTACTTTCTCCGAAATCAATAAGGTGAAGATGCCGCATTTGTTTTATTTTCAAAGCACTTAAACTTATTGAATTTGCATTATATGCAAATAGTTGCACAAGACTTTTAAACGAGCTGTTGCAATACAACTTCTGAGAATATATACGTGTAACAATTGTTGGTTTAGTATTTACATTTTGTTGTGAACTAAAGCACTGTATAACAATGTATTGTGTTGAATTTACTTTAGCATTTGCACTATATTTGCAATGGATTTTAACTTGTTTTTATTTAGTTAATTATGTCTTTCATGTTATTCTAGGTTCGTCTGAATTTGCATGTCGTTTAATTATAATTGTAATAACGTGTGAATCAGTATGAGCTCATGACGTACGCGACTGAGTTTTATGAGAAAACTGGATATATATTTTATTTATATATATATAATATATATATATATATATATATATATATATATATATATATATATATATATATATATCATATGTAGAACACCAACAACCTCAAGCCGAACCTGTGGCTGAAATTCGTCGACGACAACAACAATACAACTTCGAGAACGTCTAAACCGCGTAGAGAACACAAAGCTTACTTTGGTAGTGGAGAATCACAACAAGCTGCCATTCCTGGCCTGCCTAAAAACGCAGAACTAAACACTCCACAAACATCGCCACATAAGGGCACCTACACCAATTGCGCCCACAACAGGAAGAACAGCAAGCAACACAGAGAAAAGTATCCGAAGTCAAATAGGTGTAAAGTGGTGAAACGAACAACATCCGCATCCGGGAAAACATCGATATATATATTTATGATTGTGGACCTGAACAGGTTAAATAAGGCCTATCGTGCTAAAGCACTCAGGAACACCTAGGAGGATGGATAGAGGGATAATGAATTGCCAATAGACGCCTATGAACAGCTACCTTAAATTTTCTCATATCATAAGTGAGAGGAAAACAGGAACTAGGGAGATCGTTCCAGAGTTTAGAAGCCGTGTAGAAAAATGTGGATTGCGCCCGTTTGGTACGGCAATTTGAGATTTGTACTGCATACTGATGATGTGAATGAGCGAACCGAGTGTTTCTCGCAAAGATAGCCGGAGATGGTATCAAAGAATGTAATTCACCAGCACAATAGCCGTTGTAATAACGATCATACAAAGAAAGAACTGAAACCATCCTTCTATGCTCAAGGGACTGTATGGAGAAGTTAAGGACGGGTCATCTATAAGCCTAATCGCTCTCTTTGAATACGATCAACAATATCGAGAGCGTATTGGGGAGCACTAACCCAAAGGTGAGAATTATATTCCAGATGAGGCCGAATTTGGGCCTTACCAGCAGAAGGAGTTGTCGAGAGGTAAAGTACTGCTTAGATCTGTACAAAAGCCTATTTTACGAGCAGCTGTTTTGGTAGCTGACAGAAGATGGTCAACCCATGAGAGATTTGAAGATACAGTCATACCCAACAGAGTAATAGAGTCTGAAAACTTAAGAACCGAGCCATTTATACTTACAACAAGAAATGATCGATCTTTTTGGCAGGCATAAGGCAACACTGAGTTTTGTTAGCATTAAATTTAACTAGATTATTGCTTCCCATTCGAGAATACGTTGAATGTCTTTGTTGATTGAATTTGCCATTTCAGCTTTAATTCCTTGATTTGACATAGAAGGTGGATTATCACTATGAGTAGAATGAGATGAACTACAGCGAAGAGTGCTATCGTCAGCTAAGCAATGGATGGGGTTAGTTGTTGAAGAAATAAGGTCGTTTATGTACAGCAGAAAAAGTATAGGCGCAATAACGGATCCCTGTGGTACGCCCGCGTTGATGCTAACTTCTTTTGAAAAAAAAAGAACTACAACACGTATTCGTCTTTTATCAAGGAAACTAGAAACCCAGTTGATGAGCGTATCATTTAACCCAAACCAGGTGAGATTGGCAAGTGAACACTTATGCCAAACTTGGTCAAATGCCTTTGAGATATCTAAAGCGACTACAACTGTTTCACCGGACAGCTCTACTGTATTGTTCCAAACTTGGGTCACATATGAAAGAAGATCGCCTGTTGAACGATTTTGCCTAAACCCATATTGGTGGTCACTAAGGAGTTTGTTAGTTTCAAGCAACGTGAGCAGTTGCTGATTGATGGCTTTTTCCATAATTTTAGACAAAATGGAAGTGATGGCAATTGGTCTGTAATTTGAGGGATCCGTCTTATCACCTTTTTTGAAAAAAGAGAGAGGGAAGAAAAAAGAGAGAAAAAAAAAAAAAAAAGGAGAAAAAAAAAGAAGGGAGAGGGAGAGAGAGAGAGGGAGAGGGGAGAGGGAGAGAGGAGAGGAGAAGGAGGGGAGAGGAGAGGGAGAGGGAGAGGGAGAGGGAGAAGGGAGAGGGAGAGGGAAGAGGGAGAGGAGGGAGAGGGAGAGGGAAGAGGGAGAGGGAGAGGGAGAGGAGAGGGAGAGGGAGAGGGAGAGGGAGAGGGAGAGGGAGAGGAGAGAGAGGGAGAGGGAGAGGGAGAAGGGAGAGGGGAGAGGGAGAGGGAGAGGAGAGGGAGAGGGAGAGAGGAGAGGAGAGGAGAGGAGGAGGGAGAGGAGAGGGAGAGGAGAGGAGAGGAGGGAGAGGGAAGAGGAGAGGAGAGGGAGAGGAGAGGGAGAGGAAGGGAGAGGAGAGAGGAGAGGAGAGGGAGAGGGAGAGGGGAGGGAGAGGGAGGGAGAGGAGAGGGAGGGAGAGGAGAGGAGAGGGAGAGGGAGAGGGAGAGGGAGAGGGAGAGGGAGAGAGGGAGAGGGAGAGGGAGAGGAGGGAGAGGGAGAGGAGAGGGAGGGAGAGGAGAGGGAGAGGGAAGGGAGAGGGAGAGGGAGAGGAGAGAGAGGAGAAGGGAGAGGGAGAGGAGAGGAGAGGGAGAGAGGAGAGAGGGAGAGGAGAAGGGAGAGGGAGAGGAGAGAGGAGAGAGAGAGGGAGAGGGAGGGAGAGGAGAGAGGGAGAGGGAGAGGAGAGGAGAGAGAGAGGGAGAGGAGAGGGAGAGGAGAGGGAGAGGGAGAGGGAGAGGGAGAGTGAGAGGGAGGGGGGGAGAGAAGAAAAGAGAGATGGAGAAGTAGTATTTATTGAAACCATGTTTGGTATAATACAACAATAACAAGACAAAAAATGCCAAAAAGAAATTAGTAATAAGTTCAGGTAAATATAAGATCGCTAAATTACATATCTAGAGTGGTTAAGTTTATCACAGATATAACGCAATATATTACAAATATCACATGAATGATCAGCAACGTTTGAAAAAAAGTGTTCAGAATTCAACTACATACAGTTCAACAGGTTATTCACTTTATTTTTTAAATTCCTTTAGGTAGTTACTGATCTTATATCTTCGGGTAAAATATTATAAAAAAGTCTCATCTGTAATTATAAATCATTATGAGAACTATTTTTATTGCTGGTGTTATAAAAATGATAATATGAATTTAGTGCAAACAGTGATTCATTTTTAATTTAAGTAGAGATTTTATGCTCTGTCTCTATGATTTTATGCTTCAAAACGACGTGTTGCTAGCGTTCGCGCAGATATGATCCAATCTGTTTAGAAGGCATTCTTCTGACACCATATTTATCTATTTTATGTATTAAGATAACATGTATAAAAGTTTAAAATGCACGATAAAAGTCGAACAATATTTCTACACCCTTGTTTCTTGAGCTCCAAACTAGAAAATATACTCTTAAGCAAAGAGGTAATAGCATCCGCCGTGGACAATTTTTTTCTAACACCATATTAGCAACCTCACAAAATGATATTCAATAGAAATCAGAATAACATGTCGTAAAAAGCTCTTTCGAAAGTATGTAAAATATTTCGATAGGCCAATCGGCGTCAAAAATCTTACTAATATCGAAAAACTAGCATTATTCATCGGCTATCAGATCCAGATATTTAATAAAATAATTGTGAAATGCTTAAGACGTTTCTTTCCAACTAACTGAAATATCTTTTCCATCGTTATACAAAACATCAGGGTTATTATTTGTAGATGTAATGTTCATTTAATTTCTAATTATATTCTGTATTGGTTTTGACATGTTAGGAGCATTATTAGATGAATAATCATTGCATGACCTTTGCATCAATAATACACTGCTTTGATGCTATAATAAATTAATAACCGTTTATATATTTGAACATTGCTTCTTACTTTGTATTGAATGTGTAGTGTGTACCTAAATCACAGATCAAATTGAGGAACAGCAAGTAAAACTAATTATAGTGTTGGCTAAAAGTAAATAAATTATTACTAATCATGTGCTAAAGATTACTACATCAAACTCAAGACGGTTATACTGTTAGAGTAAATGAACACACTGGGACTTTTGTATATACAACTATTAATCTTGTTCTACTTAGAAACCGTTAAATAATAATATGGTGCACAGTGCTTTCTTTGCAAGTTGGTTAAATGATTTATTTTAAACAGTATGCACCTATAATTTGTTATTAGGTACAAACGTTATGCTGTATACTTTTGCAACTATAATTGAAAACTCGGACTAAACATTGTTTAGACATCGGATAACGTTACAAAAACTTTTACGTTTAACTGAGCTGCTTTTTATGCAGTAAATTTAAATAAATTTTGTCCTAAATTTTACGTGGTAGAAGAGTTTCAAAATAAACCCACGTAAAGTACTTCTTAAGCGATACGATTACACGTATTTTGTAACATTAATCTTTAAAATGCAATATAATTCCACAATGTCTTGTATATAATTATTTATTTCTCCGCGCGTTTTAATACAGCATGTATCATTATCAAGTAAAGTAACAAATAAGTAGCTATTGTAATAAATCATTAATGTACAACAGCAAACTTGATGTAAATTATAATTCTATTTGTAAAATATCTGTTAAAGTCTATAATATTAACCTGTTCATAAATAGTTATTTGTATTACAAGACCAGAAAATGGGTGTTTATGAGTACTCGCAAACCATTTTATGGCAGAGTCATACACAAGATTTTTGTGCCGACATCAACAATTATTGTTATTACAATCAATAAACAAAGTTGTTGACTTTTTCCATATCTGTTTAAATTAAGTTGGCAATGACAATTGACAGCAACTAATATAACCTAAAAAATGCAATTTCGAAATTATTCATTACTCGAATTTTTTAGATTCCTTACCAATTTGTTGAGCTTATAATAATTTATAGATGTAATTTGCAATTTGGTATTATTTTTGGCGTCCTAGGCCGGCAAACGCATCGTTTCCGCACGCATTTGCAATCTGCATATTGTTTTGTCTGTGAGTTTATATTTGTAACATCTAATATGTTCTTTGTATCTAACATCAAAGTTGCTAAGTGTTTGTTTAATCTCAAGAGAATGTGCAGTTCTATTTATAAATACCCAACTTTCGCATTAAATAGACATTTACGAGCGTTGGTATTAGTTTTAAATCCTACTTTGTACTTCTTGTACATTTGAAAACGTGAGCTATTTTTCTGATATATTTCCAAAATATGAAATTATTTCCTATCAGTGCTGTGTTAATTGCGTAAATGTTTTTGATAGATAATTTCTACTTTTGTTTTTTAAGTAAAACGTCGATTATATTACAAATGTAGAAATGTAACCATTTTCTTGCGCACTTTGTTTGACAATTGATGATTCTTTACTGAAATGTATTTGGTATAATGGCAATGACATTGCTGTAGTAATAATTTATGTGTTTTATGGTGACTTGAATCGTTTAGAATTGTAATATCTGTATGTGTAGGTTTTATGAATATGGAGAACTTGTTCTGTGCATCAATGTCTATATTTAGGTCGAAGCCCCTTAATCACATTTTAGCAAATAAACTAAACCACTTAGTAACAAACTATTTAAAGTACATATCAAAATATCCTGTTAAACATTATTTAGAACTAATTAACAAACTACAAAACATAAAAATACCACTACATGATATGCTTGTAAGTTTTGATGTTAGTAGTATGTGGCCCCCTCATTAAAATTAAATAATTTTTTATTTAATAAATAATAAGAATGTCGTTAATTCAATTATTTGATCTCTGTATTAATCAATTTTATTTCACATTTAATAATAAGATTTATCTACAAAAGATGATTTACTTACGGGCAGTTCAATTTCGCCCATTCTAGCTAATATGTTTATGTATAATTTAGTACACAGAACAAGTTTGAGTTTTTCATATTCAGAAAACCTACACATACGGATAGTACAATTCCAAACGATCAATGGCACCATAAAACACATAAATGAACTGCCTGTAAATCATTAGTACATATAAAAAGGTCATTATAAAACAAATTGTACAATCAAATGGTTACATTTTAAATATAATAGATAGTTTAGTTAAAAATCAAGAGTACAATTTATCTATCAAAAACATCTACCCAGGTAACACAGAACCGAAAGAAAATGAATACATATCAATTTCATATTTTGGAAAAATATCAGAAAAAGTAGCTCGTATATTACAAAGGACAAGAAGTACAAAGTGGTTTTAAAACTAATACAAACATTGTTAAATGCTTATTTAATGCGAAAGATTCAACTAACGACATTTTGAGGTCGTGCATTTATAAATTGACAAACACTTAGAAATTTACATGTTAGATACATCAAGAACATATTAGGTGTTACAAATCTAATTAAGCCAAACATTTTATGGTAAATCATCACCTTATTTGATCACAAAACAACGTTCAATGTTTACACTTTTGTAATAAAAAAGACAAATTAGGTGTTTTTGAAGCATTCAAAATTTATAAACATAAACAGAATACTTTTAATGAACGAACAGATTGATCATATACAGGGTGGGCGAATTTCCATTGCACAGCCGCTAACTTCGTAAATATCAAGATATTTACATTTGATAATACGTACTTTTACGTAATTTTTTGTGCTCTTTTCAACACTCTGATTAAAAGTCTTCGCATTAAAAAAACAAATAACAGCGACGTGTAGAGTGATTTTTTTAAAATGGAACACACTGAATTCTGTTTTATACCCTATGAAATCCTGAATATGACACAATTCTTATTTCTATCTTAAATTAATAAATAAGTTAGTTAGAAACAATAAAAGACATTGTTGTAGTAGGCCATGCATTGCACAATTGAAACGCAAAACAATTTATGAAGATACAATCAAGCAGCGTCAGAGCTAAAAACACTCATCAAAGATTTAAAACATGAAGGTTTTCAAGATTACCTCAATAATCTGAGCGCTGCAAGCGACACAAATTATTCTCTTTGGGTAGCAACAGAAAGAATAAAGGCACAGACAACCCAATCTCCCTTTGAAAAAGCTGGACAACACATGGGCGCACTCCTCGCCCAACACCTCGAGAGTGTCTTTCAACCTATACCGACTCAAAGCACCCCAGCAGATGAAGAGAGAATACAAGAGTCTTTAGAAACACCATATCAACTAACCCCACCTATGGACTGCTTCACAGTAAAAGAAATTAAAAATATGATCAAGTATAACCTAAATCCCAAGAAAGCCCCAGACTTCGACATGATTACTGGAAAACCCGTTAAAGAGTTACCACGCAAGGGCCTAGTGATGTTAACCATCCTCTACAATGCAGTTCTGAGACTGCACTACTTCCCAGTGAAATGGAAGGTAGCGCTAGTAATACAAATCCCTAAACCTGACAAACCGCCAAACGAAGTTACCTCCTACAGACCTATCAGTCTACTCCCAGTACTAGGTAAAATCTTGGAAAAACTCCTAGCAATAGGACTAACATCAATTTTAGAAGAAAATAACATCATTCCGGATCACCAATTCGGTTTTCGGAGGGAGCACTCCACAGTCCAACAAGTCCATCGGATTGTGGATAATATAAATCAACCCTTTGAGGAGAAACAATACTGCACAGCTGCCCTTCTTGATGAAACCAAAGCCTTTGACAAAGTATGGCACACAGGCCTCCTATACAAACTAAAGAAAATTCTACCTCACTCCTTTTACATTATCCTCAGATGCTACTTGGAAGAACGATACTTTCTAATCAAATTTGATCAACATCAAACAAATCTTCATCCAATAAACTCAGGAATACCACAGGGCAGTGTACTTCGCCCGATTTTGTACCTAGTATACACTGCGGACATCCCAACAAATTAGCACACCTTAACTGCCACCTTTGCAGATGACAAGATCATCATGACAAGACACGAAGATCCAACTATAGCTGCTCAACCCCTTCAACAGGGCCTTGACCAAGTAATGCAGTGGACCAGGCAATGGCGAGTTCAACTAAATGAAACCAAATCCTTCCATATCACGTTTACCAAGCGCAAAGGAATTAAACCAATAGTTTATGCAAACAACATTCCGCTAACACAAGTCAACGAAGTGAAATACCTTGGCCTACATCTCGACAAAGGACTAATCTGGAAACCGCATATATGGAAGAAACGCAAACAACTCGGTATAATGTTTAGTAAGCACTACTAGCTACTTGGAAGAAAATCCAAGTTATACCTAAAAAGTAAACTTTTTGTCTACAACACGATTTTCAAACCCATATGGTCATATGGTATTCAACTATGGGGTACAACAGCCAACTCAAACATTCAAATCATTGAAAGGTTTCAATCCAAAGTGCTACGGACTATGTGTAACGCACCATACTTTGTAAGAAATAAAGACATACTACGTAACCTAAAAGTTGACACCGTAAAGGAAGTGATAGTGTCATGTCCTTAATTAACCAACATAAGTCTTGCTTATTGTGTAAACAGATTACAAGAAGATACAATAAACATAAAAAAAATTTTTATTTAAGAAATGAAAACGAATCACAAAATTAAATAATTTCACTAATAACAAACAAATTATTCACATCTTTCTTAATAAACTCTGCCGGTATTTTCGGGTGTTATTTGCTGGGCTGCCATTCAGATTTTGTTTTTCAGCTATTCAAAATTTTGACAATTAGTACTATAAACTTTATTTCTTTAGAACCCCCAAATAAAGAAATCTAGTACACATTACATCAGATGGTCTAGGTGGCCATAAATGGGATCCTCTGTTTCCAAATCACCCATCCCCGTATTCTCTATTCAAAAAGTTTGTCACTTGTTGTGCATTATGGGGTGGTGCGTCGTAGTGCTGAAACCATATTTGATTCAGAAGATGTAAAGGGATAGTAATCTTGAAGTTCATTTTGAAGAAAATTTAATTAATTATGTTGATTAAGTATTTCATTATAAAAATATGGTCCTAATAAATGATCACCATCTACAAGTACCTACACGTTTATAGAAAAATGAACATTCTCGTCTCGTAAAGTCTTTGAGGATTCACATCATCCCAAAAATGAGTATTGTTTATTGAAAACACCATTGCGATAAAACTTGGACTCATCGGTCCATAAAATAAAAGGCAAAAACTGTCTCCTTCATTTAACACCCAACTGCAAAAGTTAATTCGATTTCGGAAATCACCTGGTTGTAGATTTTGAACAAGTTGTGACTTAAAAGGCTTCATTTTATTTGTTTTTAACGTTTTTCGTATTTTAAATTAAATTTGTATTTTCTGAGTTGCATCTCATGTCGGAAAAGCTCTAAAGTAGGCTCACGTATTTATTTCGTCTTCATCGTTGTTATCTGCATTTCTAGTTCTTAAATTACTTGGTTTTGTAAAACTCTCAAATCTTGTTAATGAGATGTGCAATTTAAAAATGTTCTGTAATGTGATTGTCTTCTACTGGGATACTGATTGCTGTAAAGATATTCAGTTTTCCGGCTGTCATCATTTGATAAACAAAAACAGCGTAACATATCTGTTTTTTCTAAATCTGTGAATGCCATTTTTTGTTACTTTATAATTAATACTTGTACATTAACAACTAACACATTAGGACTAACAAAACTAACTTCTACCAATTTTGGCATCCGATTGGCATTTGTCTTTAGTCTTTTATTTTCAAATAGCGCAAGCATAGCCTACTACCGACTATTACAGCTCACCGAACCAAACGAGATAGTCGGAAAATATGTGAACTAAAAGAATTTTATTGAAAATATTTGAGGCGGTAAGAAATTTAGCCAGTCGCACACAAATTTTTATTTTAGTACATTCACAAACCAAATTTATACCTGACAATATTGTTTGTATGTGTGTGTTAATTTTTTCTTACTTTACGTTACTCGTTTGTAAAATATGTTTTTTTCAAGGCAATATTGCTAGTTGTATTTATAAAAATAGGTAGGTATGTATAAATATTTTAGCTAAAATCTTATTTTTAATCAATTGTCTTTTAGCTTAGAAATATGGATCCTAAATAGAAGAGAAAAAAAGTTGAAAAATTGATTATCATAATTCTTGCGATGACACAAGGTCCGAGGAAGAAGTTTCGGATAATGAATAAAATTTTAAATTTATAATATTTGCTTTGCATTTTGTAATAACATACATAATTTTTTATTTTCTAACTTTGTAACAACATGTTACGCATTTTTGTTATGTATAATCATTTCATTGGTAATGGATAATGCTTTGGCATCAACGGCTCTATTAATTCTAGTTATTAGACAAGTAACATTTAGTTGACCAGAAAGTACTTGTGTTGCGATTCAAGGACCAATTTTCAAATATTTAAATTTACCGCCGAATATTAGTTAACTTGAGTGTACTCTGAAAAAGACGACAGCGCTAGCTCCGCCTTCTCAGCTATCACGTTTGCTTCGATCAACTATTGTTCATAAAAAACTTATTGCTTTAAAAAAAAATAAAGATTGTGTCATATTCAGAATTTTATAAGGTTTCAATTCATAAAATAAACTTCAAGTTGTTCCATTTAAAAAAATCACTCTACATTTCGCTGCTCTTTTGTTTCTTTAATGCGAGGGTTTTTAATCAGAGTTGAAAAGAGAAAAATTATGAAATGTAACTATCTTGATATTAACGAAGTTGGGGGCTGTTTAATGCAAATTCGCTCACACTGTACTAGAGTTATACAAATAGATTAATTAAATATTTTTGGTTTTAGATTTTAATTAAATTAAATTTCATGTTCAAATTTTTATAGACTCACATTTAACAGATATTATAAATATAGAATTATAATTTACATCAAGTTTGCTGTTTTACCTGAATTATTTGTTACGTTTACTACCTGTTATTTTACATATATATTTTCTCTTGAGAATGATACCTGTATTGAATCCCGTAGAAAAATAAATACAATATAAATATACAACAGAAATTGTGGAATTATATTGTAAACATTAGTGCTATTATGTATGGAATTCCGCGAAGTAAGGTTAAAGAATATAATTTGCGCATATTTTGTAGTCTTTTGGAATATTTGATGTTTGTTTGACAATGAAAAATAACATGTCTGCCCCGTATAATACATAATGTGATTAAAGTAGTTCCAATGTGTAATAAAAGAAACTGCACCTATTTTAGACTGAACTTAAATTGAATGAATACATTAACGTCATTATTTAGATGTTTGTCTAATGATTATTTACCTTGTTTTATATTAACCAATGAAATGTCATACATTTTATAATTCTGACCAATCGGAATAAAATATCACTAGAGAAATAGCCACTTTGATTTTGTGTTTCTGTTTTTTGTATTTTTGTATTCAGTTAATAAAATGTTTTCTAATTTTTATTCTGAAATTAATTTAATTTACATGGGAAATAATATTCCTAACTATAACTCGACCTTGATAAAGACTCGGCTATTTTTGTTGTTGCTAAATTTCTCTAATATTTTACAATTTGATTCCGCATAATTTTTGCATTAATAATCTTTGATTAAAGCCCTCGCGCTACTCTCAGACTTTAATCAGATTATTAATGCCAAAATTATGTCTCATCAAATTGTTACTAAAATAGTCGACTATTTATCATGGTCTTGGTATGTTATCCTTGAGTGTATAATAGAATTACTTCTCAAAATATTTTATGGTTTCTTTGTTTTGCCGGTCGATGCTCTACAATAATTTTCCAAACCAACAGTCCGTGACTCTGGACACTTTTCGATAAAAGTATGTACTGCGAATCAAGCAAAATAGTTTTATACTTATATTTTTATCTTAAATGTCAACAAATAAAGATATATTTTAGTATATTGATAAATGAACCAGGACGTATAATTACACCAACGGTGTAATTATACGTATTATACGTATATGTTCAAAAAATAGGAACGTAATGTGACACGTGTAAAAGATTTCGTATTTCGTTCTTATTTAATAAAGGTGTGGGTTTGTAGATTACGGGTATTAGAGGATATATGTTTTCAACAAAAATCATGGGAAAAATCGAAACATAGATTAATCAAAATTAACAGATAATCCGAAATAATTTTAGCTTGAGGTAGTTCAAAAGTTTGTTCTAAAAATAAGTTGACGCTGGATGCGTAAATCAATGCTATTAGTACTTGGTGGAGAATTTGTCCTTTAGAAATACCTTTTAACCATGTTATAACCCACACATTTTTCATAAAGTATTATAATTACTGTCATGATGTAAAGCTTAAAAAACTTCGCTTTAAAAGAATAGGCAAGCAAAAATTAATTTACTTAAAACGTCAGGTATTTTATATTGAAACATAAAGCAAGGAACTGTTTTTACATAGTAATTAATCTATTGCAGTAATAATCACGTTAACATGAATTAAAAGTTTCACAAAGAAAATATACTTTTAAGAAATAAATTAAAAATTAATGTAAACATTAGGTTACTACATAAGTGCTTTAAATTTACAAAAAGTTGACGGAATTCTTATTCTTTTATTAAAATATATTTAAAAAATGTATGAAACTAATTTGATCTGATTGTAAGCGCACATAAATAAAATATCATTGCAATAATAATAATTGTAGTAGAACTAAAATGCGTTTTATATTTCTATTATTTTATTTGTAGTCACATGTACACGACAGAACCAATCCAAAGAGGAAATTTTAGGAACGACTAAGAGAAGAAGTGCGCATATATATATATATATATATATATATATATATATATATATATATATATAAATAGAGATGTATAATTATTAATTTGGTTTATATGGATTATTAAATTATGATTACGGATCTCAATGGGGATAGGGTTCAAGGATTTAGTTGAAGATAATATATTTTTGTATAAGAAATATCCTATACTAAATTGAATTTGACGTATAAAATTTGGTCTGAATAAGTTTTGCTTTCTAACGCATGCGTTACTGACTTTAAGTGTAAAATAATTAAAACTGTCAAAAATTGTCAAATAATTAAGAAATTTTAATGTTTTGATCAAAATGTGAAAATTTAGAAAAAGAAAAGGAAATGGTTTGCTTCACAGGTGTTTACACAGGTAAATAATTGAAATTCTTAATTAATAACATATAACAAATATTATTTGCAGGAAATACCAATAACAGGGTTATAAAATTTTAAACTCACAGATACAATCCTTCCTGTCGATTGAATGATGTCTTCAAACTTCAGCTGGAGGCAGGCAATGTTCACTCGGATGTTGTTGTTACGAATATCCAACTGCTATCTCGGTTCTCGAAGACACCAACCTCCAAACTTCAAGATGTTTTCTTTCCAAAACGGCAACCTCCAAACACTTATTTACAATGGTAACTTTTATTAAAATGGTTTTAAATCCTTATGACTGATTTCGTTTAAAATGTATTATTAGTATTCAAGATTTTTGCTAACACAATTTTTATTTTAGTTACCGAAAATATAATATTTATTTAAGAGGAATTGTCCGGATAAATAAAACAACTTTTCACCAAGTAAAATGGAATTTAATTTGGTATATCAGAATTATTTTAAATCGGAAAACATGAAAACAAATTTTACACAAAATCGTGACATCAATTAATCGTACAGCAATAATTTATTAACAACGACAGGTATCGGTGACCGAACTATTTAAATTTTGACCGAAGATATAAAAACAAGTGCTCTCGAAATTATTCGTACCGTAAACTTTCTCGACGAAAATAAATTAGGTTAAGTAAACACTAGATTAGCAACACTGTTTTAATCTTTTCACTTTTTGAACAAAAACTGGAGAGAGAATGACTTCCTGAGCTCTTGCTTTTATAGGTTTCTGGTTGCTACAGAAATTTCAATTTTTTTACAGCCATATTGCAAAATTTACAATGAATGTGATTGGCTAATCAAATTTAAGAATTGTACAAAAATGGAATTTTGGCCGTAACTTTCTTATACATGGTCGGAAATGAAATTTAAAAACAGAAATGAAAACTATGTGAAATTTCGAATAAAAGGACACCTAATAAGCAATAAATCCTACCACTAATAAACGAAACAACTTAATCTAATCAAAATAAGCTACTAACTATACACACTTACAAGCTACACTAAAATTACTTGCGAAAATGGAATTCTGAGGACAATTTACATAAGAAAACATATCTTTTTAAATTCAAAACATTTAATTTAATGAAAATTTTAAGTTTTTGTAAATTTGTCTAGAAATCAACTTAGATTTAGCAAAATTTTGCAGATAAAAACGCTGTATCCTTATAAAAACTTATTTATATTGTGAAAGAACATCTATTATTTGCTTTAAGAGCAAAAACTAAATCTAATAATATGGAAAAAGTATAAAATTATGTGAAAAATCTAAAATTTACAACGTAACCATACTTAAATTTTAAATATGAAATAAATTCATATTAAAAAATGTTTTTAGCACATAAAATGTTATGTTTAAGGTTTGTACAACTTGTCTTTATTGTTCACACTACTTATTTGCAATGCATAATGTTATTTAGTCTTGCATTGAAAATGTCTCATCGTCTAACACTGTTTTGGGATTTTTACACTATAAATTGTACGGCACTATAAATGTTTGTATGCCAAAATGTTCTAAATGTCTTTCTTCTTGTGAATCATTTATTATAAGTTTTGTCACTAATTCACTAACAAAAATGTGTGCGAAAATTGTCTATACTATCCATATTATAACCCTTTTAACTAAATTTTGTATTTCCTGCTTTTAAAAACTAAACATACCTTATCCCTAACATAATCCTAACTACATAGTCCATGTTTAAACACCTGTGAAATGTCTACTTGCCAAATTAACTTTGAAAAATTGAATTTTATTGTAAAATTGCACTACTAAAATGACTCTACGAAAACGGTGATATTTAACATCTTTGACAATTTAGGTAGCAACAAATTGCTTTTATGATGAAACCAAACTTAGCAAATGATATTCAGATCAATTTATACCAAATAAATTTATTTTAAACACATCGTGAACCATATTTATGTAAAATTGTGTCTCGCACTTGTATCGAGCCAGAAATTACCCCTTTTTATGACCCAAATGTCATGTAAGCTGTCCGATACTTCCATTACCTCTTTCTAAACATCTCAAATTCCCCAATTTAAGAATGAAGATATTTTTGTACAAGAAAATATTAAGTTCTTTAATTGACCTACCTATTAAAATTAAATTTTGAAATAAGGATAAATCATGGATATATGAAATTTACCTCTACTACTACCATCCTTTATATTGACTAATTCATATGTAGTACCCCCAAAACATTTTTTTACCCTATACGGACCTTCATATGGTAGTAAGAGTTTTGCACACATTTTTCGTGCTCTATCTGCAACTGTTAAACGGCGTATGATTACTAAATCTCCTTCCTTAAATGTAACCTTCTTTTTAATTTTGGCAGAATGTTTCTTTTCATAATTATCTAAAATCTTCCACAACCTTTCTTTGACTTCTTGGAGTAAATTTTCAACTTCAATTTCTTCTTCTTGTTGCCTCCAGGGTCTTTCTGGTATAATCTTTTTTATTAATGTTATCGGAGCTACCTGTGTTCTAACATTCGGTACTTCATTGATGCACTTCTCTATGACCTTAAGATACTTCACCCAAGCATTATGTTTCTCATACGTGAATATTCTTAAAAATTTAATCACTTCTTTGATATATCTTTCGGCTGGGTTGCCTTGAGGATGTCTGATCGAACAGAAATATATCTTTATTCCCATCTCTTCGAACTTCTTTACAAATTTGGCAGTTCTGAAATAAGTGGCATTGTCGGCTAATATAGCTTTTGGCTTTCCTGTTTCTTCCATGAATTTCTCAATAGAAATCGTAGCTTGTTTTGCTGTGCATTCCTGCTAGGGTATAATTTTATAAATTTAGAAAAAATATCGACGATTACTAATATATTTTTATATCCGTTCTGACCAGGTACTAAATTTCCAATATAGTCAATTGCTATTATTTCTAATGGTTTACTCACTTTTATACTTTTGACAAGGTTGAAATTAGTGTGGTTCTTCTCTTTAGCTAATATGCAAAGCTCACATTTATTTATAATATTCTTGACATATGTTAAATCCTTCTTTGCATAGAAATTTTCTCTAAAAATTAACCAAGTTTTCCTAATTCCTAGATGTCCGTACGTTTTGTGTAAATCCGTTATGATAAATTTTGCTATATCTTCATTTACTACAACTAACTTTCCTGTATTAAAAACTTTAATAATTCTATCATTCAAAATACAGTAATCCTTATATATTTCTTCTTTAGATTCCAAAATCTTCTTTTTAAGTTCTAAAATTGCGTTGAATTTTGTAAATTTCTTAATTCTTGTGCCAAAATGTAGGTTTAATTTGTTCAAATGCACATAAAACTCTATTTTCCTTAATGTCTATATTATCCTTCCTGCTTAACGCATCTGCTACCACATTATCCTTGCCTGGTCTATGAGATATGTCGAAATCATACTCCTGCAGAAGTAACGACCAATGGTACATCCTATGATTCTTAAAATTAGTTGTTTTCATAAAAGTTATTGCAGAGTTGTCAGTTTCAATTTTGAATTTGTTGCCTAATAGATAAAATTTTAATTTGTTTACCGCGTAAACAATGGCCAGTAGTTCCTTTTCTGCTGTAGTGTATTTGATCTCATGCACTTTTAAAATTCTCGAAAGAAAACAAATGGGTACTTCTTCGTCTCCTTGTTTTTGACATAATTCTGCTGCTATTGCATAGAAAGATGCATCTGTCCTGAGTATAAATGGTAACTTAAAATTAGGGTGTCTTAAAATCATATTTGTAAACAAACTTTCCTTAATACTAATAAATGCTTCTTCTTTTCTTCTATCCCAACTCCAACGTACGTTTTTTCTTAACAAGTCTACCAAAGGAATAGATAATTCAGCATATCCGAAATGAACTTACGATAGTAATTAACTACCCCTAAAAAGCCTCTCAACGTTCTTAAATTTTTAGGACGAGGATATTCTTTATTTCGGCCAATCTACTATCATTTAGTTTTACTCCGTCTGCCCTATTTCATAACCCAAGTACATGACTTCTCTCATAAAAAGTAACATTTTTCTAAATTTAATTTTAAACCATTTGTGGCTAAAGCTTCCATGATTGTTTTGATGTGTAGACAGTGTTCTTCTTCGTTCTTACTAAATATTAGAATATCGTCTATGTAGTGCATACAGAAATGTTCGAATCTATTTAAAATTTCTTGCATAGCTCTTACTAATGCAGCAGACGAAGAACTAAGTCCGAAAGGTACCACTTTAAATTGGTATATTTCTCCTTCGATACTAAACCCTGTGTACTTCCTACACGACTTTTCCAAAGGTATTAGCCAAAATGAATTCTTAAGGTCTAATTTAGTAAAGATCTTTTCTCCCAAATTTTACTAAGGAGCACGTCCATATTTTGTGGCGTTTCATATTGAGGTTTAGATCTGGAATTGAGCTTCCTTGCATCAAGGCACAGTCTAATGCTGTCATCCTTTTCTTTACAACAACCAACGGATTTAGATAACTAGTCTTTGATCTTTCTATGATACCATTTTCTAGCATTTCATTAATTTCTCTTTAACCTGCTCTCTTCTGGCGTATGGAATAGGATATATTTTGTTATGGAACGGAGAATCGTCTGTCACTTCAATTTTATGTACATATTTACTTGCTACGCTAGGTTCTTCATTTATCAACACCAAATTTTCTTGTATAATGTTTATAACTTCTTGCTTGTAACCAATGTGATTGATATCGAATTGCTCATCCTTTATAATTCTTTCCACCTTCAAATACTGGATATGCGGTTTATATAAATTTAATCTTTTATTGTAGGGCTGTACCCAGTTTAATTCATCTTTACCAATTCTTATCTTCATATGTTGCGCATCGATAATCAATTTTAATTGCTTAATCAAATCCATTCCGATTATTAACTCCATTTTTAAATTGTTAGTTATAAACCATTGTGTTTGAAAAATCTGTTCCCCTACCTTAGCTTCAGTATGTAGCATCCTATTTATAGTGCTAAGCTTCTTATCCGTAGCTGCCATAACTTCTATTTTGTTTATTCTGAATGATCTCATCTTTAAATAAATCGTTATTCTCTACGATGATTTTTTCCTGTATTAATGAAATTTCTGATCCGGTATCAACTAATCCTAATAAATTTAAATTCTTAATTCTAATGTTAACGAAAGGTAATAAAATGTTTGCAGTTTCTGGTTCTGAATTTTGTTCAATTTCTAAAAATTCCGTAGGATGTTGGTAGTTTGTCTTTACATTGTTGACAAGGAAGCTCGTATTTAAAAATTTAGAACGGTGATCTTGTCAAAGTCCTTTGTGTGTTCTTTTCTTCGTCTTGGGATGCATGTACGATAGCATTGACCCAACTAATCCTTCCACAACTCGGTTCCTCCTTCTCTTCTCGTACCTGGATGTTATTCACTCTCCTATTCTGATCATCCACGATCTCTTGGTATGGCCTTCTATTTTCTTTTGCATATCATTTCTACGATGATCCTTTCCTTCATTCTCTCTATTATTCTGATGTTCCCGTTCATTATCCTTGGCTTGATTGTTGTAATTAAATCTGTTCCTATCGTAGCCATTATTATATCCTCCTCGTCTTTGTTGGAAGTTGTTCCTCTCTTTCCCGATCTATAATTGCTTTCTCTATTGTTGCCATTCTGGAAATACTCTCTACGATTATCAGCACGATGATATTGATTTTGATAATCTCTCCTGTCATTTCCATAATTCCTATTATAATTGTCTCTCCTATTGTCCTCTCTTTCGTGCCTGTAATTATATTCCTTCTGTCATTTCCATAATTCCTAGGGTTAAATTCTCTCTTTTCGTAACTGTTCTGATGCTGTTCGTATGCATCGTATCTTCTTAAAAATTGCAGTAGTGATGTTATATTATCTATATTTTGCAGAATAATGTTTTCTGCCACATTATTCTCCAGTTGCCTTGCTAAATATTGAACTATTTCTTGTTCATTCATCGGTGGTGTGAAGTATCTTGCTATTTGGTATTTCTTCATTACATAAATCTCCTCGAAGTGCCATAGTTTTGTCATACTTCGCCCTTGAAAATTCTTCCTTATTACATTTTGTTGGACATCACTCCAATATTGTTTGGTAAATAATTCCTTGAAGTGCTTATAATCGGTACATTGCTCTTGTACTAAATTGTACCATAGTTCGGCATTCCTTTAAGCATCTTTCTCACCAAACGCATTCTTTGTTTATTGTCCTTAATGTCATTAAAATATTCTTCTATATTTTTCAAAAATAGCATTGGCGATTCTTGCTTCTTTCCTTCAAATTTATATGGCATCTCTTGATTCCACATGCAATTTTCCCAGCCGATTTGAAAATTTCGAGGTGTTTCACGTTCTTTCAACTCTTCTAGGTCATGATCGTGTATTCTTAGTTTATTGCAAATTTCCCTATCTGTTTCTTGTTCTCATCCTTATTCTTATCCACCTGGAAACATATTTGTTCGTGGATGTCATGTATCCTTCCTACTCTATCATTTATTTCGTTAGAAGCCTCTTCTCTTAGACGGGTTTCAGTTCTAATATTCTTGTCCAACTTTCCTATCTTGTCATCTACCTCTTCCTTATTGTCGATAATCGTTCCCCATAACTTATCATTTTCTCGGTGCATATTGTTACTTAATTCTTCCTTCGTTTTGTCCATTCTATGCACTAACTTCTCCTTATCGTCCTCCCACTTACTCACTTGTCTATCGATACTTTCTACCAACTTGTTAAATTTCATTTCCATCTTCTCATCTGCTCTACGTATCTCCTCCTTTCTATTCTCTTCTGCTTCTTTCCTATTTTCTTCAAGCTTGTTAAATTTACTATCAATATTTTCTTCAGCTTTTATCATGTCTTGCTTCCTATTTTCTTCAAGCTTGTTAAATTTACTGTCAATATTTTCCTCAGCCTTTATCATGTCTTGCTTTCTACTTTCTTCCGCTTTCATTAGCATGGCGATTATCATGTCCACGTCTAAGGTTTTGCTTTCTCTAACTGGACTTCCCCTTCTTGTTGTCCTTCAACATTCTTTTCAATATCCTCCATCTTTGTAACTAGATCCTGTTTTTTCTCTTTTACCTCAATATCTTTAGGTCCGTAAACTTTACCTGATCTAGTTACCCTACGATCTTGCATTAACTAGTTGTATTAACTAAATTTGCCCTTTTATAAAAATCCTAACACTAATAACACAATAAACAATAAACAATAACTAATAACAAATAACAATGAACATGAACGAAAAATGAAAACTAAATATCTATAAAATTTTTTTGTGCTTTTATATCCAAAAACTTCAAACTAAATCGTGCCCACACGTTGCGGTGCCAATAAATTGAAATGTATAATTATTAATTTGGTTTATATGGATTATTAAATTATGATTAGGGATCTCAATGGGGATAGGGTTCAAGGATTTAGTTGAAGATAATATATTTTTGTATAAGAAATATCCTATACTTAATTGAATTTGACGTATAAAATTTGGTCTGAATAAGTTTTGCTTTCTAACGCATGCGTTACTGACTTTAAGTGTAAAATAATTAAAACTGTCAAAAAATGTCAAATAATTAAGAAATTTTAATGTTTGGATCAAAATGTGAAAATTTAGAAAAAGAAAAGGAAATGATTTGCTTCACAGGTGTTTACACAGGTAAATAATTGAAATTCTTAATTAATAACATATAACAAATATTATTTGCAGGGAAATACCAATAACAGGGTTATAAAATTTTAAAAACTCACAGATACAATCCTTCCTGTCGATTGAATGATGTCTTCAAACTTCAGCTGGAGGCAGGCAATGTTCACTCGGATGTTGTTGTTACGAATATCCAACTGCTATCTCGGTTCTCGAAGACACCAACCTCCAAACTTCAAGATGTTTTCTTCCAAAACGGCAACCTCCAAACACTTATTTACAATGGTAACTTTTATTAAAGATGGTTTTAAATCCTTATGACTGATTTCGTTTAAAATGTATTATTAGTATTCAAGATTTTTATTAACACAATTTTATTTTAGTTACCGAAAATATAATATTTATTTAAGAGGAATTGTCCGGATAAATAAACAACTTTTCACCAAATAAAATGGAATTTAATTTGGTATATCAGTATTATTTTAAATCGGAAAACATGAAAACAAATTTTACACAAAATCGTGACATCAATTAATCGTACAGCAATAATTTATTAACAACGACAGGTATCGGTGACCGAACTATTTAAATTTTGACCGAAGTTATAAAAACAAGTGCTCTCGAAATTATTCGTACCGTAAACTTTCTCGACGAAAATAAATTAGGTTAAGTAAACACTAAATTAGCAACACTGTTTTAATCTTTTCACTTTTTGAACAAAAACTGGAGAGAGAATGACTTCCTGAGCTCTTGCTTTTATAGGTTTCTGGTTGCTACAGAAATTTCAATTTTTTTACAGCCATATTGCAAAATTTACAATGAATGTGATTGGCTAATCAAAATTAAGAATTGTACAAAAATGGAATTTTGGCCGTAACTTTCTTATACATGGTCGGAAATGAAATTTAAAACAGAAATGAAAACTATGTGAAATTTCGAATAAAAGGACACCTAATAAGCAATAAATCCTACCACTAATAAACGAAACAACTTAATCTAATCAAAATAAGCTACTAACTATACACACTTACAAGCTACACTAAAATTACTTGCGAAAATGGAATTCTGAGGACAATTTACATAAGAAAACATATCTTTTTAAATTCAAAACATTTAATTTAATGAAAATTTTAAGTTTTTGTAAATTTGTCTAGAAATCAACTTAGATTTAGCAAAATTTTGCGATAAAACGCTGTATCCTTATAAAAACTTATTTATATTGTGAAAGAACATCTATTATTTGCTTTAAGAGCAAAAACTAAATCTAATAATATGGAAAAAGTATAAAATTATGTGAAAAATCTAAAATTTACAACGTAACCATACTTAAATTTTAAATATGAAATAAATTCATATTAAAAATGTTTTAGCACATAAAATGTTATGTTTAAGGTTTGTACAACTTGTCTTTATTGTTCACACTACTTATTTGCAATGCATAATGTTATTTAGTCTTGCATTGAAAATGTCTCATCGTCTAACACTGTTTTGGGATTTTTACACTATAAATTGTACGGCACTATAAATGTTTGTATGCCAAAATGTTCTAAATGTCTTTCTTCTTGTGAATCATTTATTATAAGTTTTGTCACTAATTCACTAACAAAAATGTGTGCGAAAATTGTCTATACTATCCATATTATAACCCTTTTAACTAAATTTTTGTATTTCCTGCTTTTAAAAACTAAACATACCTTATCCCTAACATAATCCTAACTACATAGTCCATGTTTAAACACCTGTGAAATGTCTACTTGCCAAATTAACTTTGAAAAATTGAATTTTATTGTAAAAATTGCACTACTAAAATGACTCTACGAAAACGGTGATATTTAACATCTTTGACAATTTTGGTAGCAACAAATTGCTTTTATGATGAAACCAAACTTAGCAAATGATATTCAGATCATTTTATACCAAATAAATTTATTTTAAACACATCGTGAACCATATTTGTGTAAATTTGTGTCTCGCACTTGTCTCGAGCCAGAATTTACCCCTTTTTTTGACCCAAATGTCATGTAAGCTGTCCGATACTTCCATTACCTCTTTCTAAACATCTCAAATATATATATATATTGCGGTGTATTAATTACTTTAAGAATGAAACTAAATAAAATAATCTTCATTTCGCCCCTCGTGTGTGGTGCTATAAATTATTTGCGATGGGAATATAAATTTTAATACACTGTAATTGTATACTGATATAAATTGTATCGTACTTTTCTTTCAATAATTATTTATAATTTTTACCACATTTGAATTAAATGAAAAAATGAGATTAATGGTATTAGTAAATCGTAATGTATTTTACTACAACTTCGGCACGATGTGCCGTCATCAATCTAATATGATAATTTTTGTTAATTTTAATTTCAGTATTAAAAGAAAAACAATAAACATTTATGTAAGGGTTTTTTGTACAATAAATCTATTCAATCGTGATTTTAATTAAATCTGGAATTGTATAAGTTTTACTTTTATTCAAACACCTTGCATCATCTGAAAATTTATTACATGTTGTCCACATGTGAATATCGTTGACCTTAATATACGTGTACGTGTAACACCATAACCAAACATTACTAATCATTTAATTTGGGTAAGTCTTTCTTAAGTAATGTTGAATCAATATAAAATCAATAAATGACTTAAGTGTTTCCAGGCACACAGACACACAGACACACAGACACACAGACACACAGACACACAGACACACAGACACACAGACACACAGACACACAGACACACAGACACACAGACACACAGACACACAGACACAGACACACAGATACACAGACACACAGACACACAGACACACAGACACACAGACACAGACACACAGACACACAGACACACAGACACACAGACGCACAGACGCACAGACGCACAGACGCACAGACGCACAGACGCACAGACGCACAGACGCACAGACACACAGACACACAGACACACAGACACACAGACACACAGACACACAGACACACAGACACACAGACACACAGACACACAGACACACAGACACACAGACACACAGACACAGACGCACAGACGCACAGACGCACAGACGCACAGACGCACAGACGCACAGACGCACAGACGCACAGACGCACAGACGCACAGACGCACAGACGCACAGACGCACAGACACACAGACACACAGACACACATACACACTTACACACAGACACACAGACACACAGACACACAGACACACAGACACACAGACACACAGACACACAGACACACAGACACACAGACACACAGACACACAGACACACGACACACAGACACACACACACACACACACAGACACACAAACACACACACACACACGACACACAGACACACAGACACACAGACACACAGACACACAGACACACAGGCGTACAGACGCACGGACGCACGGACACACGGACACACGAACACACGGACACACGGACACACGGACACATGGACACACAGACACACAGACACACAGACACACAGACACAGACACACAGACACACAGACACACAGACACACAGACACACAGACACACAGACCCACAGACGCACAGACGCACAGACGCACAGACGCACAGACGCACAGACGCACAGACGCACAGACGCACAGACGCACAGACACACAGACACAGACACACAGACACACATACACACATACACACAGACACACAGACACACAGACACACAGACACACAGACACACAGACACACAGACACACAGACACATGTACACACAGACACACAGAAACGCAGACACACAGACACACATACATACAGACAAACAGACACACAGGCACACAGACTCACTTTAAGGTAAATGCTATGCCAATTAAATGTTTAGTTATTGGAGCAGCGTACTGATTTAGCATATAGAGTTAAAATTAAAATAAGATTATGTCGTTCTCGCACGCTTATTATGTTGCTTTTGTCCGAAGTAGTATTTTAGCTGATTTGCCCAGTAAATATATATATATATATATATATATATATATATATATATATATATATATATATATATATATATATATATATATATATATATGTATAATGAATCATCAATAGGCTTAGACATTCAGTGTGTATACCGATGGAGTATACGAGAGGGAAAAAATATGTATTTTTGGTTTTACGATAAAGAGCCATTCTTTATTAAAAGTCTTGCTTGTCGAGAAAAGAGTTTGGCGTGTTAAAGTTTTACGTCTGATGCACAGGGTATTCATAAATTAACAAAACAGGGAATTGCAGTAAGGGAGAGGTAATATTGTTTATTACTGTAGACAAAACATTTATAGGAAAACGTTATTTATAGATGAAAATAAAACCTAAATACGAAGTTTACAGAAAAAATTGGATTTTTATGTTTTTGGTCGGAAAATGTTTTTATCTGGGATCGCTTAAAAATTTACCCTTTGCACATGCGTTAGAAATGGAGTTTTACTCAACCTCCGAATATATGTCATACAGATTATTTACTTAAATAACAGTTCTTTGTTAATTTATCGTTCTGCGTTATAATTAATATAGTCATCAACTTGTTATTAAATTATTTATTTATTATTAAATTGAGGTTGTAAAAATACTTTAGTTTATTTTTGTGTAAATAGATCTAGAATGCTTGGGTTGCAGCAAGGAATGTATTTCGTGAAACGTTACGGTATTGTGTTAAAAAAAAAAAAATATTTATATTTTATTTGAAGATATGTGTTATTCGGTTTAAGTGTGTCCGTGTTATTTAGCTAGGCGTAGAGTGCTGTGTGTGGTTAATCCAATCTCGTTAACCGGGTATCTTGCGATGTCATCATCAAATAGACAGGGATATGCGGAGGTCAGATGGATTGTCTTCTAGGGATTCTTAAAGGAGATATGTTAGGATTGCGGGGGTCTGAATTTAAATTTGGGTTTTTGCGTGGAAATTGATTAAAGCGGTAGTTGTAAGAACTGATAGGAATCTCTCTGTCTAACAAAGAGCTTGGGGATATACTAACTTTAGGGGTGGTTGAACCATTAAACAGCGCACTATATTGTGTTATGGTCTTAGTTAAAAACAAGGACCAGTCATCATTTTTGTATCAACGTCAGAAAGGTTAACGTGGTTATTGGGAAGAATGCTTATTCTCTTCCTTATATTGTTTGGATTCTTGCGGATGCTTTACGCTCCACTGTACATTATGGCTGAATTTGCAACATTATGTTATCAGTATCGTCCTACTATTCTATATACTCCTAAATATCGTTCAAAGTATAATTCAGCAAACGGGGGAACCGTATCCTCAAAATTTTGCCAGATTTGCATGTTAGGTTTAACCAAGGTCCTTGGGATGTACACTTACTGAAAATAGGACGGTGTATTTCGAACTGCTAAGTACGGTATTACTCGGTATTCCCCGTATTTTGCTTTTTGTGGATAAGAACATATTCCATGTGGCGATCTTTTTCCACGTCATGCTAACCCTACTTCTCCTCTATTAGATACTAATCTTCATAATCCTCTTATTCGTATAATAAAATTTTATGACTCGCTTGGCTCAGACGATGAAATCTTCTACCTTGCGTATTCAGAACCGTAAAATTTTTTGTCATGAACGCTATAAAGTCAGCGATTCCGTTTGGCAAAGGAAGTTTGTTTTATCTGGTGCGACCCGGATTTTAATGCCAAATTAGCTCCGAAATTCGTAGTCCCATTTCTTATAAAAGAGTACTTGCCGTCTTCATTTCACTTTCCTATCCTTTGTGTTTGATATAAATCTATTCTAGCTTCCTATCCACTTTACTGAACGAATGATTGTATAATTGGACCTAAGAGGAACTGGATGGGTTTGCCTTCTCTGTACTAGCTCTAGTAACCACGGGATCCCAAAATCAGAGTCAATGGAGTTGTATTTTTCCCGCCCACTATGTCTTAGTACCACATATGAAATTTCATCTGTGCTACTGCATGGTATTATGGCTGAGGATGGGATAACTATCCTGTATTCCTGGGATTGATTTTCATTTCTTTCTTCCTAACTTTATTTTGGACATTTTTAGGTTTCGTAACATACCACATTATGAATTAGTGTTTGCTATAATGAGTGAAACGAAGATAATCACACCTCCCGAGTTATGAAACCCATATCCGCTTTGCTTCCTTAAATTATAAGGAATCACAATTTAAACAAACAAAAGAAAAATAAAAAGTGTATTAACCAATTTTTCAAAAATATTTACAGATATTACTTCCGAGAAGCACCACATATAAGAAAACCTAATTCTTATGGATTAAGGTCCTAAGCATATAATGACAGATAATGTAGATTATCCTTAATTCCTGAATGAACAATGAACAATATGAACAATAACAGCTCTGAAGCTAATCAAACTTTTATCACCCAAAATCTGAATTATTCGGTGTAATGTGGTATCCAATGGAGTTAATTTATTCTTATGAATCCTTAATAATGAATATACCAACACTTGTCAACTATAAACGTACACCAAAATAATTCATCGCATGTTCAATGCGGTGATTTATCTTATAACCTGCGTAGAACTGACACGGTGTATCGGATTAACACAGGAGGATTGTCAATATATGGTTCTATTGTGCTTGAAACCGCCTAATGCATTTGCTGTCTCGTACTTATTGTACGTGACAAAGAAAGATGGATATATTATGAATAATGCCTCTATTTCTGCCGAACAAAAGCGTTTGCAACTTTCACACATAATGACAAGGCAATAAGAATCAGATGCAGGTAGAATAGAAATTCAATAGGTATAATAAAATGCCAGTGGTTCTCAACACTGCTTTAACATTATATAATTTGTGAAGAAATGCAACTTTTGTATAATAAAATAATAATCGATTACTAATTACCTATAAGTAATTTCAATTGACACCTTTCACTTATACTTATAACAACAATAACAAATACATTTTATTATAGTTAGTAAATATTAATTAAATTACAAAGATATACTTTTATAATTAAATGTAAAAATTATAATTGTCATTCGGCTTCAGATTCATCACTTCCTGAGTCATCCAAATCTTGGAAAAGATCATCGTCATCACTTTCTTCAGTGTTAACTGTGAAAATAAGAGGTCTTACTTCATCCACAATATTTATTTGGATTCTTTTGTAATTGAGTACACTAAAACGTCATTACCATACTTAGGTATACAATGAACTTTCTAAATGTAATTGAAATACCTATACTTAATCGAATATTCATTATTATGAATGGCTTTTATAAATGTTTATTATAAAACTTGCATTCTTCCATAAATTTTAAATGTAATGTTAAAGCAGTGTTGAGAACCACTGGCATTTTATTATACCTATTGAATTTCTATTCTACCTGCATCTGATTCTTATTGCCTTGTCATTATGTGGAAAGTTGAAAACGCTTTTGTTCGGCAGAAATAGAGGCATTATTCATAATATATCCATCTTTCTTTGTCACGTACAATAAGTACGAGACAGCAAAGCATTAAGGCGGTTTCAAGCACAATAGAACCATATATTGACAATCCTCCTTGTTAATCCGATACCCGTTCAGTTCTACCGGACACTTTAGCTTAAGTGTCCGTGTTCATTCACGCCTTTCAACGCATATACAAAAGTTGGGCAATTTGATGTACTATATGGCCTTCAAAATATTTTAACTACACTGTACCACTGTACATGTTTGTAAACAGTCGATTCAGTGCTGCTAACAAGCACACATATATTTAAATCAGTAATATTAACATCCAATACTGTTCACCTTATGCTTAACACGACTTTATTTAGTTACATAAAGAATGACTTCAGGTTCCTTTTCGGATCGCGCGAGTTTTGTATACACAATACTTTTATTTGGTGATTGCTGTTTATTATATATCAACATTTCTTAAATTTTGGAAAACTCAACAGTATTTCCAAGTCTCAATTAATCACTTCATTTGTAAATGTTTAAATACTTCAGTCCCAAAATGTTTTTTTTCAGTAAACTAATATGCACTGCGACACTACTTATTTACAAATAAAAACCAGCAGAGATCGTTATGGTCCCACAAAACATTCGTGTGCGATACTCCTCTTAAACCTTTAACGCCCGAATTTTTTTTGCAAAAAATTAATGATACTTATAATTCACTTTTGTATTGATATTATAGTTGTAAATACAAAATATTATTAGAATATTATGTGCCAAGACTGAGATATGAGGCATGATAACATAAACACGCTAAGCGTTAGTAGGTACAAAATCGAAAAAAAAAATAATAGAAGACAAAATTACTTTTATTGGTAAAATATATACATTTAATTTGCATGGATGCTTTAAAACATGGGATACACAGACCATCACATTTACTGCAACTAGTGTGCACAGTGCTATTACAATTAACCCCACGACAACGTCGCCTATTGCTGGGTTTCACAAGATGACCTTTTCCATCTAGGAGAATATCGTCACTTACACTTTCATTTACACTACTACCTTTGGAAGTAGTTGGTAGTCCAGCTCCTAATGGTAAATTCATATATTTCACCAGATATGTGTACTATTTCCCGTCGAAACTCTGACTGGGAAAATCGTGTTCCTGCATGTCTCGAAAGCAACCATGTATTATGAATTGCTGCGTCTAACATCCATGTAAACAGTTACCCGTACCTGTTTTTTTCCGCGGAAGCCTATACGGTAGTACGAAATATTTTGGTCCATTCGATCTCTGCCTCCCATGAACTTGTTATACCGCCCTATAAGTTTGGGCTGTGATACGCTGATATTTTTCTTTTCCGTTTTAGAATACCTATTTACTTTTTAAGAGGATATAACCCATGGATTGTGGAAATCACTGTTACGACATTATTGTCAACCCATCTCGCCAACAGCATGTTTTTTTTTGGTACTGGTTTGGAACTCAAAACTCCCTCGTTCTTTTTTCTTCATGATGTTTGAAGAAGTCAATGGACAATCTTTGGGAACTCGATTTTCTCTCATTGTTCCGGTTGCGCCATAATTTTTAGATTTCTAATGCGCCAATAGTGGCATTCCCCTAATAAATTATCACAATATAACTGGAATGGTAACGCAGCTATATCTACTGGAAATGCTTCAAGCATTCACACTAGAGGAGCTACCGCTTTTCCGAAGTTATTTTCGAATTCTTTCCTTGATAGACGTCAAAATTTATCAAGTGCCCGGTTGGCGTATTTAGACAACACCTTGTATCCAAAACGAATTGGTTTACTTCGTATGCACTGTTTGCAGATATGCCGTCCTAAATATTCCACCCTGCACTCATCAAAATCTAAACTTTCTATCGCTTGAAAATTGTCCTTGCATCTTTTCTGCAGAAGTGTAATCAATGGACGTAGTTCCCACATTTTATCTTCTCTGTCAATGTGATTGTTGTCCACGAAATGCATAATTCGGTTTATTCCTAAAAGTCTAGATCTTCTTATAGGATATGTTACTAACTTGTTTCTTAAATCTTTGGAAGCTTCCCAGTATGACCGTTTGGAGGACACTACATTGTAGTCAGACAAAAATAAAGTAGCTATGAAAACTTTCATTTCCTCTGGCGTTATTTTTGGGTCTCTATTATTAGTGAAGACTGCATATTTGGACGACTCACTAACAATTAAATTTATTATTTCTTCATCGATGATTTCTCAAATATATCAACAGGAGAAAGATCCCGATATATTGTGTAATTTGCCAATGGAAACATACTGGTGTTGCTTGGCAAGTCTTGGTTCTCCCACGAGGATTTGTTCTTATTTTTTGGTTGAAGTACAAAATTCTCGCTTTCGAATTCTTCAATGCGCTCATTACCTCGAAGTACTATTTCGCCCGACTTCGTAGCTGGCCCCCCGATAAATTGTCGACCAAACCGCCTTCATCATCGTCAGCCGAATCTTCATCAGAGTTTGCGTGCACCTCTGGAGGTTCAATGAATATTCCTTCAGCATCTAATTCGTCTGCTTCTAATAAAGCCAACACGTGCTGAAGTGATATGCCGCTGTAAATAGTAAAGTAATACCAAAAAATATGAAAAATACGTAAGTAATAATTTTGTAACGCGTAACGCTTAGCGTGTTCATATGATCACGCTGTAATTACGAATCTAATTAATTCATAAATTATTAAAATGAAGTTAAATCTAACATACATTCTTTCTATTTGATCATTTTACTTTATACTTTTGATATTTGTCTGGAAATAAATGTAAATATAACATTTTACTTACCGAAAACGAATGTCGTCGGCGGCCGTCTCATCTATTGTCGCACTTGCACCTGCTTCCATTATTCTTAGAATAACAAACAAACTAAATAGGACCTAACCGTCACGCAGGTAGCAAAATACTAACGTTCTTCTGTCGATTTCGTTCGCGCACAATTCTGAAACGGCCTCAACGCAGACGAAATTATAAAATCGCTGCCATCTTGAATTCTTTTACAAACGGATGTGAGGATTGTGAGGATTCATAATTCTTCCAAACGACCCTAATTCAAATTCAAATTTACTCCATGTACTATCCAGATCTATATTCAACTTTTTATGTAAGGCCCACATATCCGTGAGTTTTCCTTCCGCACAAGTTAGCAAAAATTATAACATGCATCAAATTCCGGTAGCATTTAACCATTATCGTCGCAATAGGGGTGTTACCAAAACATTAGTTCTCAATCAAATTTAATTCTTTCAAAAATCGTTGTACGTTTAAATACTCTTTTACTAACTTCCGTTTTCACTAATTTCCATTATGTACACTCCAAAAAAAATTTCTCGTGCAAACTGACGTTCATTTGCGATCCAAACTACGTTCTACGCACAGCACAAGACTACATATATCCAGTGAGTCAAAATAAGGGTTTTATGTCCTGAGTTTTATATTCTAACCGCTCCCTTTATTTTGTTTCCCCCTTGCTTTCATTTCCTCTACGGTGGTCTTAATTTTACTGGGAGAGATTTTTGCACATTGCTTTGTGCAACGATTGTGTAATGTTACACATATTTGAATATTTTCTACTTTTCAACGTTTAGTATAGTTGTTTTACAATCTCGAAGCACTTCATGTATTTCGAATGTTTTATAATTTGTTTAGTTGGTTATTAACTAAATAATTGCGTTTACACTTATAGTAGTGTAAGATGATTTAATAATAGTATAAGAATTTATATCGCGGCGAAATAGTTAATGAAAGGTTCTGCCTACTTGCTTCTTTTTGGTTCTTTAAGGATATGAATACATAAGTCGCTGACTACTGATTTTTTGCTTGCATTTTGATTTGATAATAAGTCAAATTATTCGTTTGACCAGCACTGTTTTGTGATTATTGTGTCTTTTACTTGTTTGTTGTATTTTCTTACATTTGCTCTGTTATAGCTTTATTGCCCCTTTTCGTAGTTTAGGGGTTGTCTTATCTCAAACTACGTGGCGCCTTAGGTTTCTATGCGCTGTACGGTGACATCACGCACGTATCCTATGTACCGCTGCATTGTGATAGTCAATGATCAACTGAGCTAGTTGATATCATTTATCTCATCTCTCGCGTATACCGGGTTACGTTCAAGTATCATGAACACGTTACAAACATGAGAGCGCTTAACAGTCGTGTTCGAATTCGTTCGATTGAATTAGAATTTTAAGTATTGTTTTTCATTCGGTTAAGCCATTGATTTTTTATTTTGAGTGGTTTATAACTGTGACGCCTTTGGCCAGGAAAAATGCTTGGAATCTTCAGTCGACTGGAATATTTGTTAATTTTTATATATGTGGTCTTTACTAATTTTTTCCTTAACACTGACACTGCAGTAGTAGACAATAGTGCACGTCGAACGCCGTTCACAAGACTTTGTAGTTATGTTTCGCACGGTTAAAAACTAAACACATGTCTTGAACAAAAATAATTCCAGCTGCTATTGATCATTGGCCAAACTACTGCAATCTCCCAGTTGGTGTTGCCGTCGATTAATTTGGCTTCTTAAGGGATCGCTTCCCAACCCCACTTTTACCTTCAAACTACTCATGCGTATGTAGGAATACAAGGTTGTGCAACCAACTTTTTTATCGCTAACACTAAATAGATTTTTTGGTACATACTACATTTGGCAAAGTTTCGCCAAAATCGGCCAGGATGTGTGTGCGTGTGTGCGTGTGTGCGTGTGTGCGTGTGTGCGTGTGTGCGTGTGTGCGTGTGTGTGTGCTGTGCTGTGCTGTGCGTGCGTGTGTGTCGTGTGTGTCTGTGTGCTTGTCGGTGCGTGTGTGCGTGTGTGCTGTGTGCGTGTGCGTGTGGCGTGTGTCGGTGTGCTGGTGCGTGTGGTGTGTGCGTGTGTGCGTGTGCGTGCTGTGTGCGTGCGTGTGCGTGTGTGCGTGTGTGCGTGTGTGCGTGTGTGCGTGTGCGTGTGTGCGTGTATGCGTGTGTGTGCGTGTGTGCGTGGGTGTGTGTGGGTGCGCGCGGGATATCTTTTGAATTAAAGCTATCGATATAAAATTTGCTATCGATATGCAATTTGGTACAAAAGTTATTTGCCATAAAATCTAGGTCAAGTTCGTTAATGAGCAAAATCCAACTATTTTCAGGGGATTGGAAAACTAAATAAATTCATTGCTTCAAATTTAGAATAGTTACATAATTAAAATGACAAACTAATACTTTTTTATATAATTTCAAAATAAAAAATATATAATAACCAGTGGCGCACCGTTTTTAAAATGAAAAATTGTGCATTTTTTAATGTATCGACCGATTATTTTGAAAGTGTTGCTTTGGGGGTTTTTAAGATCCTTAAGAATAAATAATTTGTCAAAATTAAAAAATTCAAAATAGCGTATCAAAAATGAGGGATTATCGTGTTTATTTAGTTTATCAACGGTTTTTTTTAAAGTCGGGTGTTGGGGGTTTTTAAGATCGCTAAGTGTAAATCATTTTGAAAAATTAAAAAATTCAAAATGGGGATTATCGTGTTTAAAATCCGATATGAATAAAATTCAGGTAATGTGGGCTTTAACGTTATTTATTTACATGTATGAGAAAGAATTATGGCACATAATTTGGCAGCGGTTTTATACTTTGCGATGTTGCCCAATTTTAAATTGTGAGAGGCTGGGTTAATACGCTAATATTTTGGATGAAAAGAATACGGACCTTAACAAGATTATGCACGTTTGATTAAGTCATCAATAAACCTTTCTAATAATAAGTTTTGTTTTATTGCTTATAGCATTGAATATATGTCTTAAGTGATTTATAAACCCGGTCTTATTATAAAACGTCTAGTCGTTTTCCAAATGTCTAGATAAATTGACTACAAGCACTTACCTTACAATTTGACTGAAACTTTTAGGCATTTCATAAAACCCCGATTAGCGTTGTTAAGGTTTGTTACTACTCGAGATGCGTACACTAGTTTGTCGTTCATCGGCGCATTAATTTACAAAAACAAATAATAAATGTGTAGATGCATTAATTGATAATTTCCGAAACTCTTTCATCAACATCTAAAGGTTGCTTTCAATACTGTGTATTCAATATTAATATTAATAAATAAACATGATCATTTGAAACGCGAAATGGATAATGTCCAATTGTTGGTTTAGGCACCAAGTGCATGTGTGTTAAAGGCGTGTTAACATTCACCCATGTATGTATGTTAAATGGGGTTTGTATTTATGTCACTGAACGATAAAAGTATTTTTCGATCAAACAGATGTATAACTTTTTTCAAAATGACTAATAACTTTTTAATCTTTTACAGAATGACTGAATATTACCAGTAATATTAATTAATTAGTAATAAATTAAATCACATTTTAAAATATGCCAAAAGACCTACGCGTTGTTTTCAGAAACGACTGTGCTTTATTTGAATGATAAAGTGTGTTTATTTTGAGGTTTTTTGAAGTCATCTCTCTGATACATACATTTTATGTATACATTGATATTATATAACCATAGTCTTAATCATACTAATTTATGGTGTTTATTATATTAATTAGGTAAGTAAAGAATGAAAGAAGTACCTACACCGATCTCTTATTAACCGCAATGTAGTGAAAACTGATCGTTTTAGTACCTAGTTGGTTTCGGCTTCACTTTCTGAATATTTTTTTGTATTTTTGTAGAGTTCACATTAGTACAATGTATGGAATACGGAAAATATTGATGTTCCTGGAAAAATAAGCGTCAAAATGTTAGATAAAGTTAGGATAGTGGAGAATTGAGTTTTCTACGGCGTTGTGCATACCTTTAGAGTTCAGTAGAAGTGAAACATAGAAGTAAATTTACTGTTAAATTAAGTTTCTTAGAATAAAGAAAACTGTTAATGCATATGAAAGGCGGATTGTGGCAAAAAGAAACCGAAAATAATAAAACAGGGAAAGTTACTGTGTTATTTTCAAATGAAGTTCATATAAATACATCAAATGTTTCAATTAATTTCCAGGTAAAATTGACTGCGGAAAATGTAAAAAAAAACTTATAAAGAAGAATTAAAAAACCGTTCATTGATAGACGTGAAAAATCTGCATACAATCATATTAAGTCAAACAAGGGAAAGGAAAACTAGTTATTAAGTGAGAAGACAAAAATGTGCGACCTTTGAACGTCTTAAAACCAGATCAATATTTTGTATGTTTACTTGGCTATTTCCTTTTGTAAAATAATTTAACAAAAATATTAAACTCATTTTGGAAATCTTGTTCTACTACAAGGTAAAATTTAAGAGCTAATTAAAATTAAATTAAATTGAATACCTGAATAACGATCAATTTTATAAGACAATGTGTTGACATGTTTTAAAAAAAAATTAATTTTACATAATTTTTCTTTATAGTTTTTTAATACAAAGCAAACTAATTCTAAAAATTAATTAAATTAATTAATGCTTAAATTGTGTTGTCGGTATTTGGTAGAAGCGGGCGTTTATCTGACATAAAGCTTCAAACGTCCACCTGATATAGGTTATTGTTTTTAATTTGCATTTGTGGGTTGGAAGGTGGTGTGTTGTTCCACGCCAGATATTTTTGTTATTATTAGCATGAGTAGACTCATTGGGATTCCGTATTAATTCCTAGATTTGAGTTCGAATAGCTTGTGGTGGTATGGCACGACCGCTTGATTTGGTCTGCAGAGTTTCTAAAAAGATGCAAAATTCAAAATTTTATCTAGAAGATATTTAAAATACTTAGCTTTTTGGGGTTTTTTAACGGTGTATGTTTTTGTATGTATCTTATACAAATCTAAACGTTTGGATAACACATAAATTGTTTTCGTCCTTAATAATACAACCTTTCAGAATTGCTTAAGATGTTGAAACAAATTTGAGAAATTTGAAAATGTGGAAACGCAAACATAAACCTGCTATTAATGTAACAGTTTGATAAACGTATAAAGCTAACAATGGAATAGAATTCTAGTAAATAATAACTAGATCATTAAGAAATTCAACATTGTCAAACTGCCTTGAAAATGACAAATCGGAACACCCTCTAACAGTCGAAGGCTAACAGTGGAAAATGTCATAACCAACACAGAACAAATTTTACAAAATCTGATCAAGTTATGAGGTAAGTGTATAGTTGTGAACAACTTTAATTTGAAATTGATAAAAGCATTCACAAATAGAAACTTGATATCAATTAATGAAATCCAATCAAATCTAACAAAGGAATAGGTTGGTTAATAAATGTAAGTGTTGTTTTACAGTGAACATACAATGTGGTACGTTTTATATCACTTTTAATTTTAATTTTAGTTTCAACTGCATATGTTAAACTATAGTGCTGTGGTAATTTAATATACAAGTCGATTACTTCAGGATTTGGAAAAAACACAGCGAAAAATATAGACATACCAAAAGCTAAAATTAGAACTAAGACTTACCATTGTGCACCAAAACCTGTTTAAGTGGAGACTTTCTCCTTGCCTATTCAAGTTATTAGTATGTTTATATATTTCGAACATAATAATGAGTTTGTCTAGTCAATATTTCCATATTATCAAACTGAATGTCATGATTTAAATTATTTAAAACATGGTCAGCTACCACAGATTGCTCTGGTTGGCCTTATCTACAAAATCTCATATGTTCTTTACGTCTTGTATCAACGCTACGTTTTGTGGTGCGAAAAATATAGACATACCAAAAGCTAAAATTAGAACTAAGACGTACCATTGTGCACCAAAACCTGTTTAAGTGGAGACTTTCTTCTTGCCTATTGAAGTTATTAGTATGTTTATATATTTCGAACATAATAATGAGTTTGTCTAGTCAATATTTCCATATTATCAAACTGAATGTCATGATTTAAATTATTTAAAACATGGTCAGCTGCCACAGATTGCTCTGGATGACCTTATCTACAAAATCTCATATGTTCTTTACGTCTTGTATCAACGCTACGTTTTGTGGTTCCAATGTATACTTTTGCATATGAAGGTAACTTATACACTCCGGAAGATGATAATAAGTTTCACACATCTTTAGCTGAACTTAAATGTTATTGAACCTTCCTTGTAAGTTTAACAACAGTCCTAATGCCATAATTAATTAGTATTTTTTCAATTTTATCTGTAGCGTTAGTTATTAAAGCAACAAAAGCATTACAACGTTAAGAACTGGTGTTTCTTTATGCTTATGCTGGTGTAATAACATTATTAAAATGTTCAGGTGAATATCCATTAGCTTGTAAGGATTTTATTAAACATTTATATTCATCTTTGAAGAATTAAGGACCACAAGTTCATTTTGCTCGATTCACTAAAGATTTAATTACACCAATTTATTGACGTGGATGATGGTTTGACATTTTATGAAGATATCTTGTCTATGTATTGACTTTCTGTAAACCTTAAGACAGTGAATTATTGGTTTTAAAATGTGTCATCTTCGTAATTACCAAACTAAAAGTTTTTAGGTGCATTTTGTAACACTAATGTTTAAAACCTTTCCATTTAAAAATTAGCTATAACAGGACTAAGAGGACTACCCACTGCTATACCATAAAACTGTTCACAGAATTTATTATTCTACTGAAATTAAGTCGTAGGAAGACAGTGTTAAAAAGGAATGGTTATGAATATCCTTTGGATGAATATGATCAATATATCCAACACCTTCTTTCAGAGAGACTTTTGTAAATAGTGAAACAACATCAAAACTGACCATTATATCACTTCTTCAATTTTGAAATTATGTATTTTTTCAATGAGTCGGCAAAATTTTTAATATATTGAGGTGTTTTTGCAAGATAATGTGTAGGAAAGCCAATTGCACTAACAATAGGCCTTAAAGGAACATTAGGTTTACGTAGTTTTGGTAAACCACATGGTTTTGATGAAATAGTTTCAGAGCTAGTTAGTTTCTTTTTTATTTCTCCAGGCATAGGTGATAATTTAATGAGTTCTTTAGTTTTTGAAAGTAACTTTTTTGTAAGATCTTTTGGTAGTTTACGATAAGTCTGTGGTTCCAATAGTTGTTCTACTTTAATATTATACTCGTTCATGTTTAATGTAACAGTAGCGTTACATATATCTGATTGCAATATTATTATATTTTCATTTCGTTTAAAATCAAATAAAGCACGGCTTATAACTTAACCTTCACGCCATTCCCTTGCGGGATATGCAAAACAATCCCTGCCTATTATTTATTTTTCATTCACAATCTTTCTCCATGCTTTCCTATCTCCGCATACCTCCCTAGCTTCACCAAGATTCATACATAGTCTCTGACATGCCCCTTTTTTTTAGAACTCCTTATCTTTCTTTCCATTACCATAGATTCTATTACATTCAGCCAAGTTTTACGCGGCCTACCAGGCCCGACCTTTCCCCTACCCTCACCCACATATATTTGTTTCGTTAATCTTGCGTTGTTCATTCTCTCAATGTGACCAAACCAACATAATGTACAACTTTTATATCTATCCATCATCGTCTTTTCCTCACCACACTCCCTCATTATGCATTCATTTTTTATCTTGTCCCTTCTCGTTTTACCACATGCGCTTCTCAGAAATCTCATGCCACGGCATTTATTTTTCTTTCGTGCTTTTTTTGACATACCCATGTCTCACTTCCATACAGTACTGACGGGACGAATACCCCATTATAGACTGCTCATTTCGCAGCTCATGCTTTCATTTCTCATTATCGTCCACATACTTCCAATCACTTTCCTTCCAGCATTGACTCTTCGTCCAATCTCGCTCTCAATTGTACCATCTGCAGTAAACATTCTACCGAGACATACCAGCTCGTCCACTTGCTCCACAATTTCATCTTGCTAATTACTCTACTCTCCTTTCCACCTTCCTGATTGAACACCACAATCTTAGTTCACGTTTATCTTTAGGTCCATGCTCTCACAGACTGTATCAAACTTCCTCAGACCGGTTTGCAGCTCATCCGCACTGTCACTTAATAAGACTGTGTCATCTGCATACACCAGGAGTCGTACATTTACGTCACCAACCATTACACCATTTGCGTCGTTACATGCTTGTCTAAGACATTTATCCATGTATACATTGAACAACAACTGTGACATCACACAGCCTTGTCGCACTCCTTGCTCAATATTAAAGTATTCACTCACACCCCCTCTCACCCTAACTCATGCCCGACTACCGTTGTATACTGCCCTTATTCCATTTATTAGACCTTTATTTACGCCATATTCATTTAATATTTCCCACAGCTTCTCGCTATTCACTCTGTCATATACTTTCTCCAGATCTACAAACGCACAGTACAACTTCCTGTTTACCTTTAAACACTTTTCGATCACCTGCTGGAGAGCAACCATCTGATCGACACATCCTCTCCCTGGCATGAAGCCACCTTGCACATCCCACATCTTAGATTGTGTAGTTTCTCGTACTCTATCAATCAGTATTCTTCCAAATACTTTACCAGGTATGCTGAGCAAGCTTATTCCTCTGTAGTTCTTACAATAACTCTTGCTCCCCTTACCCTTATACAATGGTACAATGATCGCGCTCTTCCAATCACTCGGCACTTTTCCACACATAAGGCATACATTGAATAATTCACGCAATCTTCGTATAAGCTTTGCATCACCATACTTGAGCATTTCACCAGTGATTTCATCTACGCCTGCTCCCTTGCCGTTTTTCAACCTTCCTACCGTTTTCTCTACCTCATTTATTCCAATATCCTTCTCAGTTTCATTCATCATTTCTTCTATATTCTCCTTATTTAACTCTTCAGTCTTACGTTACTCAGTACTGTACAGCTTTCCGAAATATTCTTGCCAGCATTTCCTCACTTCACAATCGTCCCATACTATTTCGTTTCTATCATTCATCACTCCTGCAGCGTTCTGTTTTGGGCCACGTTTTGTATTTTTGGCCCATTTCCAGAAGAGTTTTTTGTTTCCCTCAAAATCATTCTGCATTTTCTCTCCTTCCACAGCCATCACTTCCTCTTTACTTATTCTCACTGCCTCCTTCGCTTCTTTGTTTTTTAATCTGTACACCTCATACAATCGTTTCTTCTCAGTCTCATTTTTTGCAGCAATCATTGCTATATACGCATCTTTTTTCTTACTTACTGCCTTTTTTACCGACTCATTCCACCAAGCACATTTTTTCTGTCTACCTACAATCACTCTTCCACAACAGAGCTTTTCAAGCTTATCCATGCACTGTCAACGTCAGTGTCTTTTATTTGTTCGTTCCACACTGCTTCATTCACATTCAACTCTTTATTCACAGCATCTGCGTATTTCATTCTCGCACCATTATCCACTAGTTTGTCAACCCTAACTCTGGACGTTCGCACTACGTTTGCTTTCCTTCTCCACACCCACTTTTGCCCTAAACACACTCTCGATACAACCGAAAAGTGGTCCGATCCACACTCCGCTCCGCGCATTACTTTTGTGTCTTTCACCAGGTTTCTAAGCCGTTCATCATACACTATCAAGTCTATCATACTTTTACATTCACCTCTTTGCCATGTATACATATGCACATTTTTATGTTTAAACCACGTATTGGATACAAACAGGCTTCTCTCCACACAGATGTTCAGCAGGTGTTCACCATTTTCATTGATTCTTTGGTCTCCGAACTTTCCTAGAACGCGTTCACTATGTTCTCTCTGTACACCCACCCATCTGTTCATATCCCCCGATATAATCACTCTTTCGTTTGGCTTACATACGTTCAACACGTTCTCCACTTCATTCCAGAAGTTCTCACGCTCCTGGTCTCTTTCTTCATTCACCGGTGCATAGCATGCAATAAGAAAAATTCTTCGAAACTCCACTTTCATTCTAACCCATATTACCCGGAGAGATACCAATTCGTACTGTTTAACACATCTTTTCGCTCTTTCACTTATGATCACCCCAAGTCCTTTTGCGCCATGTACTTCCGGCTCAACTCCTGACCATAGTTCCAGGCTGCCATCCTCCATCTCCACAGCATCCTTTCCTTTTCGCTTTGTCTCCGATACACACAGAATATCAAGGTGTCTTTCATACATTACATTCGAAATTTCAAATTCTTTACCATGCATACCTCTAACATTCCACGTACCGACTCGCCATTCATTCCTTGCACAGTCGTCAGCAACGGGGCCTGTTTGTTTTGACCTTGACCGTCCCTTGTAGCCAGATCGATCCGAGGCAACTGTATTGTTTTCTTGAGTAATACCATAGCGAGCAGACCGGTTACTGGCCAAATCGTGCCCCGGACCATGTCGCATTCCCTACTAACGGTATCGTCCTACTACCGGACAGTTATGTCTACTGTCACGACATAATAGATAGATATAAATAATAGAGCGTATACTTACTGTATGAATCTGAAAAATGTACATATACATGTACATTTTTTTTTCTTTCTTACCTACCCTTCAATCACACCACGCGTTTCAACCATACTGCTCTATACGCGATTCCTGGTTTCGCGCCCTTCACCGGACTTGCTGGTATTTATTAGCGACCAAACGATTCAATTATTACTTTTTTTTTTATTTTATTTATTTATTTATGTTTATTTTATTTATTTATTTTTTTTAAGCTTTTCGAGTTATAGTTATTTCAATGTCATTTAATATTTATTTATCAAATCAGTTTTATTATTGTCGCGAGCCGTGATACTTAAATAAATATTTTATTAGTTCTCTATGAATTCATCGTTATTGCAACAATGATACCTGTTCGGGTCCACTCCTTAGACAAAAGGTTTACGTTTGCTTTACAATTTTTTAAAGTTAAAGTTTTAACAATCACATGGGTTTAATAGAGCCGTATTTTTCGTAAATACTGTAGCAATCATAAATGTTATATCGCGCCTATTTCAACTAAAGAGCCTTTTACTGGTTAGATTATCATTATCTTTGTTTATTATTAATATTCAAACAGCTAGGTATAAAAACCTATTCAAACGCTTACCCTTATTTAATTGATTTAGAAGTTGTCATTTAACATTTATTAACATGTATTTATCTGAAAGAACCGAAATAAAGCTACTTATTTAACTTAAAAGTACGATAATCTTTTATGTTTAAATTTTTATTACAAAAAAATTTACAATTTATCCGCTTTCTTGTTTTATTGTTTTGCAAGTAAAAGAAGGTATTTGAATTCAATCGTAAAAAGTAAACTTTTTTGAGTAAAACTTCTTTAAATTTCTTATTTATTAAACGAATATTGCAAAGGAAGTGAAGTATATTAATTATTTAACTTGACACTTTGCAACTCTATTTCATTTACTCGATTCATATAATATGCTATTTACTATTTTAAATTTTATTATTAAAATTTTCAATTTACAATTGCTGGTGACGCGCCTAACTGCTTTCCCTTTGCCTTTGCCTTGTTTCTTGTTTTATTATTTGAGAATAAAATACGGTATTGTACTCCAATCGATAATGTGGACTTTTAGTAAAATTAAATTTTCCTTAAATAGCTACATTTCTTATTTATAAAATGCATATTGTAAAGAAGTGAAGGATACTAATTATTTAAATTAAAACTATGAGGAACAATTCAATTTAGTATGTTTAATTTACTATTAACAACTGAATTGCTTTATTTATTGACTTAATTCATTTACTGCCGGATTTAAAATTTTACAGAAACGCCCGGGTTTTCCTTAACGACTTGACCTTTCTTTCATTTAACTACTAAGATGCGTTTTATTTATTTGAGAGAACAAACCGTATTTCATTCAGAATATCACTTACAAATTATAGATAGTTATTGTTTATTTGTTTATTTATTTGATTTTTTTTTTGCTTTGGAATACTGATTCGATCCAGTTACAATTGTTATTTTATTAGTTTTCTATAATTGATTGTCATTGAAAAAATGTTGACCTGTTGAGTTCAAGACAAAGAGGCGGTATTTGCGCTTTAAGCTCACTACAATTCTACGAGTTTTAATAATCACATCTCGTGTGGACTTAAAGAGCCGTAATTTTTTCGTAGAAATTCAACCCTACAGCAATCCCAAATGTTATTTACGCGCCTTTTTTTTGTACACGTTACAAAATTTTACTGGTTAGCTTCTTGTCTTTGTCCATTATTAATATTAAAACCGCTGAGTCTAAAATATGTTCAAAAACTCACCCGTACCGTACAGTAACTCTGTTGAATTGGAAATTATCATTTTAATCCGGACTTGCTACACTAATCCAAGGTAGAAGCTGGAGCCATCACAAACACGTCCTATCGCTTTTACGACCACTACTGCTTATAAGTTACCTTTTGGAGGTTTTACCTTTCGTAATATGTTAATAGTTTTATACTTAACTTCATTCGCAGCATCAAAAGGTAACGATTTAATAGAATTCGCAATATTGGAAATTATATCTCTTGGTGTTATCGCAAAATTTCCGCCCTTAGGAAGCGTTTTAATAGCATCATTTGGAAGAATATTATCAGCGAGGTTTATAACTGTTTTTTTTATTATCAAAATATTGTCTATTATATTTCTGCTTGAATAACTTATCAAATTTTGATTTTTGACGTTTACAAAAGTCCCCCCAAAAGAAACTATTGAATATGTTGATCATATAACCAGTGTTTTTCGAGACTGTCTTACTACGACTTATTTTTAGTGGAATAATAAATTGTTTGAACAGCTTGATGATATAGCAGTGGATAATCCTCTCAGTCCTCTTATAGCTAATTTTTACAAAAAAAATTTTACATTAGCGTTACAAAATGCACGTACAAAACCTTTGGTGTGATATAGATATGTCGATGATACATTTATTCTTTGGAGATATGGAGAATAAACACTACATGAATTTTTAATTTGTATAAATGGTATACACCTTAGCATCCAGTTTACCATGGAAAAAGAAACTAATGGAAGTTTACCATTTCTTGACATGCTAATACCCAAAAGTAATAATTCACTATCTTTCAAGCTTTACAGAAGGCGGACACACCGATAGATACCTTCATAAACTATCAAACTACCATTCACGTCAAGAAATTGGAGTAATTAAATCTGTAGCATATCCAGCAAAACGAATTTGTGATCCTCAGTTTTTGAAAGATGAATATAAATATTTAACAAAATACTTGCAAGCTAATAATATTAATAATGTTATTACACCTGCTAGATATAACCATAAAGCAAACCATTGCTAAATGTTGGTACTGCTTTTCTTCCTTTTATAACCAACGACACGGACATAATTAAAGACATCCTGATTAGTCATGGCATCAGGAAGAAATATTAAAGGACATTTAAGGCCACCTAAAGATGTTTCAAACCCATTATCATCTTCCATAGTGTATTAGTTAACTTGTTCATATGGCAACGTATACACTGAAACCACAAAACGTAGCATTGATACAAGGCGTAAAGAACATATGAGATTTTGTAGATTAGGTCAACCAGAGAAATCTACGGTAGCTGACCGTGATTTAAATAATTTAAATCATGACATTCATTTCAATTTGATAATATTGAAATATTGTCAAGACAAGCTCATTATTATGTACGTTTACAACGTGAAGCTATTGAAATATATAAACATCCTAATAACTTCAATAGGCAAGCAGAAAATCTCCGCTTAAATAGGTTTTGCCATCTTCTAATTTAAAAAAGTACAATGGTACGTCTTAATTTTAATTTTAGCTCTTGGGATGTCTAGTTTCTTTATTGTGTTTTTTTCTAGACCTTGAAGTAAATTCATTGCCAATTATATTTTAAATTACCACCTCACTATAATTTAACTTATGTAGTTGAAATTAAAATTAATAATCATATTACATTTTGTGTTTACTGTAAAATAACACTTAAATTTATTAACAAAGCTAGTTGTTTGGTAGATTTGATTGGATAATTAATGGCATTGGGAATGCTTTTATCAATATCAATTTACAGTTTTTACAACTTTACACTTACATCATAACTTGTTTAAATTTGGTTAAAATTGTTTTAGGTTATGACATTTTTTACTATTAGCCTTCGACCGTTAAAAGTGTTGTGATTTGTCATCTTCAAGGCAGTTTAACAGTATTTAATGTAGTTATCCTTTACTAAAATTATATTCCATAGCTGGTTTTGTACGTTTATCAAATTGTTATATTAACAACAGGCTTATGTTTGCGTTTTCATTTTTTAAATTTCATAAGTTTGTTTCAACATCTCAAATAATTCTGAAAGCCTTGATCCATTAGCCTCGTGTTATTGTACCTCCTAGTATTTTTCATTCCATGTCATCATTATTTTTTGCTGAAAATCTCCAGATACTGGATTTCTGCAACCGGATTTTTTTGATATTCTGTTGCCTCCATCTTGGTACTGAATACGGTAAGCGCGGTGTGGTCTCGAACACTGGGAACTTTTACTTTAAAGTAAGTAATTTCCGAGCCGGATGAATCTTTGGTAATCGTCACTTTTCAACTGGAGTGCTATTAATTGGTCTAGTAGAGAACATTGCAAGCAGCATCGGTGCCAATCTCAGTACAGGATGGAAATTGCACAAATGTGGTATAATCTAACACCTTATAATAAAAAATTGTACATTTTAAAGATATAAGGTAATTATGTAGCTATGTATTTTGTATTAGCATTCCATTGAATTGTCATTAGCTACTATACACACGCATTAGGCCGTTAGAGGATATACCAATTAAGCGTTTTCAGCATGAAGTTACATACCCTTTCATAACGTTGCCACAGTTTATTGTATGCAAGTCTATATACCAAGTTACGGTTTATACATTTCTATAATGATTACGAAATTAAACAGATACTAACAAAATGAGGATTACTGTTTTTGAAATCCATACATACAGATGAGTATTTAAATATTTTAAAAGGGTGTTCAGTTGAGGTACTTTATAGAATGATTAATTCCAAAACTTATTAAAATAAATTAATTGGTTTTATAACATAATAATTATAGACTATTTGAGCACATTAATGTTGAACACAACACAATTATAAAAGAAATACATAAACCTATAGGCTACTGAGAAATTTTAAGGAAAAAGTTTTTATACAAAGGAAATAGTTGATCAGAGAATAAAAGAACAGAAAGCTATAGGGGCCTTGTTATCACATGATTGTAGTGCAGAATTTTTTTTTAGCAAATCGCACTTTGTATTATTTACAAAGTGTAATAAAAATTTATATCTTTTTGGAAAGATTGTTCAAAAGCTATGATGTAGAGAATAAACTCATCTATTTTTTTACATTATTTGTTTAATAAACTAATTAAAATAGATTAAGCACATCAAAGTGAAAACCTATCATATTTTCTATGTCCTGATGGTAGTTAATATTTGGGATGATATTTACTAAGCTTAAACAACTTCTGTGAATAAATCACTTTTGCTTGTAGTAATAACAGTATAAGTTGGCATTATGGTTGTCCTATTTACGAATAGGTATTAACGATTAAATAAACAATTATTCTGCAGTTAGGAAAATTTCACTTATACTTGTATAATATAGATAAAAGCAATAAGTAATTAATTAAAAAAATATTAAAGATGTGAATCTAATAGATTTTTTTTTGTTTTTTTCGCTCTAATACATCGTATCACACAAAAATAAATGCCATCCTCACGCTTTGTACACTTTGATTGATCTTTGAAACCATTTCCTTTATTGGTATTAAGATCTTTATTTTCCGTCCGATTTTGTCAATTAATTTCTGTGACAAAAATAAAGATTCGAAAATGCGAGAAAATATATCAAATTAAAGAAGACAAGAAACAATACAATTAGTGAGATTATGCCTAAAGTTGACCAATGTACAGCAGCAAAAAATAAATAGTACTTTAATTTATATTATAATAATTTGCACTTTAATTTATATTATAAAAATATGTGTGGCATGTTGACACAACCTATAAATAATTGTTGATGAAAACCATGTTCTGGAGTCTATTAGCGATATTTGTTATAATGATAAGGATTACTGCTAATGGGATAAAAATTTAAAAACGAATGTTTCCTGATTTGCTATTCACATCAACGATAGATTTCAACAACTCTTGGTACTTTTAAAGGTGAGAAACCAAATCATTATAATAACAAATGTTTTAGAATTATGCTGCTTACATGTACAGGGTGAATCACGACCGACTCCATGGAGTTCTACGGCGAAGCGGCATATAATCGTTAATTTCTGATACAGTGATGTTATGTAAGTCAACATGAGCAACATTCTAAAAATATTTTTAAATATACTGGGTCCTCTAAAAAAAGTGGCATATCAAAGCTGTTTTTTTAAATGGCACACCCTGTATATTATTGCATTTTCGAATTTTCCATAAAAAATAAGTAGCACTTTCATAAGAGTTCCCTATACCTACATACAGGTTATATCAATTTTTCTGAAAATGTAGGGTTTTAGGAAAAATAAATATCTCCTAATACAATTAACTCCAACAAATTTACTCTTAGATATAAGTAAAATACTGTTCCATTAGACTATTGACTGAACACTAAACACCTTTTACAGGGTGTTAATTTTTTTCAGTTAAAATAGTGGAACATTCTTACTGATATATTCGGCTTATTTTAAATGGAACACCTTGTATTTTATACGCTTATCGTTTAGCTTACTGAATTACCTTTCCATTTCTGTAAGGGTTTCCTATACCTAAACCTTCAAGTTTTCAACTTATTTAATAATTTTTGGAATTTGTCTGTTCCAGTGTCATTCGTAGATTGAAATATCTTCCCAAAATGCCTATTCTTAATGAATTTTGCCTAATGTAACACATTTTCAAATTCAAATCATAGTAACTTTAATTTAAACGTTTGCAAAGTTATTTCTACACTATGTAGATTAAACTAAAAATCGAAATAGATTTTTTATACACTTATCTTTACTCTCGATAACCCTAACAACAAATTTCCACCTTTCAAAGCTCTGATGATGCTTGACTCGTTCAATCGAAAGCGATCAGCTTCAATTTTAAAGTGAAACTTTAAAAAATCTATTACGATTTTTAGTTTAATCTACATAATGCAACACTCTCACGGAGTAAGGATAGAAAGCATGTACACAATGGAAACTAAAATTTTATTTATCTTGTAAAAACCCATTTTGGGTTGTGTTAAAATATACCGTAATTTAGGTTCTTCATTAATTCAGTTGTAAATATAAGAAAAATTTCTTTATTAATGATTTGTAGCTATGAGGTAGGCAACTTAATTTGCATTTTGGTGTAACTTAAGTGTATATACTTCTTAATGGTTTATACTCCCCCTTTAAATTATTTTTCTGCTCAAATATTTTCGCGCAATACGTCATCGTTGACTTAATCCTTTGCGCAAATCTTTTCGCGCACGGCTACATCGTCTGATATTCTAGGCGTCCATTTTAGTACTTAATTAACCTTACGTTGAGTAGGAAGCCATATTTTTGGGGTTTCCACCTAAATTTTGTGAAAGTGCCATTGATTTGATGGTAAGATAAATTAACTTGTAATACTAAAAATTAAAACATTTGCTCTTTTCAGGCACTTTTGCTTTCTTTTCTTTTATTTTTACTTTGATTTACACTTTAATTACATTTTACGTACGCACTTAATTTTGGTTTTACGTACGCCTTCATTTTATTATTGCAAGTTTTGCATTCAAAATTTCAAGAAAATGCAATAAATATTGGTTTATTCAATTTCAAGAAGACAAATTTACAAGAAATAAAATTCCAGTTTGGGTGTGGTTGACAACATAAAAGCATTGTTATTGTAATATATTGCGCAACATTGACACAAGGATTACGGCATCTTGGTTTGCATTTCTGCATTATTTTTTATAATACCAGGGGTTCTCAAGAAGATGTATTATATTTTGTAACAGGTATTAATGTTTAATGATTTTTTAGTAATTTAATGCTATTTTTAAGGTATATTTTATTTAACCCTATCACTTTAAATATTTAATAAACATAGTTGTATATTTTTTTATTTTTTCATTTTGATAAAATTTTTATTGTAAAACTCGGTTTAGTTATTCCGAGCATTATTAAAAATAACTTGGCGTCCGAGATCATTTTTATTAGTGTTACATTGCATTTTTATTATTTATGTTCAGTGGAAATAACACAGCATAAATTTGTGGTAATTTAGCAAATCAAACGATTGAAACGGCCCTACTTTAATTTACCGACGGAGTCAAAGGCATTATTTGGTTTGTATCTCTAGCTAGTGTAACGATTTGTTTTGGAGAACTTTTACACTTATTTCATAATATATTATTTAAAACACTTTTTATATTTTATACCATTACACCATCTACATTATAATCTGGTGTAATAATTTGCGGAAACAACTAAAAAAGGTTAGAATAAATGTTCAATATTATGTCCATCTTCTTGAATACACAGTGTTATTTTTTTCAAACCATCATCTTGCGTTTTGTAACATATCATGGGTGAGCGTCTCAAAAACATTTCTGATTCTTTTTTTCATATCATCTGCAGTGGTGGGTATTTTAAGGTATTTCTCTGAGTACACTCTTGAAGCAAGTAAACAATGATTATATCTTATCAATTCTTTCTAGTTTTGAATAAACCATTATTAAATTGAAAATATTTCAACAACTTTCAACAGACTCGGAAAAAATAACAATACACAATGACAAAAGTCACGCCCAATGTCGAAATTTTGACATTAACAAATGCGTTACCGTCAATTCCACAGCACACTACAAAACTTACAAGATTAGCCACATTAACATTATTTGTTAATATGTAAATTACAAATATCTGAAATCTATTATGTACGCATACGATTGGTACCGAGCTTTTTACTTATTGGTAAAGAAAAATACTACTATATTGGCAAAAAGACATTAAGTAGGTATTTTGGGAAAATGTTTCAATCTACAAATGATATAGGAAGAGACAAATTATAACAATTATTAAATAAGTTGAAAATTTTAAGGTTTAGGTATAGGAAACCCTTATAGAAGTGGAAAGGTAATTCATTAAGCTCAAGGATAAGCCTGTAAAATACAAGGTGTTTCATTTAAAATAAGCCGAATATTTTATTTCAGTGCGAATGTTCTACTAATTTAACTGACAAAAATGAATACCCAGTAAACAGGTGTTCACTATTCAGTCAAAAAAACTAAGGAACAGTATTTTACCTAAACCTAAGAGTAAATTTTATTCGGAGATACTTAATTTTCTCTAAAACCCTACATTTTCAGAAAAGTTGATATAACTTGAAACACTCTGTATGTAGGTATAGGGAACCCTTTCGAAAGTGCTACTTATTTTTTATGTAAAATTCTAAAATGCAATAATATACGTCGTTAAAAAAATGTAACTTTGAAATGCCACTTTTTTTGGAGCACCTAGCATATTTAACCCTGCTGTTGCCTTCGGGTCTATATGACCTGAAATCAAATTGTTGTTTAGATAACTTTTTAAAATACTTATCTTTTTGGGATTTTTAAAGTACACCATTAAAAATCCCAAAAGATAAGTATTTTATTATAGTGTTAATGGTGAAAGTTTACATTTTCAGATAACTTTTTGTTTATTAATATCTAAAATTCGTAGTTAATGACTTTGTTTCTAATCCATTGAAGAATGAGGTGGCTTGTTTGTTTTAATAATTTTTTTCCTTATTTTTTTAAACATGATTGTACATTGATGTTCCTCGGGTCATTATGACCCGAGGCTGTAATACATTAGTAGGACGTATAAATTTGTATTTCCAATTATTTTATATTGAAATTTGAGGATAGATAATATGCATATCAACACACGCTTGTTCAAATGTACCTACCTATGCGAGTTACTACAGCATTTTCGGCAAGTCTGTAGCCGCGTGTGCAAGTCGAAACAGGAGCAGACTTGCAACTTGCAGCAGGTGTAAATATCATACCGCAGTATGCAACCGACAGTTTTGTTTGTTACGTTGCATTGTAAAGTGCGGTTTGTTGTACGTAATACTAATTCTTCTAAAGTGCTGAAATAACAATAATGGCAAAAAAATATCTTAGTGGCGAAGACTTAGAAAAACTTATTGATAATTTGAGTGACATTAGTGACAATGAAGCTTCTGAAGAGGAAGATCATATCAGTGAAGATAGTGATTATGGACAGTCAGACGATGATTTTTTCGACGATGCTGGACGGACAAATCCTACGCAATTGATGCCACCTGCTCAATCGGTTCAATCTAAAGATAATGCCATAACTTGGATGTTACATCCATTTCCTCAATCAGGGCGTGCAACTGGTGCAAATATTATAAAATTCGCTCCAGGTCCAACTAGATACAGCAATGTACGAGTCCAGGATGTAAAATCTACATTTCAGCTAATTTTTCAATAGTTCTCTGGAAAATATAATTTTGAAAATGACTAACATCGAAGGTCGTAGAGTGTACGGTGACAAGTGGCAAGAATTAGATGACATTACGTTGCAGGCGTACATAGGTTTGTTACTGTTAGGAGGAGTTTGTAGATCTCATGATGAATCTACCAGAAGTTTGTGGAATGCAGAAACAGGCAGACCCTTTTTTCGGGCAACAATGTCGTTGAAACGATTTTATTATATATCACGCGTGTTACGGTTTGATAATAAAGAAGATCGTCAAGAAAGAAGGCTACGGGATAAGTTGGCTCCTATTAGAGAATTTTGGGACAAATGGGCTGAAATACTACCAAAATTGTACAATTATGGACAAAACGTAACTGTGGGCGAGCAGCTGGCTGCATTTAGAGGTCGTTGTTCATTCAAGCAGTATATACCAAGCAAGCCAGCAAAATATGGCATCAAAATATGGATGCTTTGTGATAGTGAAAGTTCTTATGCTTTAGAAGTTCAAGTATATACGGGAAAACCACCTGGGGGAAAACCTAAGAAGGATCAGGGGCTGAGAGTAGTTTTACCCCTTACTTATGGACTAAGAGGTCAGAATGTAACTTGTGAAAATTTCTTTACATCGTATAAATTGGATCAAATTCTTCTCAAAAGAAATCTTACTATGTTAGGGACTGTCAGGAAAAGCAAGCCTGAGCTACCTATCATGGAAGTAAGTAACGTTATGCATAGTTCCAAATTTTATTTTACTGCAGATACCGCAGTTGTGTCTTATATTCCAAAAAAAATACAAGAAGGTCAATAAGCGACAGAGAAGACAAAAAAACCACAAATTATACTTGATTATAACTCTACCAAAGGAGCAGTTGATACATTAGATCAGCTAATCGGTGCATACACATGCAAACGAAAAATAAATCGATGGCCCATAATCTTATTTTACAACATTTTAGATACCAGTGCCTATAATGCTTTCGTCTTATGGGGCGAAATACATCCAGACTGGAATAAAAATGTTTTGTTCAAAAGAAGACTGTTTTTGGAACAACTGGGCAAACAATTGGTAAATCCTTACATTTTGTCCCCGTAATGAACAAGCAGCTGCAATTGTTACAGCTATTCAACAACCATTGGTGGAAAATTCTACCGCACCTCTTCCTGGAACTAGCAACAAAAACAAACGAGCACGCTGCAAATTTTGCCCTTCTAAATGTGATAACAAAACTAATATGACCTGCATTAAGTGTAAAAAATATTTGTGTCAAGAACACGTGACCTATTATTGTCCCGACTGTAAGAAGTAGTGGATCATATCAATTATTATTTTATTCCATTTTCTTTTTTTATTTAAATATTTGGTTGAATTTATTGTAAATTTCACGTTTCATATAAAAAACATTGCATAAGAGAAATAAAGTAAATAAGTGTATAAAAATTGTTGTTATTTTGGTTTTAATTCATATTTCAGGAGTTCGGGTCATTATGACCCGAAGGAGCACAAGTATATAGTCTTGTCGAGGAGAACAGCAGGGTTAAAAATATTTTTAGAATGTTGCTCATATTGACTTACATAATATCACTGTATTAGAAATTAACGATTATATGCCGCTTCGCTGTAGAACTCCGTGACATCGGTCGTGATTCACCCTGTATTCATGAATTGATTTGTATTTCGTAAAAATTAAAAATTAGTACATTTTAAACGTTGACTGTTACCATGAGTGTAGTTTCAAAAACGATTTTATTTAAAAATATCATATTCACAATAGTATATTACGTACCGCAGAATGTAAGTGATATTTGGGTGAGAGAGAAACAGGGCATGTAAAATCCAGAACTGTACAGATAGAGAATTACTAAACATTTCTAGATGACAATTGTTTGCCATTTCCTGAAACAGTTTTAAATTAGTTTTATTTAATTTTAAAATATCATTAAAAAAAATTATGGTATAAATAAAGTTGACAAAGATTTTTTTTGTTCTTGTTAAAAAACAAATTCTACTATCAATAATTGTTAGTTTCAATTAACACTTCTATCCTTGTTTGTGTACATTTGCACCTGCAAATGTTGTATGTTGAACTCTTATTCCAGAATAATCAAAAAAGGGGTATGCAATTTTATATAATAGATTAACAAAATGGTATAATGCTGTGCAAGGGAGCATTTCAAGTACCTAAACTGTTTTCTTTGCCTATTTTCTGCATTTTACGAAAAATATGTCTATTTAGTTTTTGGAGCGAATATTCAATTCAGACGTCATCTACTATATTTTTTCAGCTTCAGACGAATCAAATATAAAAGCATTTCTCAAGAGTAAAAATACTGAGTAATGAATTAACGAAGAGAGATATTTACACACGAAGAATTGTGACATTTTTGACTGAACATCTGACTTTTTCTACCTTACAAAGAAGGCAACGACAATAACACATGTACTGTCACACTAATTGATTTTTATTTTGCTGGTTGTAATTGTAAACAGCGGGGATTCCGTGAGAATGAATTATACAGAATGACGATAGGTAAAATCGCAAATAAAGAAATTCTTATAGTTGTTAACATTCCCAACTCTTCCATGCAGCTTTACTGTTGACTATTGGCTTACACGTACTGCTTCAACCAAAGAACTCTGTAAGTACGGTTTTCTTGAAAATAAGAATTGAAATGGTAAGTAAAAAAAAAGAAGGAATGTATATGTATACTTCTACTTCTTACTTCCCTACGTGACGGGGCAGTAGACAAATAACTATCCGGTAGTAGGACGATACCGTTAGTAGGGATTGCTACATTGTCCAAGGCACGATTTGGCTAGTAACCGGTTCGCCCGCTATGGTATTGCTCAAGATAACAATACAATTGCCTCAGATCGACCTCGCTACAAGGGGCGGTCAAGGTCGAAACAGACAAACCCCGTTGCTGACGACTGTGCAAGGAATTAGTGCCGAGTTGGTACGTGTAATGTTAGAGGTATGCATGGTAAATAATTTGAAATTGCGAATGTATTGTACGAAAGGCAGCTTGACATTCTGTGTGTATCGGAGATAAAGCATAAAGGAGGTGGGGGTGGCAGCCGAGCACTGTGACTGTGAGAACTTCTGGAGTGATGTAGAAACCGTGTTGAACGAAAGAGTGATGATATTGGAAGATATGAACGGATAGGAGCGTGTACAGAAAGAACATACTGAACGCGTTGTATCTAATACGTGGATTAAACATAAACATGTGCATATGTGTATATGTACATGTGTGTATGATGAACGACCTAGAAACCTGCTGAAAGACATAAAAGTAATGCACGGATCGGAGTATGAATTACGCCACATTTTGGTTGTATTGAGAGTGTGTTTATGGCAGAAGTGGCTCTGAAGAAGGAAAGCAAACCTAGTTCGGAAGTCCAGAATTAGGGTAGACAAACTAGTGGATAATGGTGCGAGAATAAAATACGCAGATGCTGTAAGTAAAGAGTTTAATGTGAATGAAGCAGTGTGGAACGAGCAAATAAAAAACACTGACGTTGAAAGTGCATGGATCAACTTGAAAAGCTGTGTTGCCAATCGTGCTGTGCGGATATGTGGAAGAGCGACGACTGTAGGTAGACAGAAAAAATGTACTTGGTGGAATGAATCGGTAAAAAAGGCAGTATGTAAGAAAAAAGATGCATACATGACAATGATTGCTGCAAAAAATGAGACTGAGAAAAACCGATTGTATAAAGAGGTGTACAGATACGAAACCAACAAGCGAAGGAGGCAGCGAGAATGAATAAAGAGAAATTGATGCCTGTGGAAGCAGAGAATATGCAGAATGATTTTGAGGGAAACAAAAAACTCTTTTGGAAATGGGTCAAAAATACAAATCGTGACCCAAAACAGAACGCTGCAGGAGCGATGAATACGAGCAACGACATAGTACGGCCCGATTGTGAAGTGAGTAAATGCTGGCAAGAATATTTCGGAAAGCTGTACAGTAGTGAAGAAAGTAAGACTGAAGGGTTAAATAAGGAAAATGTAGAAAGAATGGTGAATGAAACAGAGACGGATATTAGGATAAATGTATGGAGGTGCAAAGCTTATACGAATATTATGTGATTTATTGCCTTAAATGTCGAAAAGTACTGAGAGATTGGAAGAGCGCGATCATTGTACCGCTGTATGAGAGTAAGGGCAACAAGAGTGATTGCAAGAACTACAGAGGAACAAGTTTGCTCCGTGTACCTGGTACATTACTTGGAAGAACACTAATGGATAGAGTACGAGAAACTACACAGACTAAGATTTGGGATGTGCAGGGTGGCTTCATGTGAGGGAGAGGATGAGTTGATCAGATAGTTGCTCGTCAGTAGGTGATCGAAAAGTGTTTAAGTATAAAAAGGAAGCTATATTGTGCGTCTGTAGATCTGGAGAAATCATGAGACAGAATGAATAGGGAGAATGTGTGGGAAGTATTAAATGAGTATGGCGTAAATAAAGGTATTATAAACGGAATAAGGGCAGTATACAACGGCATCCAGGCATGTGTTAGGGTGAGACTGTGTGATGTCACCGTGGTTCTTCAATGTATACATTGATAAATGTATTAGGCAAGCATGTACCGATACAAATGCTGTAATGGTTGGTGACGTAAATATACGAGTTACGATGTATGCAGATGACACAGTCTTATTAAGTGACAGTGCGGATGAGATACAAACTGCTATGAGGAAGTTTGATACAGTCTGTGAGAGCATGGATCTAAAGGTAAACAAAACTAAGATTGCGGTCTTCAATCGGGAAGGTGGAAGGGGAGTAGAGTATTTACTCTGCAAGATGAAATTGTGGAACAAGTGGACGAGTTGGTATATCTGGGTTTACTGCAGATGGTACAATGGATGGTGAGATTGGACGAAGGTCAATGCTGGTGAGAAAGTGATCGGAAGTATCTGGACAATAATGAGAAACAAAAGCATGAGACTAGCTGCAAAACGAGCAATCTATAATGGTGTTTGTTCCGTCAGTGCTGTATGGAAATGAGACATGCGTATATCAAGGAAAGCACGAAAGATAAATAAATGCCGTGGGTATGAGGTTCCTGAGAAACGCATGTAGTAAAATGAGAAGGGATAAGATAAAGAATGAGTTTGTAATGACTGAGTGCGGCGAGGAAAACACGATGGATAGATATAAAGTAGTACATTGCTTCGGTTTGGTAACATTGAGAGAATGAACACCGCAAGATTAACGAAGCAAGTGTACGTGGGTGAGGTTACAGGTGAGGATTGGCTGAATGTGGTAGAATGTATGATAAATGAAAAAATAAGGAGTTTTAAAGATAAAAGGACATGTCTAAGACAATGTATGAATCTTGCGGAAGCTAGGAAGGTATGCAGAGATAGGAAAGCATGGAGAAAGATTGTGAATTAAAAATAAATAATAGGCAGGGATTGTTTTGCCTACCCCACAAGAGAATGGCTTGAAGGTTATGTTATGTTATTTATATGAGAAGTCTTCCATTGTATTGAATCACCGTAATAGTGCCTCTTTGGAAGTAATAAGTTTTCACACCATCATCACTGTTTATCTCTTGAATAATATATAACATATTGAAGTTAGTAAAGGTATTATTGCCCTTTGCAAAACTCAGTCTGATAACATTCGGCTCCACAAATGACGAAATATCTTAGACATCAAAATTTAAATGTCAATATTTCTACAAGAATATTCATAATTTTAGTTACAGTTTTTGAAGTAAGTCAAATTACATGATTTCTTATTTATTTCAACATCGTTGGCAAAAGACACATTAGTAAAGTTTTGGTTAATCTAACAACAATAGTGTACCTAATTCAAAGGAATTTTTCCGTTAGTCAATAAATTATTCATTCTATTTCTAATTTTCTCATTTAAATCTCAACATGATTCTGGTGGCTGTTGACCGAGGCCCGACTTTAGTATGTAAAACAAATACAAGCAACAGGCTGAAAGGGCCGTGCTAGTAGCGTAGTGGTGACACGACCTGTTTAGCATTAGAAAGGTATTGGGTTCGATTCCCGTCTACCTTGCATGAGGTTTTTTTATGGGGGTTTTCCACATACACATGTAGCGGCATGGTCACTGCATATACGCGCACCATGTGCGCCTACTTAGGCGAATGCACGGGTAGTATTTTCCCCCTCAGAACCCTAACTCCGTTGCTTTTGATTCTATCCTGACTACACCCATCCTTAATCTCACCATGCATATATACTTAATGAATATATGTGTGCTGGAAATCGATGATTGTGGCTGAAGGAAAATTGATTCATCAAAACACTACAACTACAACGGAAAAAACAATATAGTTCATAAATGAGCGTAAATATCAAACACTAATAAATTGTTTATTTAAATCAATATTAAGTCAAACAGAATGAACATGCTGTTTTCTTTAAATTTATAAATATTTCGTTGATAAAAACAGACATCACACTAATCAAGCTAAAATTCACATGAATGACGAAAATAGATAAGTCAAATGTTCTGGAGCTCTAATAAAACCTAATAAGACACGATTTGAAGTATTTTAATTACAAAAATTTTTCCACAACCCCATGTGACGGTCATTTTGTCTGCTCTGGGTTGGGGATAATTTTGTGATGGGCGTATTACCTGCGACTATTACTTTGGTTGCATACATCTGACTTCAAAGAATAATATTTGGGTTCTTTTTCAATCTTTTATAATTTCAAAATCATTGAGTAAAAATTTTATAGTTTCTATGAAAATGTGAAATGATTCAATATTAACTAAATGGTTTTAATTTATGAAGGTAGCGTTCATTAACTAAACTTTACTTTTATTGTTATCACATTTCTGTTGGAGTAAATGAACTTTAACAATTGTTTAACAAATTCCGTTTTCCTTTTATCGGGACGCTCCAGCTAGCTCAATAACATAATAAATGGTTATTGTTACCATTTATTAAAATTATCCTCAATCTGATGTTATTAATTATCTGTATTTTGTAATGTACTGAACTGGCTTCCTTCAGTATTTACATATGCAGTGTTTGTATAAGCTTCTTAAGATTTATAACAGTCAATAATAAAAATGAATCAAAAGTGATAACATTTAATTAAGCCAAATTCTAAATGCAAACTATTTTGTTTACAGAATTATATATAAATCGATTCTAATTCTGGACTAGTATTTTTTAATAGTAACATACCAAAACAATCCTTTATCAATGATGAGCGAAATATATTTTCGCTTAGTATTGATATTTAAATATAAACTCAGAAAGAAATAAAACGCAACAAAGTTTCGTTTATTTACACTATAAGTAGATCTTACTTGTTTATCACTTCGTTTGAGCTGGTGACGTAATTTTTCGCTTTCTGCTGACAATTTGAGGCCTCGTATAGGTTGATGACGTTCTATGTCCCCGAGCTGGTGCCGTTCTCCTTTGTTCTCCTTATACCTTTGTTACAGATGAATAGGATTCTAATTCTTTTTCCCACAATTTAATGATCCTTGTAAGTAATTGCTTGATATATTTACATTATCTAATTTTTACTAAATTGTTCAGTTTTAACTGCTAACGGCTTACGCGACAAAATGCAAGCAGGCTACGAACGGCTATGCTTTTAATCGTTAATGTTTTTTGGTTATTGTACTTTCTATATCTATCTGTTACACTGGATCGATTGTCTTACTTTACATTTATCACTCGCTATCTAAACACCAACTTGGAGCACTTTTAAAACGCACATCAAACGCGATTTTAAATTATTGCGTAATCTTTTTTTTATTATCACCAACTTGATAACATTTACACTTTAATTTGCTTTACCTTTTCCTTACATTAATAAGGAAAATATCATTTATATTCTCTTTACACAATACTAACTGAATTTTCGTTATAATTTCACAATTTTAATGGCAGCGTAACTTATGCTTCAGCAGTCGCTTTCTAACCGTTTGGTTACTGTCAAGCAACTCTTAACGCCACTGATTGACAAATACACGTCACTATGACAGCGTATCTATTTGCTCCCTTTACAAAACAGCCATGACCCGCAAATTGCCGCGTTTATTTAAAAGCTTTCTAATTTAATACGTAAATACTCGACGAAACAAGCTCAAGCTTTTCATCTTAATATTAATTATATTTACACACAAATAACCAACCACTATTTAATGTTATATAACAGCGCGAAATTTGAATTTCTAATGCATCCATTACTCCCCGAAATATTCATCTGAAATTGCATGATTTCAAACCTCAATGACTTGCTTATTTCAAATAGAATACCCTAATTTTTATACCGTTTTCGGATTTACCGTCAAATTTTAAGGTCAGTTTATGCGAAGTGTCCTATCTTTAAAATTTACCGTTTCCTAATTATTCGGCAAAATTAAACAAAGGTTTTAATTTTAATCTTGATCAAATCAACCGGCTACATATATGGAAACAAAAAAAACATTTGTTTACTTTTATGGATGTCTGAGTTGTTTTCGCGAAACTGTCATAAATGTCATAGTTGTTTGTAAGTGACACGTAGTATTACATTGTACGTTCGTTATTTCTTATTTTTTTCAATCCAAAGACATATTTATTAAATATCTCTTCACAGTTTTTAAAGGTGTTCATTATTATCCACTTAGTGAGTAGTTGCGCACCCGTTTTGCACATTTCACTCTTATCTCATATTAATGTTTGTACTTAACTATATACAGATAAATTTCGAAAGAACGGAACTCGTTGACATGATCTTCGTTATGGGATCTGCTGATCAAAATTGTTTGCTATTGATTTTCCAATGAAAAAAAGTGTTAGATTTAGGTCTGGTCCCTTTTTCAAAAATATGTCTGATATCATATCTTTATACATAGTGTCATATCGATAATACAGTTATGAATAAATATGTAAATATAAAAATTGTAAATATTTCAAAAACCGTTGTAGATAGACAAAAATTTTTTATTACAAAAACTCTAAATAGTTTAATTTTCTACCAAATGATGTAATAATATACAGGGTGTTGTTTTTAAGATAAGTTAGTTATTTACATTTGAAACAACAAAAAAATGAGTTCATATTTGTGGAATACCCTGTATAAAAGTTAACTAAGTTAGGGTACTTCTTAAAGGGTCAATGTGAGCACTAATAACATGCGAAGTTACAAAGTAATAGATTTGATACTAATGTCAAAATGAAGATGTGAATTTTTATCTAACAGTAAAAATATTTAGAAAACGGTTAGGTTTAGCTATACGGCATGTTTAATAGAAAGTGGTTATTTTTCAGAGTAGAAACGCAATCCACAGTAAAAACTGTACTAATTCATTTGAAATAAAAAAAGATAGGTTATGTCCGCTGTTACGGAAGACTCTGTATATGCGAATTAGGTTATACCGTGGTTGAATTCAAGCAACTTTTGTATAGAACATTTTTTTCTACTGTGCACCGTTTAGCCCCAAATTCAGTTTGTCGTACTAATGCCACACCCTGTATATATTACATAATAGTTGTAATTTTCAATAGGTAACCGTATTACATTATAGAAAGTTTACATATGCTGTATAATTTCTTTATTCGTATTTTACTTATATAGGAGTAAAAAAATAGTATATTGTACATCAAAGGAGAGGAATGCATTATTTTTTCTACGGTGTAATTTGTACCGCGAGGTGCGTGTACAATTTTTTCGACTCGCGTAGACGTTTATCTAGCTTTTACCATATGTAAGGGTACTCGTCAATGACTTGGAATGATCATATTAGTAGAGTATCATGACAACAAGCTTGACTTTTTGACTTGTAGTAAATCTCTATAAACGTGAGTGAGCTTTATCATAATTTCCCTGGGGAATAAAACACAGTTCCAATATCTTTGTGGTCAGATAAGTGCAAAAAATGTATTACTTCATATTTTTTTAGTTTCCACTTTTTAGTTTGAAAGGTTGTGCACTGTTCCACACCACATATTTGTAATATACAATGTGCTATATGCTTTGAATGATACTATAAATTTACCACATACCTAGTGGACACAATATAAGCTTACCTCATACATTTTCATTTTTCAAAATTGCTTAATTAAATAGCGGCATGTTCGACTTGGTATCCTCATGCTATAATTTAAAAAACGTAATAAACCAATTAACTACAAGTTTATTCATTATCAACACACAAGCAACCCTTAACTCACACTTACGAATCACATTAAACAAACAAAATTGCAAACACTAAACCAACAGTAAATCAAGTCCAAGTAGAATCTACGAGTATTCTACTTTATTCTAATGCATTTATGTTGCTAATCAATACACTTTCGGTTAATGAAATAATTAATTTTTGTAAGTTTTAAGCTGAGAATGGGCTATATTTATATGAAATTGAAACATATCGTTACCTAATTGGTTCATCTTAAAACGTAGTGGGTGAGTTTGAAATGTATTTCATTGTACAGAACCGTTGAGTGATATCACTCAACGACCGAACCCACTAATCATGAATCAGCTTCGTTAATATACAGTACGTGTGTCGATGATAAGTGGAGTGAGATACTTCTTTGGTATTCTAGATTATACCTTTAAATTTTGTTGAAAATAAAATAATGTAGTTTTCTAAAGTTTGAAACATTTATTATAGATTATGATACTTTATCTTCGCAGAAACACAACATAAGAGTCAGTAAAGTACCAAATTGTGATTAGATACTTCTAGTAAAACGATACTACAACTACAAGATGTACTTCTGAATTTTGGTTTAAATGTTTTATAGAAATGACGTTCATAACAACGAAATTTTAACTTGCATAAAGTAAATGTTTCCACCTTTGATGTGGTTGGAGAGAAAGTTAAATGCAGACTATTCCCTGAACTTCCTAAATCGTATATTATGCAAATAAATGTATTTGTTTTAAGCAACGTATTTGAAATTCAGATTATGTATAGCTCGTCACCTTAACAATAACTAACGTTGTTTTACTTTATTACACTTGTATAATAAAAAAACGTGTATGTATATTTATGATCTAACATTTTAGAATATTTGCTTATATATATATATATATATATATATATATATATATATATATACATATATACAGGGTCCGCCTTTGGGAGCTGATCCTATGAGTATCTGCTAAACCAAACTTACTATAATTTTGAAAATTTGGTGACAGCGTAATGATATTAGGGCTGACTCATCTAAAATATTTTCACGTTCGTACCACTTCCGGTTATACCGGAAGTCGGTATAGTCGCTTATTTTAAATGGAACACCCGTATATTAATACATTTTAGGATTCTATGTCGAATTTTAAGGTAAGTTTGTTAAATAAACTAGATACGAAATTTCAGTCGTTAAAAAAAACATTTTCTAAAAAATTGATAGATGTGGTCTTAGTAATAAGTCGTGTCAAACAATTTGAATAAAACTTTTAGGTGTTATAGGCAAAGGTTTATTGCAACAGTCTGCAAAAATAACATTTGTATTTTTCATAAAAATAAAATTATGAATGTCTAAACTTGACTGTCAAAAATGCAAGTTACTCAAAAAATCAAACGGAAACCCTATTTTTATTACTCAGATCGATTTAACGTCAAAAATTAAGGTAAGTTTGTTTAAAACCTTATTTTCCTAAACGTAACAGTTTCATACTTATTATCAAAAAGTCCCAATTTTAAAATTTGTGATAAAATGAGCTACATACTTAAATCTAGTATTCCTTGTTCGTAGTCACCATGGAAACCAAATAATTGAGAATTGAAATAAAGAAAACATTTGAATAAGTTACTTCAAAAATTATAAAATTGATAATTTTGTGATTCAAAAGTCATTTTGCCAAACAGAAATTTTCTAAGTCATTTTTTCAAATTCGATATACGACATAAGTGTAAAAATTTAATACTTTATGAGTAAATCGAAAAAAACTACTTGTTACTGCGGAGGTAATACATACTTATCAGCGCATCATTACACGATAAATATGCTTATTTATTTTGTTTTTCTTTTGTAGTCAATAATTTAATAAAATTGTTTACAGTTTGCGTTCTTCTTGATGAAATGGCTCGACTTGAATATTCTAATACAGATTATTTGAATTTAATTTTAATTCACGGAGAATGTCACAGAGTTGTAAAACGAACAGTAAGAACATTTATCGAACGCTATCCTGAGCGCCTCCGACCATCAGCAGACACAATAAGACGTGTGGTTCAAAATTTGGAACAGTTTGGAACATTTAAACACTCTGCGCCTCGCAAAAAAACTGCTATTGATAACGAACAGAATGAAGTTATAACTTTAGGATATTTCCGTGCCTATCCTTGTAATTCCATAAACGACGCGAAAACAGATATTGGTTTAACATCAACAACTATCAGAAGAATTCTTAAGAAACATAATTTTAGACCATACTGTTTACAATTAGTTCAACATTTGAAGGAAGCGGATTTCGTGAAACAATTTTGCTCAAAATATAAGAGATTCCTAATTTTTTGACTAATATCATATGGACGGACGAATCTAAATTTACGAAAATGGCATATTTAATCGCCGAAACCTGTATTACTGGAATAACGAAAATAGAAATCCAATTTAATTTCTAGCAGAAAATTATCTTGAGATATTAAACACTTGAATTCAACCCCGATTAAATCTAGAAAGGGAAAATTTATGCTACCAATAAGACGGTGCGCCCTCTCACAACACCAACGCTGTTTCCATGAAACTTTATGAAATTTCTGAGGATCGTTGGTTTGCCAATAATGGTCCCTTTCCATGGCCACCTAGGTCACTATATCTTACGCCAATGGATTTTTATCTTTGGGGTGGAATTCAAAATATTGTTTATGCTACACCACCACCGACTAAAGAAGATTGCATTGCAAGAGTGCAAAATGCCTTCAATTCTCCGTCTCCACGAGAAATTCAAAGGGCTACAAATGATGCCATAAGACGGGTTCAACAATGTCTTGCGTCTAACGGGCAACATTTTGAACATTTAATGTAAATTAATTTACATTTGATCACGAGCAAGAAATACTAAATAAGCGACTTTATCGTTTAAGAATGCACTGATAAGTATGTAGTTACTACCTCCGCAGTAAAAAGCAGTTTTTTAGATTTACTCATAAACTACTAAATTTTTACACTTATGTTGTATATCGAATTTGAAAAAAATGACTTAGAAAATTTCTATTTGGCAAAAATAACTTTTGAATCACAAAATTATCAATTTTTATAATTTTTTACAGTAACTTATTCAAATACTTTTCTTTATTTCAATTCTCAATTATTTGGTTTCCATGGTGACCACGAACAAGGACTATTAGATTTAAGTATGTAGCTCAGGAACAGAACAATTAACGAGTTATTACTAAGACCGCATCTGTCAATTTTTTTAGAAAAATGGCTTTTTTTTAAAAGGACTGAAATTTCGTATCTAGTTTATTTAACAAACTTACCTTAAAATTCGACATAGTATCCAAAAATGTATTAATATACATTTGGGGTGTTCCATTTAAAATAAGCGACTAAGTACCGACTTCCGGTATAACCGGAAGTGGTGCGAACGTAAAAATATTTTAGATGAGTTAGCCCTAACATCATTACCCTGTCACCAAATTTTCAAAATTATAGTAAGTTTGGTTTAGCAGATACTCATAGGATCAGCTCCCAAAGGCGGACCCGGTATATATATATATATATATATATATATATATATATATATATATATATATATATATATATGTACATTTTTTACTGAGTGGAAGAAATTACTATGCTGAAAAAGCAGTTACAGGGCAAAATAGAAGACTGGAGGGGCTATAGAGAGAGGTAAGAAAGAAGAACCTTGTACCAAACGGGGGTGAAAGAGGATGTGAATGAAAACAATAACAAACAATGGTAAAATTTAAACTGATAAAGCAAAGAATTGGAGTTTAAATAATTACTGAGCATTGGGAAACAGAAAGCTGCGGGAATGTGACCAATTATTATCTATCCCGAAAGGTGCAAGAAGAACGGAAATTACTGGTAGGCAAAATGTAGGAGGCTAGGCGAAGTGAGGAGAGAGCGTTTATTTGGTACAATAAACTTGTTATAGAAAAGAGTGAGCAAAGAGGAGAAATTAACAGTGGGAAACATACAGTACAGGAGAGGTCACCCGATGGAACTCCATCAAAGAACAGTTACGTAAAATAACACGAACAAACTGGAGAAAAGCTGGCCCATACAGGGACAATTTAAGGATAAGGAATGGCGTAGTGAAGGAAGGTAAATGGAAGATGGGCCTCTGGAATATAAAAAGTATCAGTAGGAAGGGGAAGGGGAGTTTGAAAAGGAAGATATGGCTATAATGGGTGTAACCTAGACTAGAAAAAAGGGAAGGGATTTCGAACCCTAAAAAACGGGCACTGCTTAATTTATGGAGGAGTTGAAGAACGCGAGCGAGCAATTGCAGGGGTGGCAGCACTAATACATAAAAATTGGATGCAACAGGTTACAGATTGGCAGATTATCTCTGAAATATTGTTTAGAATTGACGTTGAGACGGGATAAAATGAGATAAAGATAGTATTGTGGCTTATAGGCTGTCGGAAAATGAGGGTAAAAGTGTGAAAGATATGTTCAGGCAGCAGATGCAGGGCAGATAACGTCGTAGTTATTGGAGATCTTACGTGAATAACTTGGAACGACGACGAATTTAAGGATCGATTCATCCGCAAAAAAGGAGGGTGTCCAATTGGATAAAGACAAAATTTGCCCAAATCCTGGACTTAGACATATTTCACAATTATTTTTAAATTAGTTTGGTCAGCGAGATAATTTAACACCAACAACATTCCTGATTCTCTTCATTTTTTCAAAATTATGATCGATCCTTCAACGAAGAAGTAATGGTCATAAACTGGATTAGACCCGAAAATGGGGTCGCTGTTTCATTCACACTGAACTCTTTACTCACACCATCTGCGTATTTCATTCTCGTACCATTATCCACTAGTTTGTCTACCCTAATGCTGGACGTTCGCACTACGCTTACTTTTCCTCTCCAGACCCACTTTTGCCCTGAACACACTGTTGATATAACCAAAACTGATCCGATCCACACTCCGATCCGCGTATTATTTTATGTCTTTTACCCGGTTTCTAAGCCGTTCATCATACACTGTCAAGTCTATCATACTTTTAGATTCACCGCTTTGCCATGTATACATATGCACATTGGACATTGGATACAAACAGGTTTCTCTCCATTCAGATGTTCACCAGGCGTTCACCATTCTCATTGACTCTTTGGTCTCAGAACTTCCAGTAGGAAGGGGGAGGGGAGTTTGAAAAGGAAGAAATGGTTATAATGGGTGTAACCGAGATTAGGAAAAAGGGAAGGGATTTCTAACCTTAAAAAACGGACACAACTTAATTTATGGAGGAGTTGAGGACGAGCTAGCTAAAGCATGGGTGGCAGCATTAATACATAAAAATTAGATGCAACAGGTTACAGATTGGCAAATTATCTCTGAAAGATTGTTTAGAATTGATGTTGAGAAGGTACAAAACGAGATAAGGAAAGTATTAGTGGCTTATAGTCCGTCGGAAAATGAGGGTAAATATGTGAAAGATATGTTCAGACAGCAGTTGCAGGATGGGATGGATAATACAGCAGATAATGTCGTAAAATCAAGCAGATGTGTTCGGACTGGCCTTCATAGTGGAACGACGACGAATTTAAGAATCGATTCATCCGCAAAAAGAGAGGTTGTCCAATTAGATAAAGACAAAATTTGCGCAAATCCTGGACTTAGACATATTTCAAAATTATTTTTAAATTCGTTTGGGGCAAGTTTGGTCAACGTGATAATTTAACACAAACTAGCATTATTACTGATTCTCATAATTTTTTCAAAATTATAACCAGTCCTTCAACGAAGAAGTTATGGTCGTAAACTGTATTAAACCCGAAAATGAGGTCCAATCACTCGGTATTGTCAATGTCGTCTTCGCCGCTTACACAACGGCCAATGCTCGTCTGGTGCTGTATAGCTGAAACTCGCTAAATGGATTTTGTACTTTGATACATATTCCGATATTTTTACGCAAAGTACTGGTGAGTGGGTTCCAACTGTTGATCATTTTTTTGGCAATATGACCGATGAGGTGGACGTCTACGTAGTCAGTAGTAGGATCATGGAGTCCGTAACTGGGGGTCTTAAGACTTGTGCATGCAAGGTGTTCTGGACCACTAAAAATGAGAACATTGTCAGGGTATTTTGAACACCCTGTATACGTATTGGGTAATTTTGTTTGTAGTCTTATGCATTTAGTTAGATTCCGTATATACATATTTTTTTTTGTTGTCAAGTTTAGTTTTATAGATGAATTTGTTTAACGTGTGTAGCGACCTTTAGGGATGGTAGGTGTATGGCGAGCTTTAGATTCTTAGTTTGTGAATTATTTTTTTTGTAATTTACGTTGTTTTTCCTTATTTCCCGTTTATAGAAGTTTGATTAACGCTTATTTTATATAGTTGTATTAAGTGTAAATAACGTTCATTTCGTTTGATTTCCGTAAAATATAATAGAAAGTTAAGTAATTTAAATAAATAGTGTAGATTTAACTGCGTATGATGTCATGTTGGCGACATAAAGACGCTTAAGTATAGTTGTTCAGTGTAATAGTGAATATGCTGGTTTTGAATCATAGAGATTGCATGTGGGCCTTATTGTTCGTACTTTAAGGGAAACATAGAGATGCTGTACACGTTACTTTTGCTGACGTTTGAGATTTTGAAAATCACCGAGTCCTTACGGACGAAAACGAATTTTTGTGTTTGGGGGTACTAAATCTTCCCCTTCCGTTTTTTTAATTGGTGGAATTAAAGTAGATAAGATTTTTTATGAGTAGTGGGATGCAAAATCAAAGATGGATTTTTGTGAATAATTTGCGGAACTCTGAAATTAACTGCGCTCTCGTGTACTAGTACGGTGCCGCTTGTTACGCTTTAAGGGGTGGTTTAGAACGTTGAAATTTTGGACCTTGTGGTGTTTAGCGAACGTATTTTTGTGTAGTAAGGGTAGTTTAGCTACTTCTGAAGAAGACCTGAAAAGGGATTTTATCAAAATTGTTCATCACCGAAGGATTATACCTAGTGCCGATTTCGATCTTTCGTAAAGTTACCTAGAGGACATCGCCGTGTTTTATTAGTGCTTCGGTGACTTCTTTGGTTTTTCTCGCTTTTGCGGATTTATTTAAAGTCAACGTTCTTGGAAGTGCCTCTTATTTATCGTACAAAGCGTGTTTAAAGATAAAGAAACTTTCGCACTATATTAAAAGTTATAGTTATTTAAAACAAATTATTAACATTTTGGATTATTAGTGGAAATAAAACCAGTTAAAAGATTTAAGTTAACAAGCAATTTTGAACGCTCAAATTATTATTTTAAAAGAAGTTTTAAATTTATGCAATAACATTTTAACGCGATTCAATCAAGAAATTGTTTGGGTATCATAGAACAATAGTCAACATTTTATTCATCTTTTGCCAGACCAGGAAGACTTCATTTCCGTTATAGCAGTAATCGACCATCATTTTCTGTTGTAACACAGGAGAGGTGTAATTCTAGACCTTAAGGTAAAATAATATTATTTTTTTTTATTGAATATTTCAAGATTTTTGTGTTGCGAATTATTTTTTTTTGTGTTGAAAGTTTGGAAGCGGTGTCGTATTTTTTTTTTTTTTGGTAAATTAGGTTGTTTTAAATATATTTAGTGTGATTAATTATAGTTTTGACGCTCCGCCTTCACACTTTTTTTTTTATTTTATTTTTAGTATTAAAGGGCAATTGACCCTATTGTAATGTGGGTATATTATCCACGAATTATATATTTATAGGTTAAACCATTTAGACTGGCGTAAAAGCAGATTTCTGATCAGAAATCCTGTCGCCTTTTAAGCATTTGTATTTTTTTTGTTGGTACGCTTTATCGTATGTTTGCATTTTTTTTTATATTTAACCTTATTATTTTATTATAGTTTGTTAGGTTTTATAAATGTGTTTTAATTATGTGGAAACCCTTTTGTGTTACATAAAAGTTCTTTTTGCAAATTGCAAGTTACCGGTAATTTAGTTTTAACGTAACAAAGTTAGTTTTTTTGTTTTATTGAGTAATAGCGTTATTAATATTTAGTATTTTATTTGATTTTTAGTTGAGTATTAATTCAGTTTAGAGTTTATTCTATAGCTTATTTTTTTGTTTTGATTATTATTTAATGCCTTATTATTACACTGAGGTGTATTAACGTAACGTTATTGAGTGTTTACCACGCTTTTATTTGACAAGCGTGTAGTGTTTTTGAAGCCCTATTTCAGGTGGTTTGCTGCGTTGCTGTCCAGCACACCTGGAATTGATTGCGGATAGGTAAGCGAATGTTTTTTGTATGTTTGGACACGCTATGTACTCGTAATTTTGGCACGACGACCCTTATTTTGACTACTAAACATTCTGGCGCCCAAACCGAACTGATTTTGTCTTCACCCCCTATTGTGACTTACGTACGATTTACTATTCTGGTTGTGCAAAATTTTTCAACATCTGACCTACACCCATACGCTGGCTAGTCGGGGCAAAAAGGCCAATTTTATCTGTAATCCCGTTCTACCACCCGTTTATACTGTTACAACATCACAGTATGGAAAGCTTAGAGTATCACACTAAATTATTAAAATATCCGAATAATTCATTCCAAAACACTAAAGCCTGTGTATGCACAAAGAGACCGCAAAATTGTTAGAACCCGTGCATACGATTTTGTATCAAAACCTGAGAGCAAGATTTACCCGGCACAGTGCAGTAGACGTCGTAGAAATGAGGATAGTTAGGACACCCTTTTTAGGGTTACATGGCCCTTACATAGCCTTATTCTTTTAGTACACAGATAGCTCTAATTCATATCTATTTTTATGCAGTTCAATTTCTAGTATCTTATTTAAAAATCATATTCAGCAGTCATGTGACCATCCTTGAATCCATTTCCATTTCTTTCCTTTATTTATCTCTTGACTCAGTGAATTTAATTCTGAATGTGTAGCCTAACACTTATTGAGTATAATACGATATACCAAACTAATATTTGTTATTTAACAGGAGTTTTTACAAACGTAACCGTGAAGGTATTTTATAATTTTACGTAATACTTACTAAAACGCACCAATAACACACGTAGTTTGATAACACAAGACCATGTGTGTAATATTAAAGTATCATTAGATACACATTGTTCTATGTGGTTTTTTGTCTGCACAATAACAGTGTTCTGCAGGTTGATATGTTAAAATGAAAATTCCAATATTTTACTATTAAATCAATCATTCATCAGCACCATTTCATCTCGACCAGTTGATCTAAACCTTCTCTCGTTCAACACATATATAATTGTTATTGCTGTGTAACGATCTTTGTTTTTGCGTTGATAAATTATATAAGAACATGAGAATAATACTAATAAAGTATTCCTAAAGAAGTACATTATAAAATGAAATATGTAACAAAAATAGCCTACTTTGACATTACTTTAATGAAGTACGTTCCAGCTTAACCATCTTCGGTGAGGTAGTCAAACCCTTGATGGCAAGAAAGCAAAGGATCACAGAGAAAATTTGTTTTTTAAGTTCAATAGACATGTGCACCTAAGAAAAGCTAATGACCTCCACTGTACATTTAATTATATATATATATATATATATATATATATACAGGGTGTATCGTAAAAAACGCCCTAAGCTGTTATTTATTGGCGGATTTTAAAAATTCAAAAAAACAAGTGATTTTTTTTATCTTTACCCTCAGTGACAGCGATAGTCAACTTTTTTGTTTCTTAATAGAAACATGTGTTTATTTTTACATCATATTGCAGACAATTTTTTTCTGAATTCAACAGAATTAACATAACTTAATATTTATTCAACAATTTCTGGAAAAAATAAAAAATTAAATAATTAAGTAATCCGTAATTATTAACAAATGCCATTTAAATAACTAGTGAAATCTGCATCACAAATATTGTTCAAATTGTCTGCCGCCTTGATGAATACACAGCTCGCACCCTCTAATCACTCCATAAGTAGCGTTCATTATAACATCTGGAGGTATTTCTCGACAAACCTCGATTATTCTTCTTCTGAGGTAGTTTTCATTCTGGGGCTGGTTTAAATAGACTTGGTCTTTAAGGTAACCCCAAAACCAAAAGTCAAGTGGCGTGAGGTCAGGGGAACGACCATGCCACCGAATACGTCCATTTGTCCCAATCAACCTTGCGCCAAATCTGTTATTTAACCAATTTAAATTCACATGTGCATTATGTGGAGGAGCCCCATCTTCTTGAAAATAAATTCTATTGAGTTCAGCAAGGGGTAGTCCAGCTAAAAGGTTTTGGATATTTTCATTCAAAAAATGGTCGAATTAATCGATCGCCCAAAATACCGCACCAGACATTGAAAATTATTTTCTACAATAAGTCTAGGGTTTTCCTGACTCCAGTACCGATGGGCGTTTGTGTTATAAATGCCATTATTGCTAAAGGTACACTCATCAGACCAAATTATTTTTCTATAGAAATTACCATTCCCTCGAACCGTGACTAAATAAAAACGCAAAATTCAATTCTTCGATCGAAATCATTTTGCTTTTTTAATATTCTATCTATAGTATCCTTGGATGTGTTGTTAAAATCACTAGCAATTTTACGTGTAGACGTTCTCGCCTTTTCCTGAACACTGAGAAGAACGCCTAACTCCACCTTTTCATTAAATTGGCGATGCTTTCTTTTAGGCTTCTTGCAACTAGCATAATTTCTTAAACTGTTTCCAAGTCTTGAGAATTTTCATCGACCTGGAATTTCTCTGTTCGGAAATCGATTGATGTAGAGACGCACTGCTTGGCCACCATTTTTATTACATTCAAAGTACACTTGGAGCAAGTCGGTCAATGTGCTGTTATCCATCATAGAAATTAAAGTGATCTTTTCACTGTATTATAAAAATAATCAAAAAAAGTGTCGAATCGTATGCAAATTTTAAATACATATTAAGTTATGTGATACTATTGAATTCAGAAAAAAATTGTCTACAATATTACGTAAAAATAAAACACATGTCTCCATTAAGAAAAAAAAAGTTAACTATCGCAGTCACTGAGGGCAAAGATAAAAAAAATGAAAATTGGTGACATCTTGCAGAGTATATCAAACCATTAATTTGTTTTATTGAATTTTTAAAATCCGCCAAAAAATAACGGGGTTAGAGCTTGGGGCGTTTTTACCATACAGCCATATATATATATATATATATATATATATATATATATATATATATATATATTTGTAGGTAAATTAAAATTTAAAATTGCATACAGAAAACAAATTCTGCAGTGGGACTCGAACTCAAGATCTGTTGTTTGCTATTGAACTGCGTTACCAACTACTCTACCGAGGGAGCTAATCCCACTCGATTTAAACTTAATCTGTATGCATTTTTTTATATTAATACTGATGAACACTAACTTTATTTATTACTGATCACAGTTAACTTTTTGTACTTATGTCAAGAGAGCCCGCAATTCGCTAGGTTTCACACATAAGAACAAAAAGTTGACTGTGATCATTAATAAATAATAAAATATAATCAGTACTAATACAAAAAAAAATGCATACAGATTAAGTTTAAATCGGTTAAATCTAACCTGCGAAATCTACGTAGGGTATTAATTTGACACATACGTCGTTTTGTTCGTCTGACATTAAACTACAGACACACATAAGTTGTGTTCGCCAAAAACTAGCGTCTTTGTTTTATCGCCAATGACCTCCACTGTATATTTAATTATGTATATATATATATATATATATATATATATATATATATATATATATATATATATATAATTAGTTTCTAGGAAACTACCTCTCGTTTATGATACAGTACCTGAGCTAGCTATAAAGTCTTGGCATCTTAAAATTTAAAAGGTAGCAACATGCCAATGACCGCCGTAAAAATCAGATTAAGAAGAAGCGTACGTATGATGTACACGTTGAAAAAAATAGAGCGAACGGGTTAGTAATGAATAAAGACGAACTGAAGGCAGTAGAAGGTGAGCAAGTACAAAACGGTTTTAAAGATTATAAAGAACCTTTTTGGAACCGATTAAGGAATGCAAAACTTAGTGTAAAGCAAGGTGTAAGAAGTGTGCAGAATATTATGAACGAGATAGTATGGGATAAGTGTTGATTTAGGAAATGCTGGCAAGAATATTTTGAATAGTTGCACGGAAGAGTAAACTTGATATTGAGTTGAATAAAGTAAAGAAAGTTGTACGAAAGTATAAGAATCGTAAAGAATCAGGAAAGCTTGTGAAAAAATGGTGTGAGGAAGTTCCAATCGATTCGAAAACTGTGATGATTGTTCAGCTATATTATGGTAAGGGGAGTAGAGTGATTGTAAAAATTACTACGAGACTCGTTTGTTCAGTGTACCTGTTAAAGTATTTGGATGAGTTTTGATCGATAAATTATACGCAATGACGCAGAGTGGGGTTTGATCTGTTCAAGGTGGTTTCAAGGGAATGAATGGATCAAACTGTTGTGGAAAAGTGTTGAAATATGAGCAAAAAGTTTTACTATGCGTTTCCAGTGTTCGAGAAGGCCTATCATTAGCGATCAGTAAAAAGCCTTGGGTCATTTTACGCGAGGCTGAGTGATGTCATCGTCGCTTAATAAATGTGTTAGAATTCAAATAGTTTAATGGTGAGCGCATAAATGCCAGAGTTCTGGAATATGCTGACGATAAAGTTTTACTACGCGGAAATGATCATTATGATTGATAAAGTTTTTGAGAGTATAGATCTAAAGATAAATGTAGCCAAAACCAAGGTAGTAGTGTTTATCTGTGAATATAAAAAGAGGGTAGCATGATGAAATTTAAGAACATGTTGACTGTTTGAATCGAGTGTTCAATGTGCGTGCTGAATGCTGAAATAGAGCGACAGATCAATGTAGGAAGGAAGGTGTTTGATAGTATATGGACCATAATGAAAAATGAGACTTGCAAATCTAGACAATAGCGGGTTTGTCTCAACAGCACTGTAATGAAGTGAGGAACAACAAAATAAAAAGTTTTAAATATAGATTTTGACAGACTTTGAATCAATGAGGCGCTTCAACTTTCACCTTTATATTAATTGAATGTGTTTGTAACCATCTCCGCAACTACCCTATTGGGGGCTCCTGTGCAGTTCAGTATGCTGGAGCCCTGCACGATAGAAGCTACAGTAAAATTCAAATAATGTGTGCAATAAGTATAAGTACATCGTTTTGAAGTCTGAAGTATTAAAAATGTTTTCTTCTTGACTGGCATCACATTGATTAATCATGCCATCGAAATCAATTCTGCGCGCTCTTTCATTTTCAACCGACAAAATTGCTAATCCCGATAATCTTTCTTGCCCCATGATGCTTCTCAAATAGTTTTTTATTAACTTCAGCTTCGAGAAAGGGCGCTCCGCTTTTGCGACACTAACCAGTAAAGTCAGGTACATGAAACAAGCTGAACATGTATCAGGGTAGCTGGATGAAGGGATGTTGTTTTCAACTATAAAAAAATGTGCCAGTTGCTTGACACTCGTCAACGCACTCAGCTCCTTATTGAACGATGACTTAAGAGTTAATAGGTTTGATGTATCACCGCTGAATTTCGCAGAAAATCGATTGCCTTTTTCAATAACTTCAGCTTCTTCTTTTATCGCGATGAAATGTGGTTCTATTACTTTATAAGTGTTCAGTACTTGTTTCATACCGCTGAACCTGTTTCTCAACTGCGAACACAGCACATTAATCGTAGTGTAGAATATGTTAACTCTGAACGTCACTTAATGGTTTTCACATGATTCGTACTATACTCCGTCGGAATTCCCCATTTGTTACAGATGCCTTCTGCCTCAGTAACAAAAGTATTGTATTCATTTCGCAATAACAAAACGGAATCTAATGTACTTTCTAGTACGCTCTCCACCATCTTGATTTTCTGTCTGCAGAATTTTTGAGATAACGTTGATAGTCTCCAATACCTTGTACTATATAATTTGTAGTAGTACAAATTCAAACTTCCCCATCTTCCTCTTTAGGATTGCTGCTTCGTTCCTTTCCTTCGTTATGCGAGTGGTAAGAATAATTCTCGGTAAAAATTTAAGCATATCACTATACCTTATTTTCAATGCATATACGGTGTCGTGCTACCTCCCTAACCATCTTGTTGGATTTGTTATGTACTCATCACTATCCGTTTGCTTCAGGTCACTCCACCTCACAATGCTATGGCTATAAAAATATAGATGCTTTCCACGTCTTCCAAATATTGCTCTACGTCGCGATTAACAGTGACAGCGTCTTTCAGCACTAGATTTAGGTTGTGAGCGGTACAGTACACAAAATATGCATATGGTGCATTTTCCTCTATTTTTTTCTGCAGTCCATTATATGCGCCGCTCATGACGGATGCTCCATCATACCTTTGCCCTGTGCACTTGGCAATGTCAAGTCCTTTCTTTCGAATTGACTCCAGAATATGATCTCAGAGGCCTTTGGCCGATTAATCTTTCACTTATGTGAATCGTGTAAATTATTCGCTATTCTGACTGGCTTATTACTTTCTTGATCATACATAACCTTCACGTAACGATATATTTCGCTTAATGGGTCGATTTTCGCTGTCTTGCGCGTATTCAAGATGATGGAGAAGTATGGTGCATCTCGTAACTCTTCCTTAATGCTTTGTACCACAGAATTTCTCAACAGCGAAATGAATTCGTTCTGAATTGTAGGGCTTAGGTATCGTACACTATTTTTTGGTAGCTTCACAACTTCTGCTAATACAGCATTGTAGTTCGCGAGAATTTCTATCATTGATAAGAAGTTGCCTTTATTGTTACCTGTTGTTCCTCGGAATGAAAGATTACAGGTTGCCAATATCCAAGTCACATCTAGTACTCTATGTAATACCTTTCTCCAAGAATTTCGTTCGTGTGTGACGCTCTCTTCCATTGTGTCTTGTATCGTACGATTCCGTAGCCAGTTTTCGTAAACCATGCAGGAACCAATGTGATGCTGCGAAGATTGATGAGTTGCAATTCCTTGACTCAAATGTCTCCAATCCGTCACAGGGGAACAGCCAACAAGGAGCACCGAAAACGCATTCTAATTCCCCCGAATAATTTAGCCAGAATCGTTTGAATATCAATCCAGATTTTGTGGTGGATGTATAATAAGCAGCTTTATTCTTTGATTGGCTCCTGAATTAATTATTTTGCGTAACACCAGTCGTGACGTAGTATTCGATTCTAGAATAAAAATACTCCATCATGTATGAATTTGCAACAAAGCGAATTGAAAAGTAGAAAATTTGGCGCTTAACATTGATAAGCTCCTATTATATGATCTTGCCAGTTAGAAAAATACGTTACCAGAAATCATTGTATTGATAAAAATGAGATAACAACATGTTACCTTCACTGACAGCATCGTTTGATTGAATTGGAGCAGACGAATCTCCAGATTCCAGTCCCTCTGTCGATATTAATTCAGAAACTGTGGTGGCAGCAGTAGTTTCACCTAGCGCATCCTCATTCACGTGAGCAGGTAGTGCATTCAGCGAGCCTAAAAAGTTATAACATTGTACTCATGTACGTCACAAACAAATAGAAAATGGAACACTGCAGCTGGAAAAACTGTTTGTGATATCGGATAAGCGGCCCTTATTTAGTACTATTGAACTAATGTGAAGAAAAAAAAACATTACTGTGTAGATTAAAAATTACTTCAGGTAAACTTTTTATTTTATGTATTTAATAAAATTAATAATAACTTTTAATTACGTATTTACCTTTGAACTTATTCGTTCATAACAAAAACTTTATAATAATTACTGTGTAAACATTGTTCTCAATCTCAATTCTGAATAAAATTTCTGAGAACTATCATAAAAACCAAGGAACGGCTTGTCAGAGTCAACTCTATCAGTAATGACGTGATTGACATTAATTCTACACTCATCAGAATAAGAGGACGAGTCCTCTTCTCTGGCTGTAGTTAATGTAGTTTGACGGCCTCTTCGCGGTAGAAAGAAATAGAGCATAGAGGTATCGTATTGTAAGTAAAAGGTACGATACCTAACACATCTTGAAAAGATTTGTCTTACTATTTTAATTTTACAAATCCTAATTTTTATCGTAAGTAAATAAAATAGGAGACGGTTAAAATACGTAAGGAATAGAATCGGTCACGATAATGGGTTCGATTCACTAAGTGTAAGTGCAAAAGAACATAACCTCTATCATTGAGTAGTTTTTCATTCAACGCCTCTGTTCAACTAAATTTTATTTCATCGACAATATTTATTTTATACCCCTTACCAAATACATAAACACAAAATTGCGCTTACTGGAAATAAATTGTGCGAATCTGAAAAAAATTCTAGGGGATGGTCATAAAATCAAAGTTTTCATATATACGGATATTATTTATACGCACAAAAGAACATCAAAATTAAAAAATTAAAAATTGTGCACTTGACCTATTACTATCTCTATCATCTGGTGTATAGAATTGCTTATTATCATTAATACATAATAATACACAGATCTTGTCTTTATGTCTGCTTCATGTGCTTTGCATGGGAAAGAAATGCGTAATGTACTAGAAAACAATTCAACACATGGCCAAAAACAAAGCACCCACATATAAGATAAAACACATTACGCATACGTATAATGTTGGCGGGATCTCGGGATCTGACTCCCTCTATTTTCCAGGTCTCACTGCGCGTCTGCGTGACTACGCAATGTTCCTGCAGCGGCATGCAATTACTATGGGTTGTGCGTATACCTCCTTTATTTACTATCGTGGTTAGTAATAATCTATACACATTTAGCAGACTGTAAAACAACCATTAGTTACTAGTTTACTGTTACCAATCTATTAATGAATTTGTTTAAAAATCATGTTTTCTAAATACCAAACTTTAGGCAGTTTTAAGAGATTTAATAATTAAAATACACATTCTCGTGTTTCCCTTAAGGCTAACTTCAGAACCAATTATAATTTTGCTCATGCATCTCCACCAACGTGCTATACGAAAGATATAATTTAGGAGTACTTATGATTAATTGATTATACATTAGCAGTAAGTTCAAACATTTCTATATTCTTATCGATGTAGAATGAGACTACTTTATGAAAATTATAACTTTTCAAATATTGTAGATGGTTCTTTAATATATGCTTTGTTATTAAATGATTTGTTTTATATCTTATATTTATATAAAATAAAAGGTATACGTTTTCAATGCACAAGAGAACATCGATTTGATTACTGTCGATTCTCGGGGATCTTGAGGTAAATTATTATTTGTTATTTTATTATATCAAATTTCACTTAACCCTCCTATTGTGTTCGGGTCAATATGACCTAATCGCGTTCTTCTAATGTGCATAATTAGTCAATTTATTTAACCTTCCGGCGGACGCGGCCTCCATACCAACTTCAAAGGTCGCGTGTATTTCTCAGATACCCTATTGCTAAATTTAAACTTTTGAAGATTAAAATTATAAGATTGTGTAACAGTTAGTTAAGGGTAAATTAAACAAGAACTGTACAAGTATTTTTTTTATTTTTTAGGAACAGAAGTGAGATGAAAGAACATAAAATTTTAATTAAAAAAACACATCCTCATTAACACAAAACTAAAACTTAAAAAAAATCATTTTTGCATACATTCTTTTTAGTATTCGAGCAGTTGTTTTTTAACAATAAAAAGAGAGTAATCAATGAATTGCAGAATTGCAATCAGAACAAATTTGCTTAGAGTGCTCCACACATATAAATTTTCGGCAAATTTCGCAGCTGAACCGCGTTATTCTTGTTCTTTTGCCAGTTTGACAAGCCCTACACCTTTTTTTATTTGATGTTGCTTCATCTAATGTTTCAACAGGTAATTCTGCTTTTCTTTTTAAAACCTTTTCTTTAAGCTCGCTTTGCAGAGGAGCTTGTGATCTTCGCTCGATGTTTTCTTTTATAAGAGCAGTTGCCAGTTGTCGCAGGTACTTCCTTCTAAGCACTTTTACTTGGTTATTTGAGCAATAGATAATGTAGCTATTGATGGAAGCTACATTTAATATGGAAAAAAAAACTACCATGGGCCAACGTCTGGTGTTTCGGGCAACATTGTACGAAGCACAGAGTTTGTCCACTGTGTCCACACCTCCTTTGGTTTGGTTGTAAAAGGTAATAATCTCAGGTTTCATTCGGTCTCCTGTAACTGGATCGATGGCTGCATCATCATGGAGGCTGGAAGCTAATATAACATTTTTATATTTTTTTGGTACATACGAGACAACGGTCATGTCGTCTCTAAAACCAAAAACACTTGTATTGGGTTCACGCTTCTTTGTGACCTTGAATTCATTGAGAATTTGAGGTTTATTTTTTTTTCATTGTTCAAACAAATGCCAATTTTTGTTTATCTAAATCTTTTATTAATTCGAAATCCGAAAACCAGTTGACGCAGGTTAAAGTTCTTCCCGTATTGAAAATAGGGGTGCTGCTAATCTTTTCACAACGTCTCTTGCTTATTACTTATGGAAAATGCTCCTTCAGGTTGGGCTCCTGCGTAAATTTCCATGTTATATGTATAAAAAATACGAGCATCAACAATGGCGTAAATTTTAATGCCGTATTTGTTGGGTTTTTTTGGTATATATTGAATAAAGGAGTATCTTCCACGAAACGCTTCAAGTGTTTCGCAATTGTGACGTTTTGTCCAAGAGAGTAGCATTTCTGGCAGTTGTTGACAAACGTCTCAAAAAGGTCTCTTATTGGAGCCAAACGGTCACTTTTCTTTCGTTCTTCTCTTGAACGTATGTCATCGAAACGTAATGCTCTCATTAAAAATAAAAATCTTCTTAAGCTCATTGCCGTTTTAAAATCATCCATTCTCCATAATTCTTCAAGATTAACTCTGTTTCCATGGTAAATTCCAGCTAGATAAAGTAAACCAAAAACAGCTGTTATTTCTGTTTTGTCTGTGTCCCTGGCATCTCTTGAACGGGAGTAATTAGGCCTCACAGAAGAAATGAACGTATTTGTATAACTGACAATATTTTCAATCATAGAGTCCGTCATGAAACACTTCCATATATCGACAATATCAGTTAGATTTTTAGCTGGCTCAATAACCCCAGGTAGACAGACTAAGATATTACGAGGTGGCCGTTTACTTCTCTTTTTTCGATTTTTATTCCACATCCACGTGTCAATAATTTTTTTGTTTTTTCTAAGATGGGCTATGTAGGCCTCGGGAGAACTGTTGTCTTCATCTTCTCCGCTGCTTTCACAACTCATCTCGGATTCTGAATCATCCTCTCGTTCTAAAGCATGCTCCTCTTCATCTGTATTCGTCAAAAATGTCTCCACCATCATCATCATCAGCAAAAAGTAAATTTGTTACCGCCTCTACACCAGTGGGGTCGTCCAGGTTAAACGTTTGTTTTTTATCCATTATATCTGGAAGAAGAACAAACTAAATAACACAAACGGTCGCGCGTATGTAAGACATACTGAGCTTATGTGACAAAACAGAAAGTAATTAGAAATAAAAAGACCATTAAATTATAATGCTTTAGGACCAAAAGAACAAACATATTATAACAAAAACGAAAAAAACAAATATAGCAAAAACTTACAGGAAGCGTCGCGCGTATCTGTGAAATACAAATCGGGAATATTTTGCACCGTGGTCTCACCTCGAAGCTTGAGTGGGTACTGAGATGTTGGTCCAGCGGATAGGCAAGAATAGCTAAGAGTTGCCTATCGCAGCGCACTTGCGTTAAAAATTATTTAACTAAATTTGTATTCAGTGTATATCTAACATACGCGCGCCCGCTGGAAGGTTAAATATTTCGTTGTCACTGCATGACTTTTATTTCATTACTCTAATAACGGTGTACCTAGATTGATATCAGAAAATTATAATTAGTTTTTTTTAATGCATTTGTTACACTCACTGTGTTTAGGTCTATATGACCCGGTGATTTGTGTGGTTCAAATTAGAAGATCGAGAAGCAGATTATTATCATAGACGAATGTATTTTATTAGTTTTGTTTCATTTTCATAAATGTAAATAACTTACATAATATTGCCACATTATTGCGCATATTGCATTCGTTATTTGCGTACCGGTAAACAAGTTTATGCCTCTTGAGACATGTCTGTCGCTCTGCGTATAAATGCAACCAGTGAGCATCTGTGTGTTAGTTTCGTAGTAAATATCATATTGATGCTGCTCTAATAAGAAATACCTAACAAATGAAATTTATTATTGAAAATGTGTGTTTCTGATAGAGATTCTAATGCTTCTGAAGAAGAAGACCATTTGTCCGAAACCGAGATATGTAATAGCGAATCGGATGATGAGGTGGAACCTATGACCTATGAAAGACACATCAATCGGGAAGGTTATCAGTAGCAAATATTATTTCGTTGATTTCTGGGCCAACAAGGTATGCTACGTCGCGAATAATTGATAAAAAATGCGAATCTGTAAGTACTTATGCATGTAACATGTAGGTTTACCTCGGGAAAAAAAAAGATCAACCTCGAGAAAGAGGTCAAGGTAAAACAGTTGTGCTAGATCTTACTTATGGTCTAAAAGGTCACAACGTAACGTGTGATAATTTGTTTTACCTCGTAGGATCTGGAGCAGATGCTATTGAAACGAAAAATAACCATGCTTGGCACTATTCGCAAAAATAAGCCTGAATTTCAAGCCGCATTGGTCTGCAACAGGAAAGAAGTTATTTATGCAAAGTTTTACTTTACCAAGGACACGTCGATAGTTTCCTATATTCGAAACGGAATAAAAATGTTACGCTCATGAGCACCATACACCATGATAACGGAATGTGTAACCTAGATCATAAAAAGCCCTATATGATTTTAGATTACAACAAAACTAAAGTGCTGTACACATTAGACAAGTTAATTATAACATACACATGCAGATGGCCAATGACTATCTTCTGCAATATCATGGACATCTCAGCTTACAACGCTTACGTTCTGTGGTGCGAAGTAACTGCAACCTGGAATGCTGAAAAACTTACAAAACGGCGACTATTTCTTGAAGAATTAGGTAATTTCTTGATCACTCCATTATTCACTCGAAGTAATCCTGCAGCTGAAATGGTTATAAAGTCACGTTCTTCAATCAGTAATGCCGAAGTAAGGCAACAAACAACTACAACCAAGCGTGAAAGATGTAATTTTTGTCTCTCTTCAAATGATAATGAAACTAATATGGTATTTTGTAATTGCCCAAAATACCTGTGTAAAGCTCATATATATTACTACTGTCAAGACTGTAACAAATAAATGTATATACCTAGCTACTACGTTTTTCGGATGTTCTTTACATAACATTTATAATAATATGTAATAAAAATAAAATAACGTAATAAAATGTAATAAATAATAAATACTACATCTTATTTCTTGTTATTATTTACTGTTAAATCAATTTAACGACAATAAAACGACAACTGTAGGCTCCCAAGTCATAATGACCCGAACACAATAAGTCAAACCAAACACAATAGGAGGGTTAAATGTCTAAAATTTCGCAATGGAAATTTTTTGTACGTACAAAAATGGTTCTTGAACGAGGTTATAATGAATTTTTTTTTCATTTACAAGTCAAACTTCCGTGTCA